>CM062845.1:49934018-50015699 GCA_031772225.1 Eubasilissa splendida
AGTGGCTTCTTTTTATGTGTATTAAGTTTCTTAATAATATTTCATTTCAAATATTTTTGACAATTTCTACTTTTTATCGTCTGATTTCATTAATTGTATAATATTTTTTTAATTCATTATTCATACAAGGTGAATATTATGTTCCCGGCCCGATCTTGTTTTGGGCATAACTAGGAAATAAAACACCATTTTTTAATTTGATCTTTTATTTGTCGATTATTTGAGTTTATTGCAATATGTATGGTATATGACATCGCAGCGGTACAAATCGTGCTCTTTTAACCATATTTTTTATAACAATTCTCGCACATTTCGCGTGTATTTCAAGCAATTTCATTTCGATTATCGCCTGTAAGCTTCGGAATTGTAAATTGGCGTAGACTTTTTCTTTCAAGTACCCGCTGAAATAGTCAGGAGCCGTCATAATTTGGTGGATCGTGGACATCCAGTCGATATCACCTACTTTTTTTATCATTATGCGGCGGGAATATTTCTCGCAAATTTTGAAGCGTAGCTCGGATCAATCGGACACAATGTCGGCATCAATAAGATTTCCCAGACATGTTACCTTGGCGATCCCATTTCATGTTACAGCGTTGCCACTTTATTTTAGATAAAAATGTTTCAATGGACTTCAACACGTTGTTGGAGGCGTTAGATGCTCTCCATAATAAATTGTAATGCTCTACGACGATCCAAATGCACTATTGACAAATGTCTGCAAACCAAAAATGGCTGGCCAATCACATTCGGAAACTTAAAATATTCACCTGTAAAATTGCTTTAGGGATACACCTTTTCAGATCCGACGGTCTTGATATTTTGAACCTAGATATGTATATGAATACTTTGGTTTGCTGAATGGTACCAAAACATGAGGCTATTTTCAACTTGTGTGATAGTCCAATACTAGGATTTTATTGTTCTATTCAGCAACTAAGGGGGTATGTAGCAAGGAACATTGCCTGAGGGACAGCACGGGTTTTAGTGAACTTTTGTTCTTATGGAATTCGGTATACTACATTTGATATTTCACTGACTGCTTTCGTATGGGAGTTGGCCAATCACCAAAACACATCTCACAACCCCAAACACCTTGGTCTCGGGAGTGGCGAGTGGGGGGTTTCAATTCGGTGCGGCAGGAAGGCGTTGTTTTGGTGCTCGTCGGGACCGGGCTGCGTAGTAAGGTTCGTGGTTTAGGTGTTGGTGGTTATGGTATTGTGGGCGAGGGGACGCTGTGGGCGCGCTGAGTGTTGTGGGATAGATGACAGTGGGGATGTTGCTTGGGTGGGGGGGTGGCTCCTGGAGGAGGTTCATCCGGCTCCGTCTGGATGAGTTTGGGTTGGGTTATGTTGGCTGTGGTGCGTGTGTTCCGGAGGGTGAAGTCGTAGTTCCGGTGTTGGATGGTTTTGGTAGGTTGTGGGTTCTTCTTTTGGTTTTCTGTTAGTTTTTAGGTTTTTCTATGAGTTGAGGGATGCGTGTTTGTTCAGTGGTTATGATGTATGTTGTTCATTTTCGAATGTGGGTTAGTGAGTTGGATGGTTCGTCGGGACTTTTTTGCGCATTTGCTGTGGTGGTGGGTTGCTTAGGGTGTGTGCGAGCTTGGGGGGTTTCTTTTCGCGTGGGTGGCGGTTGTTGGGGCGGAAGGGTTTGTGTGAAGTGCTGGGGCGTTGCTGGTTTCTGCGCGCACGTCGTTTGTTGCGGGTGGCTGTTTTTGATGGTTTGTTGTGTCACCCCAACCCTGATTGTGGTGTGAGTTATTATTGTTTGTGGTTTTGGTATATTGTTTATTTTGATTGACAGTGGGTTCGGTAGTGTTTATTGTGGGGTGTAATTATTTTGTGGGGTGGTTGTTGGAATTAGTGCTCTATTTGTTTGTTTATATTCGCTGGGTGTTTGGTGTTGTGTTTTCGTTTTGCTGAGCAGGGTGTCTGTTGTGGGTTGGGTGAGGTCGCTAGGGTGAGGGTTGTGAGATTCATTGAGGTGGTTGTGGTCGGTTGGGCCAGTAGCGTGATGGGTCGTGTATTTGTTGTGTGTCGTTTGGTAGATTTTAGGGGTTTTGTGATGATTTTGGTGGGTGTGGTTTGCTTAGGGTGGCGTTGTTTTGTTTATGCGAGCTGTGATGTATACGATGGGGTCTGCTTCTTGTGGTCCAAACTCTTGGTTAGGTTTTGGTTCTTGTTGCTCTGTATGAGGTTTTGATGTTGGTGGTTGTTGTTTTGTTGTTGTGATTGATGGTGTTATTTGTAGTGTTTGTGGTTTTGATAGGCGTGGTTGTGCCAGTTTGTGTGGGGGTTGATTTTGGTGAATTGATTGGGATGTGAGGGGGGGTAGGGGGGGGGTTTGGGGGGTGGTTAGGGGAGGCGGGTGTGGGTTCGGATGTGTTCATTATGTGTTGGTGGAGGTGGGTTGGGAAGTTTTGTGATTGGGGTTTAGTTTTTGGTTGTGATCTTAACATTGTTTGGTAGGTGTACGCCGGGAGGGTGTGGTTGGGATTCGTTCGGTTGGTGGTGTGTTGTGGGGCGTTGGTTTATTGGGTGCTAGGGCGTTTTTGTTGTATGGATTTTGGGAGTTTGTGTCTGGGGTTGGAGGGTGTATGTTGTATCGGGTTGACGTTAGTCAATTGTGCCAGAGGAGTGTTTTTTTGATTGTATGGTTTCGTCGGTTGTTTGAGTTGGTTGTGACGGGGTTTTTGGGGGTTGTTTGTTTTGTGGGTTGTTTTGCTGTTCGTTGGTTGCAGTGTTGTGTTGTGTTTATGGTTGTTATGTGGGGTTGGGGTGATATTGAGGCTTGGCGGTTCTTTTGTTGTTATGTTAATTGTGGTTTGTGCTTCTAGTGGGTGCGTATGTTTGTGAGGTGGGAGTGTGTGGAGGGGTGGGGGGGGTGGGGAGAAAGGCGGGGTTTGCGGAAAGGTGGGCTGTAGGTTTGGTGTCTGTTGGATGTAATAGGCAACTGGGGTGGCGGTGTGGGTTTTGGTTGTGGTTGTGTGTGTTGTCTTTTTGTTTTGATTTTTGTGTTGTTGTTTTTTTGTTGGTTTTGGTGTTGTTGTGTTTGTTGTTGTTTTTTTTTTTTTTTTTTTGTTTGTGTTTGTTTTTTGTTGTTTTTGGTTGTTTTTGTGTTGTGTTGTTGTTTTTTTGGTTTTGTTTGTTGTTTGTTTTGTTTTGTTTTTTTGTTTGTTGTTGTTTTTTTTTTTGTTGTTTGTTGTGTTTTGTTTTTTTGTTTGTTTTGTTTTGTTGTTTTTTTGTTTTTTTTTTTTTTGTTTTGTTTTTGTTTTTTTTTTTTTGTTTCTTTTTGTTGTTATTTGTTTTTTTTTTTTTTATTTTGTTTTTTTTTGTTGTTTTTTTGTTTGTTTTTGTTTTTGTTTTTGGTTTTGTTTTTGTTTGTGTTGTGTTTTTTTTGTTTTGTTGTTTTGTTTTGTTTTGTTGTTTGTTTGTTTTTGTTTGTTTTGTTTTTGTTTTTGTTTTTGTTTTGTTTTTTGTTGTTTGTTTGTGTTTTTTGTTTTTTTTTTTTTTGTTTTGTTTTTGTTTGTTTTGTTTTGTTTTGTTTTTTTTTGTTTTGTTTTGTTTTTTTTTGTTTTGTTTTTTTTGGTTTTTTTTTTTTTTGTTTGGTTTTTTTTTTTTTTGGTTTGTTTTGTTTTTTTTGTTTTTTTTTGTTTTGTTTTGTTTGTTTTTTTTTGTTTGTTGTTTTTTGTTTTTTGTTGTGTTTGTGTTTGTTGTTTTTTTGTTTGTTGTTTTGTTTTTTGTTTTGTTTGTTTTTTTTTGTTTGTTGTTTTTTGTTTTTGTTGTTTTTTGTTGTTTGTTTTGTTTGTTGTTTTGTTTGTTTTGTTTTTTTGTTTTGTTTTGTTGTTGTTGTTTTTTTGTTTTTTGTTGTTTTGTTTTTTTTGTTTTTTGTTTGTTATTTTGTTTGTTTTGTTTTTTTTTGTTTTTTTTTTTTTGTTGTTTTTTTTTGTTTTTTTTGTTGTTTTTTTTTGTTTTTTTTTTGTTTTGTTTTTTTTTTTTTTGTTTTTGTTTTGTTTTTTTGTTGTTGTTTTTTGTTGTGGGTGTTGTTGTGTGGTGTTTTTGTTGTTTGTGGTTTTGTGGTTGGTTGTGTTGTGTGTTGTTTGGTGTTGGTTGTTGGTTTGTTGTGGGTGTGTTTGGGTGTGTGGGTTTGTGTGTGTTGGTTGGTTGTTGTTTTTGGTGTTGTTTGTTGTGGTTTGTGTGTGTTGTTTGTTGTGTTTGTGTTTTGTGTTTGTTGTGTTGTTGTGGTTTTGTGGTTTGGTTGGTTTGTTGTGTGTTTTGTTTTTTGTGTGGTTTTTTGTTGTTGGTTGGTTGTGTTTTGGTGTTTTTTGTGTTGGTGGTTTTTGTTGTGTGGTTTGTGGGTTTGTTTTTTGTGTTTGTTGTGGTTTGGTTTTGTTGTTTTTTGGTTGTGTTGTTTTTGTTGTGGTGTTGTTGTGTGTGTTGTTTTTGTTTTTGTTGTTTGTTGTTGTTTGTGTTTGTTTGTTGTTGTTTTTGTGTTGTTTTTTGTGGTTGTTGGTTTTGGTTGTTGTGTGGTGTTTGTTTGTGTGTTGGTTGTTTTTTTTGGTTGTGTGGTGTTTTTTGGTGTTTTTTTTTGGTGTTTGTTGTGTTGTTGTGGTTTTGTGTGTTGTTTTGGTGTGGTTGTGTGGGTTTGTTTGTTTTGTGTTTGTGGTGGGTTGTTTGTTTGGTTTTTGTTGGTTGTTTGTTGTGTTGTTTTGGGTGTGTGTTTGTTTGTTGGTTTTTTGTTGTTTGGTGTTTGTTTGTTGTTTTGGTTGGTGTTGTGTTGTTTTGTTGTTTTGTTTGGTTAGTGTTTGTTGTTGTTTGTTTTGTGGTTGTTGTTTGTGGGTTGGTGTTGGGTGGGTTGGTGGTGGTTGTTTTGTTGTGATTGGTTGTGGTGTTTGGTTTGTTTTTTTGGGTGGTTTTGTTGTGGTTTGTTGTGTTGTGTTTGGTTTATGGTGTGTTGTGGTTGTTGTTGTTTGTTTTGTGGTTGTGGTGTGTTGGTGTGTTTTGGTTGTTTGTTGGTTTGTGTGTGTTGTTTTTGTGTTTTTTTGGGTGGTTTGTGTGTGGTTTGGGTGGTGTGTGGGTTTGTTGTTTGTGGTTGTTGTTGTGTTTGTTGTGTGGGTGTTGGGTTTTTGGTTTGTTTGGTGTTGTTTTGTTGTTGTTTGTTGTGTGGTGTTTGTGTTGTGTTGGGGTTGGTGTTGGTGTTGTTTGGTTGTGGGTTTGTGTGGTGGTTGTATTGTGGTGGTGGTGGTGTTTGTGGTTTGGTTTGGGTGTGGTGTTGGTGTTGTTTTGTTTTTGGTTGGTGTTTGTGGGGTTGTAGTTGTTGGTTGGTGGGGTGTTTTTGTGTGTTGGGTGTTTGGTTG
Organism: Eubasilissa splendida; assembly: GCA_031772225.1. Lineage (NCBI taxonomy): Eukaryota > Metazoa > Arthropoda > Insecta > Trichoptera > Phryganeidae > Eubasilissa > Eubasilissa splendida. Next base: position 49,939,375 of record CM062845.1, read on the forward strand.
TTGGTATTGTTTGTGGTGGGTTGTTGGTGGGTTGTGTGGTTGGTGTGTGTGTGGGGTTTGGGGGGTGGTGTTTTGGTTAGTTGTGTGTGTTTGTTTTGGTGGTTGTTGTGTGTGTGTGTTGGTTGGTTGGGTTGTTTTGTGTTTTGGTTTGTTTGTTTTGTGTGTGGGGTTGTGGGTTTGTGTGTTGGGTGGTTGTTTGTGTGTGGTTGTGTTTGGTTGTGTTCGGTTGTTTTGTTGGTGTGTTTTTGTTGTTTTTGGGGTTTGTATTTTTGTGGTTTGTTTGTGGGAGGTGTTTGTGTGTTTGGAGATTTGGGAGTTTTTTTGGGCGGTGTGTAGAGGTGGTGGGGATTTGATTGTTTTTTTTTTGGTATTATTGTGTAGTATCGTTTTTATTGTTTGGGATCTTCCGTTTTTTTTTCTATGCTTTAGTTTTTTTTTATGGTTGTTTTTTATTCGTTTGTTTGGTGTTTTTCCGTTTAAAGTTTGTTGGTGGTTGAGGGGCTCCGGTCTTTGTGAGTTGTGCGTGGTATGTTTGTTTTGGGGTGGCTGAGGTTTGTGGGGAGTTTTGTTTGGAATTTTGGTGTGGTGGGCTCCAGGTTGGATTCTATTTGGTGCTTAGATCAAGTTTCTGTTTCTTCGGGCATTTTTTATTCGGGGGTGGTGGTATGGGTGGTTAGTTGTTGGCTTATCTCTTGGTGTTATGTTCTACGTTGTTGTTGTTTTTGTGATTTTGGAGTAGTTATTCAGGAGTTGTTTCTGTTGCTGTGTCTTTTTGTCATTGTTTGTTTGGGAGGGTTGTTTGTGATTGTGGGTTTAGTATGTCGGTGTGTTGGGGCAGAACTGCCGGAGTGTTATGTGTTTGGCTGGGTGTTTTTCGCTTTGGTTTTGCTTTGTTTGGCGGTCGCGTATCGTGTTAGGGAGGCGGGGTTTAATGGGTGTTTGAGAGTTTGTTTTGTGTGGAGGTCGTGTGGTGTTTGGGGGGAGTTGGATGGTGTCTTGATCATGCGTGATGGTCTGCGTGTAGTGTTGAGTTATGAGTGTTGGGGCGCGGGTCGTGGTGGGCAGTTTGTGCTGTGCCCGCGTTGCTGTTTGATGCTTTTCTGTGGGCTTAGGTTGGGTTCGGTGGTGGGTTCGTTTGTGTTTTTTGGTGGTTTGCTTGTATGTTCGGTGGGGGATTGTGTTTTTTGAGCAGGGTGTGTAGGGGGTGTGGACGGGGTTCGGTAGGTGATCTTGTTTCGGCTGGCAGCTCCGTATTGGTGACTTTTTTGTTGGCGAGTGTCTCGTATAGCGGGACGGATGGTTGGCTTTGGAGTTTGAGTTGTGGTGTTGTTTTGTTTATTAGTGGGAGTCGTTGGGCTTGGTGGTATTTGCGGTATTGACATGGTGGGGTGGGCTGGTCGTCAGGGGTTTTTTGTAGTTGTGAGGGGGGGTTGTACGTGCTGTGTCCTGGCAGTTTTCGGTGAGTGGTTGTGAGTTCGTTTGGGTTTTTGTGTTGGTGTTTTGTTTGGGTTAGTTTTGTGGTGTTTCGTTGTTGTCGATTTTTGTATTTTGTTCGTCAGTTGTTAGCAGGGTTTTGTTTGTTTGTCTTGGGGGGTGTGAAGGTCGTTGTGTTTGAGTTAATCTGTTGTTGTTTTGACTTGCTTTTGCTGAGTCTTAGTTGGGATTGGCAGGGTTTCATTGTTTTCGTTTTGTTGTTTGTCTCTGATTGGGTATGGCGGTTGGTTTTTTGATTGGGGTTGTGGTGGATGGTTTGTGGACCTGAGTGCAGGATGTGGACTTTGTCTTGTGGGTGCGGTTGCCATTAGAGATTCCTTTGTGTTGACGTGTTTTTTGAGGTGTGTGTGTTGTTTTTTTATGTTTAATTTGGTGTGGGTTATTTGGGTTTTGATTTGACTTTTTTTAGCTTAGTGGAGAGGGGTGTTGGGGCTTGCCGTTCGGTATGTTGTTGATTCGTGTTGAGTTTTGGGTGTGGATTGGTACTTGTTAGAGATTTTGTGTGTGTGGGTGGTGTGTGGTGTTTTTTATGGTGTGAGTATTGTGCTGTTTGTGTTTGTGTGTGGTTTGATTGTTTGCTGTTCGTTTGGTGCGTACTGGATTGTATGTTGTGGTGTGTTGATGTTGAGTTGTTGTTGTTGCTTGATCGTATTTTGTATGTAGTTGTTCTGATGTTTGTGCTGTTTGTTGGCCTGCTCGATATTTGGGGGGTGGCCGGTGTACAGGGGTGATAGGCTTGGTGGGCGGGGCTTGTGGTTTTGGTGTTAGTGTTGTTGACGGTTATGAGTAGTTGTTCGGTGCGGTTCTGCGTGTTGTGGGGGGGGGATGAGGGTCGCGTGTGATGGTTTGATTTAGTGGTGTTGTTTGTGATCTTTTGTTTGCTTGTGGCTTTGTGGTTTGTTGTTTGTGTTTTGGTGGGTAGTGTTATTCATGTTATTTTTTGTTGTTGGTTTTGTTGTTGTGGGCAATCAAGGGGTGTGGGGGTTTGTGGGTTTTTTGTGTCGTTGTTGTGTTGTTTTGTGGGTTGTATGTTGTGTTTTTGTTATTTGTGGGTTTGTGTGGTGGGGTGGTGTTTTGGTGTTTTGTGGTGTTGGGTGTTGTTTGGGTTGGGGGTGGTTGTGTGGTTGGGTCGTGTGGGTTGGTACCATGGACGTTTGGTGGTTGTTGGTGGAAATTTTGTTGTTTGTGGATGTTTTTTGTGGTGATTGTTCTGTTTGGGTGTTTGGTGGTTGTGGGTTTGGGGTTTGTTGTGTGGTGGGTTTTGGGTTGTGGTGTTGTTCTGGGTGTTGGGTGGGGCGGTGGTTTTAGTGTGGGTGGAGGCTGTGTTGTGGGGTGTTTTGGGGTGTTGTGAGGTGGTGTGTGGGTAGTGTTGGGTGGTGTGTGTGGGGCGTATTGTTGTGGTGGGGGGTTGTGTGGATGGGTGTCGTGTTTGGTTGGTGTTGGGTTGTTTGTGTTGTGGGTGTGGTGTTGGGGTGGTGGTGGTTGTGGTGTGTGTGTGGGTTGTGTTTGGGTGGTGGGGGTATTGGGGGGTGGGTGCTTTTGGGGTTTGTTGATTTGTGTTTGTTGGTTGATGTTGGTTGGGGGTGTGGTGGTTGGGTTGGTGTTTGGGTGGGGTGGGTGTGTGGGTTGGTGGGGGTGTTGTGGGTTTGTTTTTGTTGTTGTGTTTGGGGGTTATGGGGTGTGGGTGTGTTGTGGTTGTTGTGTGTTGGTTGTGTTGTTGTTGTTTTTGGTTTGTGGTCGTGTGTTTTTGTTTTTGTGTTGGTTGTTTGTTGTTTTGGGTGTGGTTTGTTGGGTTTGTGGTTTGGTTTTTTGTGGTTGTTTGTTGGTGTTGGTGTTGTGTTTTTTATTTTGTTTTTTGTTTGTGTTGTGGTGGTTTGTGTGTTGTTTTGTTTGTGTGTTGTTTTTTGTTTTTTTGTTGTTTTTTTTTGTTTTGTTGTTTTTTGTTTTTTGTTAGTGTTTGTTTTTTTTTTTTTGTTTTTTGTTTGTTTTGTTTTTTTTTTTTTTTTTTTTTTTTTTTGTGTTTGTTTTTTTTTTTTTTTGTTTTTTTTTTGTTTTTTGTTTTGTTTTTTTTGTTTTTGTTTTGTTTTTTTTTTGTTTTTTTTTTTGTTTTTTGTTTGTTTTTTTTTTGTTTGTTTTTTTTTTGTTTTTTGTTTTGTGTTTTTGTTTTTGTTTTTTTTTTTTGTTTTGTTTTTGTTTTGTTTTTGTTTTGTTTGTTTTTTTTGTTTTTGTTTTTTTTTTGTTTTTTTTTTGTTTTTTTTTTTTTTTTTTTTGTTTTTTTTTTTTTGTTTGTTTTTTTGTTTTTTTTTTTGTTTTTTGTTTTTTTGTTTTGTTTTTGTTGTTTTGTTTTTTTGTTTGTTTTTTTTGTTTTTGTTTTTGTTTTTTTTGTTTGTTTGTTTTGTTTTTTTTTTTTGTTTTTTTGTTTTTTTGTTTGTTTTTGTTTGTTTTTGTTTGTTTTTTTTTGTTTTGTTTTTTTTTGTTTTTGTTTTTTTTTTTTTGTTTTTTTTGTTTTTTGTGTTTTGTGTTTTGTTTTTTGTTTTGTGTTTTTTGTTTTTTTGTTTTTTTTTTTTTGTTTTTTTTGTGTTTTTTTGTGTTTTTTGTGTTTTTTTGTTTTTTGTTTGTTTTTGTGTTTGTTTTTGTTGGTGTGTTTGTGGTTTTTTGTTGTTTTTGTTTTGTGTGTTGTTTGTGTTTGTGTTGTGTTTTTGGTGTTGTGGTTTGTTGTGTTTTGTTGTTTTTGTGTTGGTTGTTGTTGTGGTTTTGTGTTTTTTGTTGTTTTGGTGTTTGTGTTTGTTTGTGGTTTTGTTGGTTTGTTGTTTTGTTTTGTTGTTGTTTTTTGGTTGTTTTGTTTGTTGTTTTTTTGTTTGTTTTTGTTTGTTGTGTTTTGTGTTGGTTGTTTGTTTTGTGTTGTTTTTGTTTTTTGTTTGTTGTTTTTTTGTTGTTGTGTTTTTGTTTGTTTGTTGTTGTTTTTTTGTTTGTTTTTTTTGGTTTTTTTTTTGTTTTTTTTGTTGTGTTTTTTTGTTTTTTGTTTTGTTTTTTTGTGTGTTTTGTTTTTTTTGTTTGTTTTTTTTTGTTTTGTGTGTGTGTGTTTTTGTTGGTTTGTTGTTTGTTTTGTTTGTTTTTTTTTTTTGTTGGTTTTTTGTTTTTTTTTTGTGTTGTTTGTTTTTTGTTTTTTGTTTGTTTGTGTTGTTGTTTTTTTTTTTTTTTTTGTTGTGTTGTTTTTGTTTTGTTGTTTTTGTTTGTTTTTTTGTTGTGTTTTTTTTGTTTTGTTTTTTTTGTGTTGTTTGTTTTTGTTGTTTTTGTTGTGTTGTTGTTTGTTGGGTGTTGGTTTTGTGTGTTGTTTGTCTGGTGTTTGTTTGTTAGGTAGTTTGTGTTGTGTGTTTTCAGCCTTATGAATTTGGTCTGTTTTGTTCCTGTGTGTTGAGATTGTGTTGGGTTTGGCGTGTTTGTTTATGCGTATGTACTGTGTGGGGGGTGTGCTTGTTAGGGATGGAGTTGGTCGGATTATGTTTGTATAGTTGGGTATGGAGGGTGTTGTGGGGTGATGAATGCGTCAGTGGTTTGGTGGGGCTGGGTTTTGTTGCAGGGATGGGTCTGGAGGGTTTGAGGGCTGGGTGTATGTTTTTAGGGAGTGGTTTGTGCGTTAGCTTTGAGTAGCTGGTTCAGCAAAAGCTACCTGGGTGGGAGAGGGGTTGAATGTTCTTGGCGGAATTGTTTGGATTTTGTGATTTTAGTGATTTAGGGGCGGATGGAAGTTCGGGGCTTGGACCCGTTATGACTTGGGGTTGTGTGGGGTTGTGAGGTAGTTGGAGTATCGATCATGGCTGGGGAGTGCTGCGTGTGGTGCGCGGCGGCAGAGGTTGTTGTCGTGACGTTGTGGTAGTTGTGGTTTTTGTTATGCGCAGGGACTTTGGCCGGTTTTGTGGGTGTTTGGTTGTTTGGTTGCGCGGTGGGTAGGTGCTGGTGCGTGGCGGTGGTTGTGGTTGTTGTTTGTGTTGTGATTGGTGCGGGAGCGAGTTCTGGTTGGATAAGGCGCTGTCGCTGCTCTAGGGTCTCGTTTGTTTTTGTGGCGTCTTTTGCTGTTTTTAGTGTTTGTTTTAGTTTGTGTTATCTTGTTGTTTTGTTGGTTGTATGGATAAGAGTGTATTGTGGTGTGTCGTGTGGGGGAGTGTGATTATTGGAGATTGGGGGATGTGGAGCTGTATGTGTTAGTTGTTTTGGGTGGGGCGAGATGGCTGGGTTTTTCGGGTGGGGGGGATCATGTGGAGAGTTGGCTTTGTTGGTTTAGTGTATTTGTTTCAGGGAATCTTGTATTCTTGTTCTTTGTGTGTTTGTGTGCGTTTGTGATCTTTAAGTGATGTTGATAGCGGTCGTTTTTTACTTTGGGGGGTGGTTTTGTGTTGGTACTTTTTTGCTGTGTTTTTTTGTGTTGTTTCTACGTGTCGAGCTATATGGGCGTGTTGGGTTGGGATGTCCATTGTGAGGTTACGTTGTTGTGGATGTTTAGTTGGGAGTGAGTCTTATTTGGTTTGTGGTTGGGTGCGGTTGTTCATAATCTTTGGTTGGGCTTTGGTTTTGAGTTTTGTGCTTGTGTTTTTTTTATGTGTTTTTGTGTTCGGTTGCGGGTGGTTGTGTGGCGCCCGTTATTTGATTGTGTGTTTGTCTATCCTTTGTGTTTGTTTGTTGTGGTTTTAGTCTGGGGTTGTGAATTGGGTGTTACTTTAGGTGTTGTTGGTGAGGTTATAGAGTTTGTGGCTTTGAATTGTTATGCTGGGGGCCGCGTTGTTGGGGTTTTTTCTAGTCTATGTCGATTTTGGTTTGGTGCGGTTGGTTTTTTCATCTTTGGGGGAGGTTTAGTTGTGTTTGTCTGTTGTTGGGATGGTCGCCGGGTTATTGGGTTTATTTGTTTTGTGGGTTCTTTGTGCGGTTTCTCCGCACCTGTTTTGGGGTGGGACGTGTGGGTCATGATTGGTTTTTAGTGAGTTTGTGTTGTTGGGATGGATTTGGGGTGGGTCAGCTCTGCATTGTGAGCTTGAATCGACGTGTGGTAGTGCTGGTGGTGATGTGGGGCGAGTAGTGTTATGGTTAGATTGTGGTTTGTTGTTATGCGTCATTTTTTGTTCAGTCGGTTTTTGTTGTTTTGTTTGTAGCTGTTTATGTATTTTGTGGATGATTTGTTTTTGTTTTCTGTTGGGTAGGGGGGAGGTTGTGGGGTTGTTGGGAATGCGTTTCAGTGTTTTCGGTTGGGTGGGGGTCGTAGGTGTCTTTTGTGGTGGGTGGGTCGTGGGGTTGTCGGAGTCAGTTGATCTTAAGTTTTGCTTTTGCTTATATGTGCGATCTTTTGTGTTTGTGGTGTTTCTTTGTGTGGTTTGTTGTTTTTTTTTTAAGATCTTTTGTTTTGTATGTCGGTTTTTGGATTTTTTGTTCTGGTGTGATGTTTTTTATTTTGTGTTGTGTATCTTTTGATTTTTTCGTTTGTGGTTGTAGGTTTTATAGTTTTTGCCGTGGTGTTTGCTTTTTGTGTTGTTGTTGGTTCAGTTGTTATATTTGGGTTAGGGGGTTTTTTGGTTTTTAAGGTCTCTTTTTAGTGTGATTGTGTTGCTTTTCTTTTTGGTTTGTTGATTGTTTTTATTGGAGGTTTTGTTGTTTGGTGTTTTGGTTTGGTGGGTTGGGTTTTTGCCAGTTCAGGTTTTTCTTTGTGTTTTCGCGTTTGGGAGTCGTTTGAGGATATTCGGTGGTCTTGTGATGTCTTTTTTTGATGTTGTTTTGGTTTTGTCGTTGTGTTATGTTTTTGGCGTGTTCTGGGTGATTTTGTGTTTTGTGTTCTGTGTTTTTTGATTGGTTCCCCTTTTTTTCATGCTTCTCAGGTTGGTTTTTTTTTTCTTGCAGGCTATTGAAGATAATAGATCCTTCTTTTATCCTCTTAATAAAGGCGTATCCTGCGCCATTATCCGTTATCGTTAGTCCCAGAGCATCGTCTGATTTCTCTACTTCAACTTCTTTTGGTCGTCCCTTTCTATGAGCAAATATGAAATCCTCTAATCCTATTTGGCCTCCGAGAAGTTTCTTCATGTCGACTTTGTGGGTGTTGAGTGTGCAGAAGAGAATCTAAAAAATAAATGTGGTAGTGTTATTACAATACAGATCAGGTGAGATGAGTTTGATTTATGCAATGAATTAAAATGTAGCCAGAATGCATTGACAAAGGAAAAATATGATATTTTTTAGTAAAATATAGGTTCCAATACTTTATTAAATTAATAATTTATAATACATGAAAGTAATAAAAGTTAGTTAAACAAACATTGCTGTATTTATTTACTTTCATTAAATCTTTTTCTTTCACAAAAATCATGCAAAGTTAGTTCAGGTGTTTGATAAATTGGTTGATGGCTGCGCAAACATTTATCTCCGAAAATAGAACTATGTATAATTTATACACAATATTATGTTAAAAAAATCCTAAAAGCCTGTTATTGAATTTTCATCTAAAAGCATTAGACATGAAGAAAGAAGTAGTGAAATATTCAAATGTAGTTTACAGTAGTCATAATAACAAAAGTTCACTAAAACCAGTGATGTCCCTCAATGCAATTTCTTGCTACATACACCCTTTGTTGCTGAATAGAACAATAAAATCTAGTATTGACATATCAAAAATGTTGAAAATTGCTCATTGTTTTGGTTCAATTCAGCACCAAATTATTCATATACATATCTAGTTCAAAATATTCAAGACCGTCGGTTCTGAAAAGTTATCCCTAAAGCTATTTTACAGGTGAATATTAAGTTCCGATTTTGTTTGGCCGCCATTTTGGTTTGGCAGACATTTGTCAATGTGCATTTGATCGTCGTAGAGATTACAATTTATTATGGAGCATCTAACGCCTCAACAACGTGTTGAAGTCATTGAAACATTTTATCTAAATAATAGTGGCAACGCTGTAATCATGAATGGTGATCGCCATGGTAACTTGTCGGAAAACTTATTGTTGGCCGAATTGGGTCGATTGAGTCCGAGCTACGCTTCAAATTTTGCGAGAAATTTTTCCCGGCCGCATAATGTTAAAAAGTGGTGATATCGACTGGTTTCCTCGATCACCAAATTTGACGGCTCCTGACTATTTTCTGCGGGGGTACTTGAAAGAAAAAGTCTACGCCAATTTACAATTCCGATGCTACAGGCGATATTCGAAATGAAATTGCTGAAATAACACGCGAAATGTGCGAGAATGTTATAAAAAATATGGTTAAAAGAGCACGTATTTGTACCGCTGCGATGTCATATTCCATACATATTTGCAATAAACCAAATAATCGACAAATAAAAATCAAATTAAAAAATGGTGTTTTATTTCCTAGTTATTCAAAAACAAGATCGGCCTGGAACATAATATTCACCTTGTATGAATAATAATAAAAAAATATTTATACAATTAATGTAATCAGACGATAAAAAGTTGAAATTGTCAAAAATATTTGAAATGAAATATTATTAAGACTTATACACATAAAAAGAAGCCACTTAATGTCATGTTTTGGAGAGTTTGGTACAAACTCCCTGTCTGTGTAAGTCAGAACATTTGAACACTGCAAGTTGAGAACAGTATTTTTATTTTCTGTCTACATAGGCGCTGGTACAAACCATTTAAAAACTGGTAATCCGAATAATGATTCTTTGTTTAGTTCGATTTTTTCATTTTGTATTAAGAAAAGTTTTTTCAGAGTAGCTAACATCATTTGAAACGGTTATACATATGCATGTTGCGAGTGAACGCAGTGGACATGGAGTGGTATGATCAAACGTGTATGTGGTATGATCTCTGAATTATTAATATTACTCGGCACGGGCGAAGCCCAATAACGAAGATATTCTAATACTCGTACAACATTTTAAATAAATTATTTTATTTTCCTCCTTGTCCACTTTGATTGGCAAATAATAATTACTAGCAGAAAGCGATAGACTTCGCCAATTTAAATAAGAAAATGGTTAATGATTCTTCTATCGACGTTTCAAAGGCATAGCATCATCTTATGAAGTTTGAGAACAGTTCAAAATTTATGTCGATGATTTTTTAGTTTATCGGAATATTATTTTAATATCGTAGTAGAAAGTTGTTACCACTTTTGTAGGCATAAATGGATATGTATGTACCATCTGCTCTGTGCGCTGCGTTTCCCGCGTTCACAATAGCGCAGGTACTCACTCTGTCTGACACAACTCTGCCACGGTTCGTCGGCTGAACTGTCGATGTATGTATTGTGTTTCAATATTTATGGCGCAGTTGAAGAATGTGCGCGCTACGTGGAGTGGCGAATGCCGTGGAATGATTCTTCATTTAATCTATTCGTCTATTTTTTGTACAAGTATTTAGATTTTCAACATTTGTTTTTCTGAGCCCCTAAGTTCGAACTGCGTAACATTTTATAGGACAACGTGCAATATAGAACATAAAATGTATACAATGTAGAATCTGAACATAATAAATTCAGACGATGTTTGAAGATATCAAAATAAAATAATTTGATCTGTATACGAAATGGACCGGGACGGATCAGAAAAACATATTCGCAGAGATGGAACGATACACATGCATGTAATGCGTGCAGTGGCGTAACTACAAAAATTGGGCTCCGATGCAAAATTAAAAAAGGGGCCCCTAAATAAGTATTGTATACATATAAAATACACGAATATTAATACTGCTTGATTTTTTTAATAGTAAAAACAAAATGGGTATCTTGTCACGTATAATATTCAATAAAAAACATGTTTTCTTAGACATTTATAAACACTTAAAATTTAAAAAAACAGTTGCTTCGCTTTAAGAGGGGGCAGGACACGATCCACTTGTTTTATTTCAATTTAGTGTAAAGTATTCAAATCTTTTTACAAAAACTACAGCAATACGTGCTTTTAATCAATTTTATTATGAAAGATCCATTTAATAATATATTACGCGTTTGTACAGTCACATTTGCAATACGGTATTATTGGATTGGGTTTTTCAAACTTAAAAAAAAAATTAAAATTAAAAATTTTCAAAATTAAAACTTCAATGTCACAATTAGAAATCACTCAAAAAATGATAATAAAAATTATTCTAAAAAAAAAGACTATCCAAATATACAACTTTTCACGGATTTTAAAGTACCAAAAATAGTAGACATATACAAAAAAATTCAATAATTCAAATTTTCAAAATTAAAAATCAATTAAATTTTAGAAGCGAATTCCGATCTACAAGATATAGAGATCAAATTGATATCCCAAAACTAAAATATACCGCAACTCAAAATCAATATATTTATCAAGGTATCATTTTTTTTAACAATCTCCCCATCACAATTAGAAAAATTACGGACTATCATAAATTTGTAACTGAAATTAAAAAATATGTACACAGACTAACTGAAACATAAACTAACTTGAATATACTCCTTCTCTATACACGAGTCTTACTCTCATAGAGAAGAAACAAATGTTAATATATATATATATATATATATATATATATATATATATATTTATCCACTGATTATTGAAATTGTATTATATTTAAAAAAAAAAAATCTTAAAGCATTTCTTTAAAAAATATTTTTTTAAATATATTGTAATTATTACCAAAAAAATATAATGCCGAAACTTTGGTACGCTGAAACTCAAAATATATCCATATAAAAACCATACATTCTATTCAATTATGAACTTTTACAAATTAATATTTTTGCATTGGTTATTTATTAAATATATCTTAAAACGTTGAATTATTTAATTAAAATTTATACCTCAGCGCATATACATATAATATTTTAAATAATTATTAGAAACGAGCCTGTAAAAACTGACCGAATTTTTACGGCAGTCGTCTGCACCTATTTATGTTGACTGCCGAAAAAATTACACTTTAAAATATTATATATGCGCTAAGGTTTAATTATTTCATTTATCATTATCAATCAGAAGCATCGCTGTCCAACATTCCAACCTAATCACAATGCAATACCTACACTAATAATTCACTTTAGTTTTACAACACTCACTACATATTTTTATTTTGTTCTTTATTTTACTGTCGAATGTTTATCTTTTTAATTATAATTAAATAACACCTCAACAGCACGAAAAAACCATTGGCAGGACAACGCTGTATATATCAGAGGTGCAGTCTACTCCATCCCACACAATAAACATAATATAATGTTATATTATAATATATTCACCTCTGTTACAACAAAAACATGTCTGTCAATAAAGTCTAATAAATAAAATAAATTTATCCAAAACCCAGATTCGTAATACACGTGGACCAAAAACCATAGGCACGAAGTCAACATTCCCATTACGTTTAGTTGAGTTCAAAAGTGCAAAACACAATATTTGAAAACACCACTGAAATATTGTTGGCTGGACTGGTATAATGTAGACGTTTGAATACATATTTTGTTTGTTTCGCATATGTCCACCTGTTTGTTGGGACAAATTTTGTTCCCCGTACCTATAACCAAATCACAAATAATTTCAAACGCATGTCGTCTCGTCACTTGCAAATGAAAATTAAATTTTGAGGTTATTTCGGTTGCGATTCTGACGAAAGCTTTCCTCCCGCAAAAATATTTATGTTCCATATTGCCTTCGCAGAAAAATAGTCAGCCTACTATTTAATGATTTTAATGAATACATCGCTTCTGAATGATATTACATATGTATAATGCAACATACAATAATACTATTTAGATTTAGATATTCACAACAAACAATAGAATGACTGAACAAAAAACAATTTTTTAACTTTTTCAATTCTTAAGATAATATATTGTATTTCCATGTAATTTGTTGCCCCAAGCATTCTCAACAAAAACAACTAAACGATAGTTGTAGTTCATTTTTAACAAGTCTTTTTCATGTGCCGCCCTCTACCGAAGCTTCTATCCAACCGCGGTGCAGAATACTATAAGATCACCTACGTTTTGGACAATGAACCACTCAAATATAGATTGCCCAGGCACTATTTCCTGCGGCGAAGCAACGCGCTCGATCCTCCGGACTGAGCTGCACACAGAAGCGGACAGCGTCGAGAGAACTCTCCAATTTATGATATGTAAAATAATAAAAACAATATATTTTTAAGTCTAGTAGTATTTATTTTAGTTTAAATATTTAAGGATTATGCTAGAATAAGGCGGCACTGTACATAAAGTGTCGCGCCTAATTAATTTGAAATACTTAACTTCCAGTAAATTGTTTAGAGGGTTTTTTATCAGTAATTTTTTACCCTTCCAATTCATGTATTAATATAAAACACTTATGATGTTTATAATAATAAGGTAGTTTGTAAAAGTGTCAAAGCGATTAGCGCTGATGCACTTGTAGTTGTAGATTAGGCGGTCTAGCCGCATGTAGAGTACTCAGAGTATCGTAGACTCTAAAGAATTGGAAAAAAAAAAAAAACAATGAACCACTCAGTGAGCTAACACAGCCGAGATATAATCTCTTTCTATCTACGCCTCTGCTGTCCTCCGCTACACAATGACTTGTAAGAGATCATATTTTTCATTGCGGATAATGCGTCCGAAGTAAACAGCTTTCTTACAGTAGTTTTCTTGATTTATACATGCATCTTAATACATCTTCATTGTATAGTAATATGGTCAGCCCAGGAGATTTTTAGCGTACGTCTATAGAGCTACAAGACACCGACAATACCTTACCGGTAATCAAAAAACTTTAGTTTCCTAGCCTTAAGCCGGCCATACACGCAACGTTATACTTGACAAGTATACCTGTTCAGGTAACCGTGACAAGTTAACCAAAGCTGAACCGAAGTAACGGCCGACCTGTGACAATCTCTGTCACCGGTTACCAGGAACATGACGGTTGCGGTCACCAGGAAAACCGGAGCGTGTGTGTGACAAAACTGGCCGTATCCCTCCCTACCTGTACATGCGACCTGCAACAATTGAAAATTCATATTTTCTACCTATGGGTAAGTGCTAACTTCAGGCAAACCTGAGCGTGTGTGTTACTCCAGGACGCGGGACTCGGTCGTTTCGTCCACCGCGAAGGGAAAGGTCGCGTTGCGTAGTTCGAAAAAATGGCGTCTCGTAAGCGCAGCGTAATTGTGGAAGATTTGATTGAATTGTATGAATCTGAGCCATCCATTCTTAAATAATCACACTAATCTCGAGGTGCTACATTTAATTGACACGGCTGTATTGGCTTATTTGTAACAATCATTCTTTACAGCACTTTTGTCGCGGTTTTCTTTCTTTCGTAGGATGACGAAAAGCCTTATTAGCGCCGCCGCATCGTCGTAGTTACGCTGTACCGATGCCACGGTTGTCAGAGATTGTCACAGGTTGGCCACTACGTGTATGGCAAAAATTGAGCTTCGGTTAACTTGTTACGTTTACCTGAACAGATATACCTGTCAGGTATACCGTTGCGTGTATGGCCGGCTTTATACAGGTGAGCTAATGTTTGTCTTATTTTCTTCCTCAGCGCATAAATAATAGCACGAAAGATTTGTTATTTGCCCACCGTGATCCAAAACTAGAAGGGACATTTATTGTAGGTCTATTTATCGTAGGTACTCTACTCGCATTGACTCCAGCAGGTATGATCATGATGTGTGATCTGTGGCCGCGGAACACTCGCATTCTATTTTCTTACTTTCTCTCGGATCTGATATCGTGGGCATTTTTTTAAGTTGTGATAATTTTTGGTCTAATTAGATAACTGATAATTAAAACAGTTGGAAACAAACATAAAAATGGTTGTCAAGATATTAATAGAATAATAATAAATTAGAAAGACACCATCGGACATATCTGGGGAATTAATTATATATCAGACTACACGCAGTGACCTACCGGTGGGATGCACAAGTAGGTGCTCACTGCTCACTGCTCACTGCTCAGTCTCCCGAATGGCCGAGTGACTAACGAAGAAACTCTACGACAGATGAATAAGTGAGGAAACACGATGTAAATAGTAATAAGTAAGTAAGGCAGAAGAGGATATTCCTGTCAAAAAATATATAATCCTTGCTCGAGTGCACGCTCTTCCATTCATTTATTAGGCAACACAGCACTCAAAGAGAAGATCCACGTGGCGATTATGAATCTTCGTTAAGAGAAGGCGCTCAGAAGTTGTATTTTTATATCTAGAACCGACCAATCAAGAACGCCAGTGAACGTCGTACAGTCAGTGCCGAGTAATTATTGACTTTTATTAGATTGATCTTCTCCGTCTCCATCTAGATTAAAATGTTTTCGGCGACACGTAATCTTAACCTGGTAAGATTATTTAAAAAAAATACAACAACAAGTACTTATTCTAACAAAACGGTTACAACATAACAAAACCAGTTAATTCATCTTAAAAGCAAATATGTTAAAGGCACCATTTATTAGCATTTAGTGCACAATTGAGTCAATACTCAGGCGCGGCGCGGAGCGGGGGATAATTAATGACGTTGGTTATTTTGTGGCGTTCTAAGCGTAAATTATTTACAATCATTTTACTCTCATCGAAAATGTCACTTTTTTGTTACTCAATATTTGAAATGGTGCCGTAGGAATACGACAGTTACATTCAATTACACAAAAATGCGTTGTTTTCTCTTCTATTCAATTTTACTCCAGTGAGGAGCGAAGGAGCAGCGCGAGATATCTTTCATCGATAATAAGTAGTTTATATGATCGTAATAAATTGATTTTATAACACGTTTAGCTTATTACCGTTTTTTTGTAGAAAAGGGGAAACAGTGCAGAGTGCGCTCATTCGGCGAGTGCAGTCCACAAGTCGTACACTCACTGCTAACATTTATAAATAAAATCAAAAATGTCCACTTTCTTGGGTTAATAACGTATGAACCATTTCTTATAAATTACACTCGTAAATGTTCGCTTTTACCGTTTTGATAGTCAAGATCAAGATGCAGTGATGAATCTCTCCATTAATTTGATGTACCTATCCTACTGCCACGTAAATATGTATCAAATATATGCAAATACTAGAATAACTCAAAATCATATTTGTCGGTTGCAATTGTAGGAGGGTCGGTGATAATTGAATTATTTCGTTCCAAATATTCGTTGCTTGTTAACCAAAGTAAGATACGTTATTTTAGAAAAGTATACTCTCGGTCCAGAGGTATGTAACCAGGCTAGGAGATTGTCCGATTGTATCCGGCTGGGGAAGGAATCCCAGCAAATCGATTTTGTCGCTGTGTAGGCGGTAGAAACCGTACAAGTTATTCTACACTGTCCACTGTCCACTGTCCGTTGTACACCTACATTTTATATTTACACAACACTACATTGTTGTCCGCAAATAAAATGACGTACATAAAATAATGAAAAAACTTAACTCTTTAGACAGAGCCTCGCGGAACAGGACTTGAACATTGCTAATTTAAATTAATTTTAGAAATATAGTAATATCACCTAAAATAATATTTCTCGTGATCCCTGAAATTTATTAATTAACAGGCGCTCAATATAATCTACAACAAATGAATTCCAGGTTCAGGAACAGTAAAGTGTTAGAGTCTCGGTGGGTATCATCTCCCTCTGATGTTGTTGACAATGTTGCTGCAGTGGTGCATATCGGATATCAGGAAATAATGTAACTACATCCATGTACTTACTCGAATTCGAGGGCCACGTGCGACCATCGGGCCATTTGTTTTAAACGTATGACGCACGCCTTCTAATGGGGTAAAGGTGAATTCACACTAATTGGACATACAGCGAGCATTCCACAGCATGACCCGTCTATACTTTGGATACAGTTTTCAATTATTGGGGATTCCTTATTCGTATTTCAATTATTTAAAACAAACGTGATCATAAATAAATTCTTTTATTTCGTTTCGGTTTCCTTTCGTTTTCGAAAGCGTAGATGTAATTTCAAGATGATTGTGAAGAGTTATTGTAAGTTGCTTGCGCAGCGGTCGACACCAATGTCACCAGTGTCAAGGGACAGGACACAGGTAGTTAATGTCCTCAGAAAGCTTATAAAAGTTCATGAGACCAGGGCGGAAACCATGATTTCTTCATTTTAAACATGTTTGGAAAGTTATTTATTAGTTGTTTTTTTCTTTATCTTTAATATCATGAAAACAATTGATAGTCAGGAGTGATAAAAATAATATAAAATAGAACTCAACTTGTATCAAATCTATTTAAATTAATTATAAAGTGTGACGGGGGCGTGCACTCCAAACAAAACAAACCGAAGGCCGGTCGGTTGTAAACTAAATTGGGATAAACAGCATAAGGGAAATTAGAAGCGTCGTGTTTAGACCTTGCAAATTTAAACCAACGATTCCACCATTGTTATGATTAATTTGCTCAATGAAGATCGGCGAAATGAAACGTCAGGTCTGCCTCAGAACCGGGACGAAACTGTCAGCAGTACGTGAACTCATATTTGTTCTCGTCGCCTTCTAATTGAGAATTCGCCTTAACAGTATACCTGTCGGAACTGGAGCAGCTCACCGCCACTTCCCGTTTCCGCAATCACCCGCCCGTGTTTCCTGCGCGCCACTTATCAGCTACCGGTTCAGTAAAACGGGAGGACACGAAGCCGTAACGACCGAAAAACTTTACATAAAGGACCTCTCAAAGGAAAATTTAACATTAACAATAATTAAAATGACAAGCGTCAATCGACGGTGGTTAGAAAATAAAAAATCTGTTTGTTGTACCAACAATGCTTTTACTTTTACTAATAATACAGTAATATCTTTAATGTTTCATGTTTCTAGCTTTCCAGAGGCTGCAATGAATAAAGTAAATGGAAAAATAACCCGCCAACTACAGCTAGTATTTTGTTTCACGTCTAATACAGCCAGTCGCATCTGCGATGATCATGACCGAAGTTTTAAGACAGGAAGAGGCCGGGCGACGCCGACGGCTCGAAACCCACACTCGATCCTATTTTGCTTCTTCCTCTGTTGTTATTGCATTTGAAATGAACTGACTTGTACGGGACTCTCGATTATCTGGGGTCGCGTTGACCGAATTAACAAATAATAATAATACGACCGGAAATCATTATTATTTGGGCGAGCTTAGATTCAGTGTTTGCTCTTGATGCAAGAGGGCTGGTGCACAACGTCAAATTATAAATTTAGATTATTTTTTAATTGTTTCTACTCGTATTTTATGTCCTTAATTTTGTACTTTCATAACGGTGAACGCGAAGTACGTACCTACTTCTAATTATTATTTTTTACGAAAAGAATCTTCTATACTTTATACTACGTAAACTATCGTATCTTCGAAATCCGTTTTATTGAGGAGAGCAATTTTAAGTTTCTTCATGTTGCTAAAGGTGTTCAACGGAAAATTTTCAAGTTTAATATTAAATAAATAATTAAAAAACTACAATGTTATTCTCATATTTTATTTATACAAAATGGAGTTTAACGATGCGGATTTGACGTTTTATAAACAATATCGTCTAAATGCCGTCCATTTCTCTCAAGACACTCTTGCAATTGGACTCTTAAATTTACGAACACGCGAGAGCAAAATGATGGTTCAATGGCAGCAACTTCACGGCAGATATCTTCTTGTAGGGCCTGACTTATTCGAGGATTGTTGCTGTAAACTCTCGACTTGAGGTATCTTTACAAAAAAGTTGCACGGTTCTCCATTGAAACTCTAGCTGTGGTGGAAATGTGTTCTGTTGTTGAACCCGGGAAACAGCTACAGTTGCGGTACCAAAAACTCATCGATCATTCGGCAATACACGTCAGCAGTGATTGTCTCTCGCTGGTTAAAAAAATAAGGGTCAATTATCCCTCGAGCAGAAATTGCACACCTCATTGTCGTTTTTGGACAATGCAAACGTTTTAGATGGCATTCCCTCGGGTTGTCCGGGTACCAGTATCTCATGTTCTGTTTATTATCGACATGAAAATGTGCTTCGTCAGTAAAGGATATGTTTCCAAGCGTTCGCGCTGTTCCAAAACGTTCCAGCATCGTTCTCGCTGAGGTTTCACGTGAAGAATAGTCATTTTCGTTGAGAACCTGCACGGTTTGCAGTTTGTGTGGGTGAAACTGTAGTTTATTTTTCAAAATAACGTGCACTGTTGATTTTTTATTCCAGTACGCCTGTACTGCAATCTTCCTTATTGATTTACGCGGATTGATGGCGGGCGTCGATGGTCCTGGAGGAGTTTGGTTAACCATTGTCCCTTCTTGTCTGAACTTTTCAACCCGACACCAGATAAGTTGCGTACTCGGTCCATCACTTACTCGTCGAATATGAAAGTGAGTACAAAAAGCGCGACGCGCACGAACCGATGAATCACCGCATTTAAATATTGCTCAACCGCGAACGCGCGGTGCGCTCCCTACCAGTGGCTCATTGACTCATGACTGGCAAATCCGCAAATCACGCGCATCGAACAATACCCCTCCCACTTATCTCACCCAGATGGTTTACGAGCAATTACAATTTTATCTATATAATTCCAAATAAAGACCGATGTTATCGTAATGTTAAACATATATTTAAATTGTATGTAATATTTTATAGGTGTTAAAGTGTCAATAATTTGACTAGATTTTGTAATAATGCACATACGACATCATACGTTGGAAACAAATTTAAGGTAAACATCGCATGTATCACATACGATCATTTACACTGGAGTTCATTCCGTGTTTTTAATTGTATATACCATTATTTACGTAGAGTTGGGTCAAATTTTTATCGTATGTGTCACATACACTTTTATACTTTAGATAGTTCGAATGATTTTTAAACATACATTTTTCCACGTTAGCTAGAACTGCAATTTTGGCTTTATTTTTTTTACCTAAAATAAGTACACCAATTATTATGTTGTTAATCATATTTATTTATTTATTAAACCCTTTAATTGAAAATTAAAACAAAATAATCGTACACTATTCTGTTGCGATGACTTAACATTAAAATTATTGAATATTAATTGTTTTTGGAAACTAATTAATATGAATAAACGACATAAGATATACATATTTTTAGATTTAACAATTACCAAATATAAAAAAATAATTTCTTATCATAGCTTTTAAGTAAATACTAAAATATCTTAAATTTAATCAAATCTTTGATATCGATGAATAAAAAATAAAGATAATACAAAAAATGAGATTACCAAATCCTTATTTTTGAGGTATTACGAATATAAATGTACATTATTTTTTGATTAGACTCAGAATCAGTATTATTGTTACTATCATTCATATTTACGGAAATATGGTTAAAAATAGAATGGTAAGAACTAGGAATTATTCCACTATTGCACATCTCTACTATTAACTTTAAGAATCGTAAATTGAAGTAAAGTAGAAAACGGAGCAGCTTTCCGATAGTGTTCGCGAGTGTTGATCGGCACTCCTAAACTGAAATATTTGTAATTCTTTTTGTTCACTTAACTCTTTTCTTTTATTCCACTGACCTTTTTCTTCGCGTACATTCTTTTTACAGTTACGACCCTGTAAAAGAGCTTTGAAATTTTAAAAAATCCGTATGCTTCATTTCTACTACATTATATGGTTTTGCCATCCTGTTTAGCCCACCTAACAATACAATACCATTCTGACGGTGTGTAAATAGGTTTATTTTTAACGGTCTTTCGATTAACGCATGCACCATACACTGCCTCCCTCATTCTGCGTGTGTCCCTATCGTAGAAAGGAAGGAATGAATTTGCCAAACTTTTAAAAATATTACATTTATCGTAGTGATCTTTTTTAGGTATATAAAATCCCAGCTTAAAATGTTCATTGTCTCTCTGTCTATCAAACCACTATATAATTACCATATACGAAAGTTCAAATCACCATTCAATATAGTGTTTGTCTAATTGTCTCTCAAGTGGTGTGACAAACGGGTTGTATTGATTTCATGTGGTTACACACACTGTTTTTAATGTCATCAGTAGTACTGTAGGGTGGTTTTGATGCTTTTATATATATTTGAAAATATATATAAGTATATTTGAGAAGTACCGCGATAAGGGAGATCTTGAAGGGAGACGGTATTGAGGCAGTTTCAGATGACGTATCGGTTCTAGGAATGTTCACCCTTCACTTTCCCTTCGACAAATTTACCACCAGTTGGTGAATTGCAGTCGGTGGGAGAACTTTCCGGATACTGTTGGGATAAATAGCAATAGAGAGAATAGAGAGAATTTATCGAGAAAGGGGATAAAACACGCGACGCCGGAAACATCGCACGAGGTATCTAAACATTTTTACTTGGCCATTGTTTGTTAAAATCTACTCTTAATTCTGGACACGCGAATACGCTATGTAGTTACCATCTCTGCCATCTCTGTCTCCCGGGTGCGGCTCGTGAGGGGTGGTAAAAGATAATCACGATATGGTCAGATAACATAATGATAACCAATATGCGGCTCTGCTTTATCAGAATAGTGAGGAGAGCCCTTCAGATTTGTTTGAATATAGCTTAAAACTGGTACATTTGGTATGAGAATACCGTACGTCATATGCACATTATAACAGTGTATTGATGCCGCTTAGCGTTTTAATTGGTCAGCGGGCGGGGTTGTCGTTTGAAATTAGTTATAAACACGGTATCCACAATAAATAAGTACGGAATGTTTGAATTTTATAAATTAGGAAAATTTATATCTGTTAATTTTTGTGTTTTTGTATTATTACCAACATTTGTCTTAGTCGAATGCATTTGTTGGTTTTTCCATTGTTATTAATATAAAACTACGTACTTACACTAAACAAGTCATATATATAAATATTCCTAAATGCATTACACTACATTCCAAATTCCAATAAACCATTGTTTCTCTGTACATAAATAGGCTATTTCTACCACATATACACGGCGACGGAAAACATAACAAAATGATGTGCATGAAATTTCCATCTGTGCATGTGTTGTGTTCTATTTCCTACGAGTTTTCCGGATCCATGTATTTATTTTATTATCTCTTATACAATTGTTCTTTCTACGTGAAAAGTACATAGTTTTACTTCCAAAGCTCTCGTATATTGTATCGTTTCCCTTTTATCTACAAACTATATAGCTATTATACATTACACTGGGCTGCAAGAATCAGGTTGATTTTGTGTATGCGGAAGTATGTTTTTACTTTTCTTTTAATAACCTTTTACGTTTTTGAACAGTCTGTATTTCGCAGGTTGGCTAACGAACTTAGCCGAGATATGTACTAGGTAAATTTTTCAGAAAAGTTTGATAGTGATCTGATAAGAACTACGGGAATTATCGTATCCACAAAACCTATAATATCTCTATAAAGATAAACTTTTTAACAGGTGTGGTTTCGGGCTTTCCTGGTTGTAATCAAAGAAAGTACACTGAAATTTTCCGGAAGTTGCATTACGAAACACTCTTCTACAATACGTAGTATTTTTAGTGAAATCCAAATATACATTTACAAACAGTGGCGTAACTATGCCAATGCAGCGCATTGGGGCCCACGTTTGTACACGTACATGTACTGTAATGGTACACCGAAATTCATTTAGGTTTCAAAATTTGTAGCCCAGTATTCGAACCTGCTACTTTATATGATTCAAATAGTACTATTTGGATAATATAATATAATTTTTCAAAATAGAAGTATCATAAAAACAGGTTATTCATTAGTGTAGAGCTTAAAATCACGAACCGTGAGTCAATCACTGATATCTTTGAGTCACATTCACTATCAGTGATTGAATATCTGGGAATATTGTGATTCATTATTTATATTTGGTTGTGAACCGTGATTCGGTGCATGTGATTATGAATCAAAAATATCCATAAAGGAATAACGTTATAATTCGTGATAAGCACCATCTAGTAGATTCTGCAAAATAAACTTTTTTTCTAAGGGTTTTCATTCTCTTATGTCCTATCATATCGTGCGTGCACGCGCATTAGTAATGAAACTGTGATCACAGTCACAGTTTTCAATCACTGATATTATCGAATATCAATCACAATCACACCAGTGAGTCAAAAGTAGCATTATTTCTCATCACTATTATCCATATAAAAAAGACGATGATGTAAAGATGACAATATGATAAACACGACTTAATAAGACGCAGTACAGTTTTTAAAACATAAATAGTGCCTAAACTCACTGAGAAAAATATAATGTGTCCACGGAATATCTCTTCAATTCAAATAATAAGCAATACGCTCATGGAATACAAATCACCAACGATGCATGGTATACAAATTGCGTGAAATAGGCGCCAGCCCATTATACTTATAAAAAATATATTTTATTTATAAAATCAGGTTTTGTAGATAAAAAAAATATTATAAAGACTTGTAAGACAGACGCAGTACACTTTTGTCAATCTCCAGAAGTTTTTAAAACATAAATAGTGCTTAAAGTCACAGAGAAAATCATGTGTCCACGGAATATCTCTTTAATTCAAATAATAAACAATGCGCCTGTGGAATAAAAAAAAACAAATTAAATGAAAAAGGCTCCAGTCATAAAAAAAATTGCATTTAAAAGATGAAATTTAAATGATGGGAGTTTACAATCTCGAGAATAAATTTCAGTATATTGTGATGCATTTCTAGAATCATTAAATTTATAAATTGGTCTTAAATTCGCAGAGAAAAGCTCAAAAACACAAAATTTCACTAAATCAGGCTTCACAAAGAAATTTAAAAAAAATATTTAATAATAGTATTTGATGTTGGCATTTTCAAAAAAAAAATTAATGATGTTTGCTTTTAAACTCACAAACTTTCGAGTAAAAAATGAAAAGTTAGGCTAATTAAAATGTATAATATTTCAAAAAATCACCAAACTAAATCAGTTGTAACAAATAGAGGAGAAAAATAAGAATTTAAAAAGAAGGTTGTAAAGACACAGTAAACCTTCAGACGTCTGCGATAAATGTCAGATGCAGACAGCACACAGGCGTACTGAGTAATTACCAATTTTGTGTGTAACTGAATCGGTTACATATAAAACAAACTACCCGCAATTTTTTTTAAAACGTATGCGAGGTTGCGATACATTATCTGTATGAAATAAAATGAAGACAAGATTGTTAATTACGTTATGTATATTATTTTCTTCATACCTTGTTTATTTTCTCATTATTAATTAGATTTGTTCACAATTTCATTTTTGTTTATTTTATTTTCTTATAGTATGTACTAAAAAGTTATGTGTAAAGCGTCTTTGTACCGTAAATAAATCTGATTTTTTATAATCGCGCCTGCGGCTAAAGCTTTCCACGGCTCTATCCCTAAGAATAAGTTATCCGCTTGAAATATGAGAAAATGACGTAGGTAGGAAAACCTTACCATTAAAATCATACCTAAATTATTAAAGTTGACACCAGCAGGGAAAAGATCGTGGAAAACTTATTATTTTATCTGTGGTGTCTATTGGATTATCTGCGTAGTGCGCACAAGCAGGTCTATAAATATTACAGGTAGGTACCCAACTACTGGAAATTGTATATACACGTATGTCGCACGGTAATAAAATAGATGTGTGGTATCAGAGAAACCTTGCGTCAAACACGACCATCTGCAATACAAACTCTGTAGGTGAGAGTCCATTCCCAGTGTTTTCTATATGTACTACAATCTAGGTTAAAAATCTTTTAAGTGAAAGTTTAAATATGCATAAGTACATTTATAATATGAGATAATTAATAAATGTTCGGAATATCTAATTGTCGAGAAAAACCTCGATTTGGCATAGGCAGAATAGGCTACTGCCTTGGGCCAGTAATATTCTTAGGATCCGTAAAACGCAATTTTGGTAGTTTGAACTTCCTTTTTTCTGTTGTATTATTATACTGTGATGTGTTACATACTGTTAGTTAAGTTAAGTTATTACTTTTGAAATTAGCAAAATTAACTTTTTTCTACAGACATATCAAAGACAGACTCTTAACCATTTGTCTGCGTTCCTTCAATTTTTTTAGGTATCTTGCTAGAAGGGAAAATATCTTGAAGAAGCTTTTTGTGGTGGGCCACGTAGAATGACGAAGGGGAAGAGGAAGAGGAAGAATATCCCCCACCCGTTCGGCCGACCGACTGGAAAAAGTAACAGGCGCTTCTCTAGTGACAGCCCTAAGGTTTGCAGGTGGCTAGGAAGAAAAGGAAGAGAAGCATAGTTAAGAGGGCGGAAGATTCACGGAAATCATGATCCTGTCATGAGGGACACGCTTGTATATATTGTCGAAGACATTCTGCAGGGTTCCGGTCAAATCTGTTGATTGTGGGTGGTGATTGTGATCGGATGTGTGTTGTACGCGGAGTGTTTCCTTTTAATGCGCCCCAGAGAAAATAGTCTGAGGAGTTAGGTCTGGTCGCGTGGAACGACCTAGCCACGTTCCAATTATATAATTAATTATACGATTCGCAAAGATGTTCTCCAAAAAATTGAGTGATGTGTTGCAATTTCACGTTGAGATAATCCCCAGACATTTCGTCTTTCTGAAGCACACTTTTTCCATAAATGCATGAGGATTTTCAATACTTTCAGACATTTCTTAATGCACATGAGAGATACGACATCTGCTGTAGGAAACACTAAAAAACGTAGCGAAATAGGGTATTTTTTCCAGGAGCCCGGATTTCATCTCGGGCCCCAATTCTTTTAATCCGGCCCTGATAGAATATTAATATGTACGAATGTATCTAAAATCCGGTGACCATTGTACGTATAAAATCAAATTATATTTTTTCCAAAGGAACATTGCTTATATCAAATTTAATTTTTACTTGTTACACCGACAGAAAAGATGAATTAATAATCCTATTAGGAACACAATTGTTCGTTTGTATGTCTCATCCTCAGGCAGAAAGTACTATTTTACAGAAAAATGCATTCGGCAAAGCACTGTGTATGACTTTTCAACACTCTAGTCGAATAGTAAATCAAAGTACCTACATATCAATAAAACCTAGATAAAATTTTCACATTAGTTCATCGTATAATAGTTTTTGTCGGCCGCGAAAATTCAAACCACTTGTTTCGTACAGGAAACAAGAACTGTAAACTTGTAGGGTGGTTCGCCGGTCCGCTCTGGTGTCTCGGGTGTCGATTATCTGCAGCGTGGTGCAGGGGTCCAGGGGAGTCCAAATCGCATCCAGTGTAGCAGCCAAGTCGTGATGATTTTCCGAGTTCGTGTCCAAAACTAGTCTTTGAATATCTTTCTAGCTGCCCGAGTAACAAGTGTCAAATTGAAGTGCGAGGTATCCTTATTATATTCTGCACTAAAAAAAGACATATGAGTCATGTTATAAACATGCGATCTGCATCTGTTCTAAACTCCGTGCACCAGGTGGATTTTGCCGTTCTACTTGGCGGATTGTTTGATTTGTTTAGCGTCGTTATTATTTGCGGTTGTAGCGTAGTCGTATTATAATTTATTTTGTTGATGTATTACTAGCGCTATTACTAGTGCCTGCTGAGTAATAATGTGGACTGGGTTATTATTACGAAATAACATTCATAGGGTTGGGCTGAATTTGACCAACATTCTTAAAATAAATTCAATATCTCGGTACAATTATACATTTTGAGCGTTTGTACGCATTGTGCGGTAGCTTATTATTCTTCATTTGCCATAACACGAAATTGTTGTTTTTCTACGTTGTTAGGTGGCATTTACCTTTATACTCGTAAATGAAGACATTGAAGACAACTTGTGATAAAGAGAGTCGCGCTGTGAAAGCATGAACTTGTGATAAATGTAGGTTGGAAGCGTTGAACAATGTTAAGGTCAGCGCGCTGAAACGACAAAAACCGGTTCATGCAAAAAATATCAACGGAAAAATTCCCGACAGCACCGTTCCAAGATTCGTTCGCTTCAAGTTCCAAGGCATAACTCCACTTTGAAAGCATCTCGCAATTACTGTGTTTGAGGATAAACTGTCTCTAGAACTGGTATATTGAGTCGGTACAGTATAAGGAATTGGAAATTAGTACGCGGCTTGCAACCAGGATTGTGGTGTCGGAGTCCTCAGAAATCGACCGACTCCTTTACCACCAAAGTTTATGTTTTATTATTGCAATCGATCGCAGAAGTTCAAAATATGTAAAATCAAATTGAGAAAAGTTTATTTGTATAGAAATGATTAAATATGATATATTAAATTCCAACCAAATAACAGATAACCTACAAAAGCCGATTGCTTTCCACCATAATTGTATTCCATATTCACATTCACACCGTTCAAGGAAAATATTTTGAAATCTTACATCAGAGCGGAAAAGCGCCGCTGCTGTAATGTGGTATGGCTTAATTTTCCGCTAAAATCTGAAGTAATATATAATCTTATCAATTACATAACAATAAAAACATTATTACATATTATAAATACTATTTAAAAAATCTCCTAATAAATTATTATTGCCATATGCACTTTATATTTTTTAATTTTGTATTATTATTATATTTTATTTTACTATTTTTTGACCTTACTGTAGCCATAAATATTTCGATAGCTAGTCCTGGGTTTTTTATAGGTAATGTTGAATACAGTAATTCAATCTATGCAAATCCAAAATACACCAACATTTGTGAACCTGGGCTGGTAGACGCCGACGTCGCTCTCCTTGTAGTCTGGTGGTCTTTAACTATGCTGACCAGCCTCCGAAACTTTCTCACAACCGATAATCCGAAAATATATAATACAAAATGTTTTTATATCGCTTCCGTAATATAATAATAATATATAATTCCGTTCGAACCGAAAAACTGTCTCTTCCCAGTAGCAGCTTCACTTTTGTTTTCTGTTTTTAAATCCACACAAAAAGAAGACACATATTCAACATTTTATACCAGGCCTACCTATCGAAGTATAAAAGCGCGTAAACACTTACATCTTGGTCTAGTTATTTTTTTGTTTTAAATTAATGAAAATTAAATAAAATACATGTTTTACAAATAATTCAAAATAAAAGTATTATTAAGCGTCTTGAAGTTACAAAGGGGGTTAGGTTATGTGTTTGAAATACGTCCTGATAGATATTTGAAGTAGGTGAAAAAGTTCTGTAAACCGGCATTGCTGGGTAGCGGGTGCGGGTCCTTGAAATTGTCCCGATTATCCCGTAAGAATGAATAATCAATTAATTTATATTTGTTTGTTTTTTAATACAGTGTAATATTTAACATCCAATTGAATACGTGCACCTTGTGCGTGGTCGATGAGGAGGTCAAGGGCACGAAAAAGAGATGTAAAAAGTTGTCACCTATCAAGCGACATCAGTGCAACACTCGAATTTTGTTCTCTATTTTGTGCACCTGTTCTTTGATATTTGGATCCATCAAGATCTATATCTAGCTCGATGATACAACAAAACGCATCGGGTCGAATGTCCAAGCTTTCGATAACTTTTCACTTTAATTTGGTTCTCTGACATCTCTTCTGTTACGATACAATAGATTCAAGATTTCGCCTTCAACTGCCGTCAGCGTTACAAAGGACTCGAAACAAATCGAATGTTATTATCTTCGATAATATTTTGTGTGAACTAACACTTGATCACGTTAGGTTTACCGGTCGGGAAAAGAATACCGATTCGCACCGAAAGAAGTGTGGAAGGAAATGGAAAGGGGATTTATTTATTATTTAACCTAGGCCATTTTTGAAACGAAATCTAATTATTCGATAATTTAACATAAATGAAATTCAATTCGATTACAGTTTATTTCATTTTTATTATATCAAAACTAAAAGTTTTTTTCGTGTCTGCGTTTCGTATGAAAGAAACGAAATAGACTATGTCCAGAATAATTAGAAAACAAACGGATCTTAAAAATGATAAATCATATAGGACATGTGTGCTATTCGACGAATACTTCGGTACAATTCTTTATATTTCTATTTTTTTAAATATAAAACTATATCATAAAGACCGCCAGACACACTATCACTGGCATGTATGATATTTTTAATATTCTTGAACTATATAGAGACTTGTCATATAATGATGTATCGGCCTTGGCATATACTGACGGCATAAATATTATGTAATTCAATATCAGACATTTCTCATTTGAATATATGTTTCGAGACAATAGTGCCAACATTACATTACGAAGAAATCTCGTACACAAAATCACTGTTATCGATTTGTAAACTCTTTGCACGAATAGCATTCATTATGTGGGCAGTTTTAATTAATTCATTGACAACCGTTGTAAGAAAACAAACAGCATCTAGACACCATTTTTAATATGTAGGCGAGTGTTCGTAGTGTTTTGTTATTAAACATGTGTAATAAAATACTATACTGACAAATTAAAACTGGACTACCAAATTAGACATTTTAATTCAACAGCTTAATGTTAATTTATAGAAAAGGACAGATATATCTTGGTATGTACCTACACGAGATAAAAAGGGACAACATTATTCATTGGAATTTTGGGACTAGAATAAATTTTTGCACGATTCTAGCAGTTGTGTTCCAAAACTAATTATGTTTTTTATTAATTTTTTATTAATTTATTAATCTAGAGACAAGGACAGCTATATTATTTTATAAAGACAAGATAAGACAGTCTTTTGGGATTCCGTTGAATTATCCTTCCTTGACTTGTCTCCTTTTCTTATGTATGGTACATATCAGTTCGTCATTCTACTCTGCGTAAAAACACAATAGACAACGAGTGACAGCTGTACTGTCCTTACAGTACTTTTAAGACGAATCTCTAAGACAAGTCTCATCCGTGTTCACGCGCCATAAAATAACATTTTTACATATAATACAGGAACGTAATTTGAAAAAAACGCCCTCAAAAATGAATACTATGTATAAAATATGATGAAATTTGACTCCTATGAAAATAAATAACCAAACAAATGAAATAGCTACATGTAATAAAATTAGTGACGCTTGTCTAGCGTAGGTGTTGGGGCAGATTGGTATATCGCAGATCTGAGAAGTGAAGTACTCACTCCTCGGTTCAACGGGTGACTTGACTCCCAAATAGTGCAGCATGACTGGTGAATCATTCTGTTTCTCTTACATTACATTACAGATTGGAGACTTATTAGTCATCTGTCGTTTCGCGACCGTCGGTTATCGCTTATTACTTTATCCCGCGGATAAGATAATCATAATGAATACTCGACAAGATATTTGAAATTCTGTAGATACAATAAAATGGAATTCCATAAGAATCGGGTAAATATTAATCAGGTCAACTTTTCGTACCGTATAGTATATATTTTACAAGGTGGTTTCGGGAAAACGAAGATCGAAAAAAGTGTCGAAGAAAATATTTTTCGGAAGTTCCGTCTTGAGACCCTCTGCAATAGTGTTTCTATCGAAATATACCTAAAACAAACCAATTTTCTAATAATGGTAGGTGACTCGACTTAACCATCATACAACTTAGGTAGCTTATCTGGAGGTGGTGGAACAGTCTCTTCATTCTTATAACCGAATGAGTCTCTGTTTGTACTTCATAGCAGTGACGAGATAAACCGTCATTGTGGCTGGTGTTCAATTATAACGATGATTATTGGTAATCTGATGATGATGACCTACTGTTGAAGATTTAGCCTCTAGTGATTGTTCGCCGAATTGTGAATAATCACAGTTACCATAGCAATCGAACGCGGCACAAACATCTACTGAAACTACTGAAAAAACTTGGTACAAACAATATAATAAACATCCAGACTGCTCCTCTCCTGTTCGAGCGCAACTGTTTCAATTCAGTCTCGTGTTCATGTCCACCCCGACGCCACACTAATAATAAATATGTACTTTTATTTTATAGTTATCGTCACCTGTGCATTTCATAGGTGCAATAATTCAATAAATTATGTCATCTGGAAACGGAAATGTTTATTAACATTTCTTTAAAACTTGATTAAGATTTGGTTAAAAAAAACAGTTTCCGAAATTATTTTAGCAAACCGGCCGATTATTAGTTGGCTGGGAAACATCGTCGGCTCGTGTATCCGTAGCGTAGGGAATAATCACCATCCCGCAAAATATTTCGATACTGTTATTCATAAAATGTATCGCACACGATGAGATAAATTGTGATTGGGTGATCGGTGTCCGATTCCAGCGGTGATAATATATAATGAATAGTCTTCAATCGCCGTTACACTCGAACACCAATCGCGGCCAGAACCACCCAGCATATCCCATCGCTAGCTGCTACCACTAGGACTCGGTTTTGCAGAATATAACGATCACATTGTCAATGCTTTAGTCCAAATACGCAGTTCCAAATCTTATCGCGCATTTTTTGTCAAGTATTAATTTTTGAGTAGGTACTGATTGGTTACAACGTTTCGGCGACACCATCAACACTGTCATATAATCAGTAGGTAGGTACGTAGCAACAGAATAGGCTGAATCCAGAATCGTATTTTAAACGACTCTCACGACGTAGAGTGGAGATCGGTCGTTAGCCCAGATACACAAAGACTAAAGTGAATAATTGTAGCAACTAAGAAATCACTCTCTGTCTTTGCATCAGCTTTAGGCACCCGACCAGCTGCTCGATGAGTTCAAACGAGTCCCCCGGAACCGCCCTTCCTACCCAGCGGAAGGGTGTGCGGTTCAAGAATAGGGCTCCTCAGTCGCACTCGGACTCACGATCGATAAACCATGGCAGACGTTATCCTCGTAACGAGGTACCGCCGAAGAAGAAAATATTTGATTAGTTCAGTCGTTTTTATTAGCCCTTGAATTTTTGAACCCCGAGTTAGTGAGTATGTAGGTATGTACGTACTTCGCGATTCTGGGTTGTACCTGTGAGCACGCATTTCAAGTCAAATTGAATTTTTACTTAGATAGTGGATAATAAATGTGATGTCCTCGAGATTGTGTGAATATGTGTGTATGTCAGCGCGCCAGCACCGCCAATTCTAGATGTATGTGGGTGTGTGTTTGGCAGGCTAAAAAGGATGACGCGCGCAGAGCGTGGCCTCTTTTCTCTACCGTTTGTCTCCATGAATAGTTGTATACTCTGTATTATTATTGTAATAAAGGTTATAATTGGCACATAAAGAGTTTCTCATCGGATTACCGACAATTTTCGGTGAGGTATACAACTTGGAAAGTACTGATCACTCAAGCACGTAACAATTAATATTATTCTTAAGATAGACGAATTTTTGTAAACGAAATTAATCTGCAAAAAAATGGTTTAAGAAATATTACTTTTTTGGATTAAATAAATCATGTTTATCCTTATGTTACTATAGTAATATGAATGTGTGGGTGAGAACTCACATCGTCAGCGGGGAAATCATAGCAGTCTGCAATCTTCTGGTAAAGTTCCTTGACGTTTGAGAAGCCAGAGATGCGGCCCAGCGGACTGCCGTGCGCCTGCTGACAGTTGAACACCAGCTGCGGCCTCTGCACGCTCGGCTCGTTCGGCCGAGGGGTGCTATTCTCCACTTGTTTGTTCACCCCGTTGCCCTGACCTTTCGGCACTTCCTCAATTTTGGGAATCGGGGCCCGAGGCGCTTTCTTCTTGAATAGCGACATGTCGCACAATTTAAATACGTTTTATCACCGAATAACACTCCACACGAGCTCAAGTGAGGCGGATTCCAACCTCAGTGAGCATATTTTTATCTTTCGATTTCTTAGATAACACATTTATCTCGCTTCAATTTTTAAAGGTTATTTACACGTCACGATTAATGTACACAGCGCACAGCGGTGAAGACTAGCGCGATCAGCTCACGCGGACTACGCGGCGCACGGCCTAGCGGACCTTCCGCTGATGACTGAACTGAACCCGCCGCTGAACCGGCTGGCAGACGAGCACACTGCTCGCGGGGTCGCGGGGAAGACAGATACCTTAGCACCGATCGAAACAATAATGAATGTAGCGGAATTGGAAACGTTTCATCGAACCTTTCGTATGCGATAGCATTCTCGATCTGTGCGACTGTTCTCTGATTCTTAGAAATTTGAGAGCGAAACAAAGAAATGAAAACACATAGTTCACATAGCACTCAAACCCAAACCTCACATAAAAACACGAGTCGAGCGAGTGCGAACGCAACCGAATAATTCAGTTACTGACATCTGTACATTTAAATGACAAATAGTATTCGATCTGTTGCAGGTGTGCTGTGCTGTGCTGGGGAGTTTGTTCGGCTGAAATGTGGTTTACGGTACCGCCGGATAGTTCCAGTCGCGTACCGTACCGTACCTATAGTGCACCGCTCGCGACCAGCAGATGACTCATGACTCACCAGGGTTTAAAATGGAATGTTCAACGAACCGTCACATTTTACGCTTACTTTTAATCAAAAAATGTACTACATATCAATTTGCTGTCTAAAATAATTGAAAAATCTATGAGAAAGCGGCTATATACCTATCTGGACCAACAAAATATGTTGTCAAAGAATCAATTTGGCTTCAGAACAGGTAAAAGTACCCAAGATGCCTTAAACTCTTTGAATAAATGTATATGTGAATCTGTGGATGCTGGAGAAAGAGCATTAGCAATATTCTTAGATCTTTCTAAGGCTTTTGATACGGTGTCGGTGAGGAAAATGTTTTTATTAGGTATACGTGGTATAGCTCTTGAGTTCTTTAAAAGTTATTTGGATAAAAGAAAACAAACTATCAAAATCGCAAACTTTTAAAATTATCAAAATGAACTTTGTTGTTAAAATCCATATTTTTATTTGTTAACTTTGTTTTATTAACCAATTATTGAGTTTAAATACATCTACCAGTTTCGAAAAATACCATTTTTTTCTTCAGGATGTCAATACTAGCTAAAACATGTTATTGTTTCTTTATCAGAATCTATTTGTTAAAAAAAAACAATTATTTAAAAAATAATTTAGTACATAACTCAAATTGTTACTTAATACAAATTTACTCGAATAATTTTTATAATATTTTGATTAGTTTTACACGCTTTATTTATCTCCAACGATTCCAAATTATTTAATTTGTGACCAACACCGTTTATATGTAAAATTAACAACCCCAATTTTTTTATCAAAACCGTAACCATTTTCTATTAAATGATTAGAAATTCTGAAAACCCACTATTGTTCAAACATCTCAAATGCTCCTTTACTTTTATATTAAAATTTCTACCCGTTTTACCAATATAAAATGAAGCACAACCCTTACAACTAAGTTTATAGACACCAGAATTGTTAAATTTATCATTTTTGTCTTTAGAATTTATGAGTAAATTTCCTATACTATTATTTGTATAAAATGCCGGTCTAATGTTTCGTGGTAGGTGTTTAGATATTTGATTCGAAAAGTTCTTTATGTATAAAATCCTACGCCAATAATCATTATGTTTTATCTGTGATTTATATATAAAATAAAGTAACAATTTGAGTCAGGTACTAAATTTATTTTTTAAATAATTGTTTTTTTTTTTTTTTAAAAATAGATTCTGGTAAAGTAACAATAATATATGTTTTTAGTTAGTATTGACATCCTTAAGAAGAGAATGGTATTTTTCGAAACCGGTAATGTATTTAAATTCAATTAAGTGGTTAATAAAACAAAGTTAACAAACACAAATAGAAATATTCTGAATAAAAAGATGTTGAAAACTGTGTACTGTGCTTTGTGGCAATCCATCTTGAGCTATGGTATTGAGAGTTGGGGGAGTGCACCAGGTGTACACATATATCAAGTAAGCATTGCTCAGAAGGCTATACTCAACTTTTAAGGGAATTTCGGGTTTTTGACAATTATGTGTGCTGAATATACTAACTCGCTTTCATAGAAAAATAAGCGCTCCATCTGTGAGGACTGAATGATATTATCCCACAAGAGTAAATAATTTTAAAATCGTACCAAGAATGAAAACTACTTTTGGTCGATGATTATTCACTTTTCAAGCTCCCAGAATATATAATTAAATTGGAAATAATATTAAAATTTTAAGCGACACTAAAGCCTTTAAAAAGTGTTCCGCACAGCATTGCGAAACTTCGGACGCGAGAAAAGTGGCCCGAGAAATGACTGAATAGGAAGGGGCCATTTTTCCGCGTCACAGAAACATTCCGCCCGGCACCCCACGCCACTGGATTCCCCACGCCGCTGCGTCTACGGACCGCCGAGTGGAGGGGGTAGCGGGCCGCTGCGAGACTCCGCCCCCGCCAGCGCGCAGGAAAAGGCGATATTTTTAAAATTAGCATAACTAGTCGTAGGAAATTATCTGTTATATATATATTGTATTAATAAAAAGAGAATGGAAAGGGCGATCGCCCGGCGATAATATTACGCACCTCAAAAATCATTTAGGTATTGAAAACGAGTTTTCCAAGTTTGAGGTGCGATAATTAATTCCCCGGGCCATCGCCCCGGGTAAGACTTATCAGGCATCGCGAGGAGCAATAAAGACTATGAGATAAAATACTCGCGGTGCCTGAGAAAGTAGAACTATAAGGAGGAGAAAAGAAATGCCGGAGAAATTCGAAGTCTGCCGTCTCCAACCGGGCGGCGAGAAAAATGAACCAAGTTTCGAGATCTCGCCGCCAGGGGGTGGCTGCGCTGGACCGCAGCGGGGCGGCAGGGGGACGGATCCGGCATTGTGATTGGAGGAGATCTCCTGGAGCCTGTAGCGCTCGTGTTATTTCTACATGTTAAATAAATAATGGTCCAGTGGCTGCAAAGAGCACTCACTCTCGTCTCACTCGTCTCTCGCACCACTGGACTTGATAAGCAAATTACGACTTTTATTCAACTCATCTTTCGACCCTGCTACTACTTTGGACTATTGGATCTTCTGGCTTCCTGACTTGGCATCGACTTTGGACACGGAACCGGAATTACTACACGACTTGGCTGCTACACTGGACGAGATTTTTGGACCCCCCTGGACCGCTGCACCACGCTGCAGACAATCCCGTCTGAGACACCAGAGCGAACCGGCGAACCACCCCTGCATACAGTTCTTGTTTCCTGTACGGAACAAAAAGTATGTTTCAAATTGGTTTTGTGTATTATACTGACTGTATATAACATTAATCTTACATATTTTCATTTACCTTGTATGTGGTTACATTCTATTTATACATATTTTATTACACATATTAGTATTTTTATTCTCTCATTTGATATATTTTCACGTTTACTTGCCTTGTATGTTTCATTTTCTAAATTGTTCCGCACAGCTACGGGCCCGCGGGACGGGCTAATCGCGGCCAAAAAATAGGCTCCACGCGAAAGTCTATCTTTCCCGCTACACGAGAACATTTCGCCCGCCAAACTAGAAGATCATAACTAGCGTAGGAAAAATGCCTGTAAAGCTGAATATATGTAATTAAAAGAGTTTGGAAGGGGCGACCGCCCGGAGATAATATTATGCACCTTCAAAATCATTTAGAGAGTAAAAATGGATTTTTTAAGTTTAAAGTGCAATAATTAATTCCCCGGGTGAGATCTATCAGGCATCGCGAGGGAGATTAGAGAGTTCTGCCGTCCCGTAATAACCTAACTGAATCTCATTTACAGTCCATTTTCGGAGAAATTATTTAGACGACATCGAACATCGGCAGGGTCGAACTTTATGCAAAAATACATTAACACGGATTTTAATTTTTAATCACAAATATAATTGTTGGTTTTGATTATTTATTTGGCGCTGATGTAAAAAGCATAAAAAATGAAATAAACCAAACAATCAGCCGGTTAAGGTTATTTAGTTCATATGTAAACGCTCTGCATTATTTTTGTCTTATTTTCAAATATATATCTTGTCATACCACGGTACAAGCGCTAACCGCATCAGTAATTTTATTTTTTAAGAAACGCAGCTAACCTTGAGAAAACAGTACCTCCTCTGATTTTTGCAAAATGCATTTTTCAGTAGAGTTGTGTTCCCTGAATTGAAAACTTCTAGAAGTTGCCTTATTCGCCATTGCGAATTTGCTTCTACACAATGTGTTTTTGTTTAAAAACATGTTTTTGGTAAAAATCTAATGATGAAATGCTAATCGAAGTTCCCAATGAAATGGGGTATGGTATCTTCGAAAACGGAACATTATATATATATATTTTTAATAATTTCATGAACTAATAACAATAAGAAATAAAGTATTTTGCATAAAAATTGTTAATTAATCGCGTATTATTGATATATAATATAATATTATACAAAATCTATTAAGGTCTGTGAAGAGACCGTCTGTTCTGAATAATTACAACTTCACAATAAGAATGTGTTCTCCTTAATAATATAAGTTGTATCAATGTGTTCAAAATTTAAAAAAAATGAATTGATAATTCTAGCGTCTGCAGTCGGTTTACTCAAAAGTATTTGAGATTCCGTAAAAAAAATGTAGATGGCTTTCAAATAATGGAACGACAGATGTATTAATTTGAAAAAGTGTAATATATAGGTTCAAAAATTTGTCATGAAAAATACTGGCGCTATAACACAATTGGTAGTGTACTTCCCCGGATTGGAAATAGAGATACAGGTTCGAATCAAAAACAATATTTTTCGATAAAATTGATTATATATTTATAATTAATACATTAAATAAGTATTCAAAATCTATTCATACAATTAACAAGTATTGATGAAACAATACGATATTTTAAATTCCCGAAACATATTGAAGGTTCAGTTAATGCAGAACAGTGTACAATTAGAGTAATACATACAAGTCAATGCATCATTTGGATCTCTGAAAGAGTAAAGCTTTCCAAAAACCTTCATTATTATAAGCTATTCTAAGAATTGGGTTTTTTGGCAAGGAATGCTGGCGTAGATAAAGTTAAATATTAGTAAGAAATAAAACAATGTATTAGTATTATCAATATCAATACAATACTCTCGTATTGTGAGAATTATTTGCACATACAAACAATAATTTACGGCGGCGACTATTTCTTCTCGTTTCGTTGAAGCAAGGCAGTGTGTTTTATTGGCCTATTCAAAAATGACCGTTCTTGCGAGTGGATAGATCTTTTATGGGGGTTAAACCCAAAACCCTAATTTCATCGCACCCATTGAAACAATACAACTTTCATTTTTGATAATGTCAAACAAGATTTCTTGTGCCGAAAAACGTATTACAAAGGTATTTTTGTACGGGTAAATCGGAGCCCACGTTGGATAAAGGCCCAAGAATTCCGCGCTCTACGACACTTTTGGTATCGTATACGAGCACGGATACCTCTCCCAGCGCTGATGTGGATAAATAATTTAAAAATTCACCACAAAAATACTTGTAAATATTATCGATGAATTGAGCGGTATCCTACTAATATTTCAGACCATCATTGCTAAACGAGAATCGCCGTAAAGCGATATTTTTGATGTCGGGTGCCTGCACAAATGCCTGGAAATATATAGAAAAATATGCACTTGAAAAAAAACTAGCGAGAAAAAGAGCACAAACGTGTCATGTGCCCAAGCTCGAAAGTACATATTTCACTGTACTTTTTTGGCACTTACTAATGAAGTATTAATTATTATATAAACCAAAAATGAATAAAAGGCCCAATTTTTATTTAGAGCTTCGTCAGATCGACCATTTCGTAATTTCATGCATGCGCTGTCAGATTCTTAACGCT
This sequence comes from Eubasilissa splendida, assembly GCA_031772225.1. Taxonomy (NCBI): domain Eukaryota; kingdom Metazoa; phylum Arthropoda; class Insecta; order Trichoptera; family Phryganeidae; genus Eubasilissa; species Eubasilissa splendida. The sequence continues at coordinate 49,977,423 of CM062845.1, forward strand.
CCGAACAACGAAATATAGGTTTTGACACATGTTTTATGTTGAAAAGTCAAAATTATAATCTGTTTTCGTATAAAAAACAGCCCAAAACAATACAATTTACAAAAATAAGCAAGCGGTATCGAGAATAAGTATAATATTCATTCATATTGTAGTCAAAATTTGTATTAAAATGTGTTTTATAGGCAAATTTAATTAAAATCTAACGGAGCATAGATCCCACGTGGCCGGATCTAACGGCGTATTGAAAGTTCGATAGACGATTAAAATTATCGTATTGCATAAGACTGGAAATATATTATTTAAAAAATGATTATTGTGTTTTTGATATTAAACTTAGTTTTAAATAGTAGTTGAAGCCTCAAAGCATGTGAGTAAATATAGTATATTATTTAAAAATGTATGTTTTTACTAAAACAAAGCATTTTAAAAACGTCAAATATTCATCAAATGTACTGCAAATTGAATGATTTATAACTCTATTCATTTTTAACATTTTGCTAATTTGGTTTCCTACAGATTTGTCTCTGTAATCTTGGCTTCAAGATTATAAGAAAATATATTTCTTTTATGCATTAATTTAGCATATTGACTCAATTTCGTACCATGCCTAAAATGCATCTAATGGTCGCGGTCTTATAATATTTGTATCGTCTTAATTATGGAAAATAACATTCAGTTTATTAGTTTTAAATTAATGTAAAGGTCCAATCTAAGTAATAGTTGAAATAAAGTCAAATCTATTGAATAACATCTGATATAAATGAATAATAAAAACCCACATTTTCGTAAAAAACGCGAAAATATGAATTATTATTGCAAGTCGCGCCTCAATCAATTTTTATAAATTGGTTTAATATTGATCAGAAAAATTAAGACAAATTAATAAGAAAATGCATAAATATAGATTGTCGGATATTGAAAAAAACCCAATAGAAGGTTAAGAAACATTTGCCTAGGTTTCCTCGAGGAAACCGTCTACAAAAAACGCGATCTAACGTAGAATACCTGAGTTAGATCGCGCTCTTTGTATCGGCCTTCATATGTTAGTAGCAAATGATTTTACCGCCATCAATGGGTTGATTTATTAAATGAAACCATATACAAAGAATGCAATCTAACCCAGAAAATACGCCAGTTGCATACACGAGTGCTCGCAGAAACCTTAAATTAAACACATATATAGAAAACTTTATATATAGGGTTATCTGCAACATATTTAAAGTCATTTAATTTAGCTAAATGTGTACCCAACTAAATGCGTATAATGGTTACTAGTATCTTCAAAACATTATCACATAAGTTTTTTATGTGAAATTTAAAGCTCCTACATAAGTTTTACATACCTTTTTATAGGATCGGTGTAATAAAAATTAGGTAGACGTGTTATTTTTACAAGTATGTACTCTTAATAATTAATCATGATTGTGACGTGGCTAACAATTTTGTATCACAAATTAAACACTTAAAATAACAATAATGATGGAATTCTTACTTACTTTTAAATTAAGAAATACTCATTTAAAATGAGATAATGGATCTAACCCAATCCTGAAGTTTATAATTCATTAACTTTGAAACATCGAGAGTATGACTAAATTACGTTCATCAATAAATAGTATATTTCCAAAAAAATGAATAAGTTTTCCTTTAATAACTTTTCATATCCTGGTTTGATTTCGTAATTCGATTTATTGAATAAATAATTTAGTATTGTGTATTTTAAAAAATATTCTTGCATTTAATTAAATATTATTAGGTTGGGTATTATGAACGTTATGGGATTATTTTCAACTTCATTTCCATGGCACGATCAAACTACACATGACACACATGGCAAAGGCAGTAAGAAGAGTGCTATGTCTCCGAAGTTAGTTGTGCATCTTTCCTTCTAGCGGCAATCTATTGTAGTGGTTACCCTGGGATGCGGTCTTTTGAGTATTTGGCATGTAACAATATATTTATTACATTGTACAGTGTACTGCACTGATAAGCAAATAAAATGTATGAAATTAAAAATGCACAAGAGAGGCCCGGAGACACATCCTCACTGCTCAGCCTATCGGAGCGTTCCAACGGATATTTTTAGTGTTTAGTTTAAATAGCTGAAATCGAGGGATGAAAATGACATGCAAAAAAGTATATTATATTTAAAGTCTCTTTTAGAATATAAATTGTAAGAAATCCGCTTAAGGACGTTCTCAAAGAGCAGTCGTACTCAACCTTCAAGAAGATTCCCCCGTATGTAAACTACTATGAATAGAATATAAAATAGTTAAGGTACAGTGTACTTTCTCGCTTCCGCTCACATGCGCAAAAGTTCAAAAATATTCTCATTGCGTCGTTTCTCCGATCCGGCAATGTGGTATTCTTACTTTGAATATTCCTACGCTGTCAATGTTTTGAAAAATTTTTGGAGGTTACTTTTATATTGTGATTGCGAATATAGTTTATTAATAATGAGTTTGCGTTTAAAAAATGGTAGATTTGTTAAAAAAAGACTGGTGATAAAATAGCTAAAGCCTTAGTAAGTATGTCTGAAACTAAAAATAATATAACGAAAGTCTTAGACTTCTTAAAAAATCAAAATTCGCAAAAGATAAAAAAACAAAAAAAAGTAATAAGAAAGTACTAGTGTCTAAAAAAATAATATATTGCTAGGATTTTGTTTGTTTGATGTTAAAAATATTTTTTTTAATGAATATTCTATCACAGATTATATTTTGGAATCAATAATTATTTATTATGTTAACATGATGCTTATTAATATTGAATAGTAATTAATATTTCATTTGTTATAAAAATTGATTTTCCATTCACAATAACCTACAGTTAACCTATATCTGTGAGCTACTCGCATTTATTAAAAACTTCTGCGCCTTTAGGTATTTCAAACTTTCTGCGTAGTGCCACGTTGCACGGGTCGCCATCTCTCACTATTCAAATTATAAAAGAAAACGTCAAAACCACCAAAACTAGCTCACTTTTAACATTTTTTATAACAAAACGAATACCGCTTGTTTTAGTTATTTTTCAATTAATGATTCTCAGTTTTCCAAAACAATTGTAAGAAAATTACTATTGCTATTCAATTAAACGTGCGCTACAACATCCATCGGGGTATGGTTCGCATGTTAAAAATGCAAATTTTAATAGTCAATATTTACAAATTTACTACCACAAGGACTATTGAAAATAATTTCTACATATAAAAGACACTCATAAGTATGTGTATTCAAAGTTTCAAAGGATTGTAAGAAAAGTGATTTTTTTGGGAACGTCCTTAATCAATATATATAATTTTTATTTGTAACTATATAATAATGACAATATTTTACTTCATAATATAAATGAAAAATAAAAATCATCCCACATGTTCATACAGCTAAATGAGCCCCACAAAGTGGACAAATTTTCTTCAGTTCTAAAACAATGCTGGTTTGGTCATTTATTTTTAAAATAAATAATTATGTTTGTGTAGTTTTAAAAATATATGGAACTTATTAATTAAATTATAATTTTCCATAGAAAAATGCGAGAAAAAGTGCTGTCGCAGCTGGATTTCCGAGCAATCGCTTTAAGTACCACGAGGTACTAATAGTTGAATAAAATTGAACTCCTGTATCCTATCGTTTTATCATCATCTTCGTCCCCTTAAATGGGGGGGGCGGGAGGCTCAGACTCGCCAAGGCGCTTTCATCTTCCCGCATGAGTTATAAAATATCATATAATTCATTGTGGAGATTGTGTTCAAAGTATGCAGCTTTCCTTGATACTTTTCGTTACTTATGAATGCACCTTCTTTAGTAATGCGGTCAAGCCTTACACCTGGTAAGCTGCAGCCTTATACCCGGTATGGTAATGTTTTTATTGTTTTCTCTTCTAGCACACAAATAATAGCATCGGTCCTTAAAATTGCAATTTAAACATAAGAGGGAACATTGGCTAGGACAACCCAGATCCAAGTCCAAGGACACCGGTTCAAACATTCTCAGAGCATACGCGCCTCGAGGAAAATCTCTCCAGCCCTAAACCTGTGACCTATCTGAATCACTATTCGCCAGACCCCCACCCGAACAATTTCAACATCTAAATCTCGCACACCACCTCACATTCCACGTTACCTTCATCTTGGTAAGATAGCGCACAAGATGTTTTCACACATTGTTGAACATGATTTAAAAGCCCTGCAAGATACCAAAACAGAACAAAGGTTTTGTATCGTTTAGCATCCGTAGGCGAAATCCTCAGAAATTCAAAAACATGCATCAATCATTTTAAAATGTGAAATAATTCTATTAATTTAATAATTAATAACTTTGACAACCAGTTTTGAAAGAACATCTGCAAATATGTATATCTTTGGTTTCACTGATTATCTCGAGATTATTTTTATTTGTAAAAATCTGCAATGTTGAAATTAAAAAACAAATTTCGAGATAATCAGCAAAACCAAAGATTGTTTAGTTTTATATTGCCTCGATAAATAGAACCGACGTTCGGAAAACAGTTAGCCTAAAACGTTAATACTGAAGTGGTTATACACGGAGTTATTTAATATTAATTATTAAAATATTGAATAACAAATCATTCTGTTAAAAATGAATGTGTTATAATGCTTCATCAATTATAAAATTCATTTTTGTTTCAAATTATTTGTTAAACTTTGCGAGCAGAAGGAAAAGGAAATATACAAAATACATAACTTTTTATTGTTTATTTCTTAAGATACAACATAAGTTCAGGGCGCTGCTGCTTGCTTGACCTTGGGCTTTCCTCCCTTGGGGGCTCCGGCGGTAGGCGTGCCTGCCTTGCGGGGTACGGGGGGGAGTCCTACTCGGAAACCGTTACGGAACCGCCTGCGAACAATCTTCAGGTGGCGCATGCGGCCAGTTCCGGTGGTCTTCCTCCTCTTGGCCTTCACTGACCAGTTGTCTGCAATAATTGAGTGATTGTTAAGAATGCGTTGATCACTTTAGATGTAAATAGGAAGGGAATCAATAGTGCCAGTAAACTGAGCTATCAAATAGTTGGAAGCGGATGACAATGGCCCAGTCACATATCGTATTAATATCATCAGTTCGGTTCTCAAATCTGACAAATAACTAAATTGACATTTAATTTTCTCCAATAAACTACACATTGCACATTGTACACACACAACTGAGTAATTTTTGTCAAGACAGTTTAATTTTCGAAAAGTGCACATTACATCACAAAGTAGCTGCCATATCAAGTAATAATGCAAAATATCTTTTTAACTAAAAGCATTCAAAATCATATCAAACTTTGAAAATGAAACTCAACTGGGAAATATTTGACTGGTCATTAAATTTAATTTGTTGACGAACGGCATGGTGTTTCAGTTTCTCAAGATTTGACGTGAAAACAATGTTTTACAGTTTTTTTTTAATGCGATATCATGCATCAGCAAATTGAATACGCCAAATATTTATTTTGATATCCCCGTTTTTTACAAGAACACTACATATCGAGAACACAGCGTTTCAAAGGAAACAGGTTTTTATTAAATGCTTTCATATCATGTACAGCGTTTCACTGACAATGGAAACATCACTACTATTCAATTGAATTTTCCAATTTAAATCAAATGACATTGACTGTCTTTGTATTCCACAATTCATTTATAAGACATTTCTTCCTAATCATCTCAATGAGCTGAAATACTGATACACTTTTAAATTTTAGTGCAAAGTGAAGACAGAACACTTCAAAATCTGTTCTCAATTTGAAATTAAAGAAACAAACGGGTCACACATGGAATGATTATAAAATAAAAACATTACTATGAAGTTAACATGACTGGTACTAAATATACGACCATGTTAAGGTGTCACTTTAATATATATGACTTGTTTGTATGACAATGTGTTTGAACTCAATAGGCACTAGGCGCGTCCAAGACATGCCTCACTTGCTGCTCTCTATTCATATTATGTTTATATATACTGTATTAGCCCGAATATAACGCAACCTATATATTTGGAGCAGGAATGAAAGTAAAGCTTAGCTATCCGCCGCGTCCAACTACAAGCCACCCTCTTAGAGGATTGGTGCAAGAAGTGGCGTGTCGAAATTAACCCATCCAAGAGTGCCGCCACTCTATTTTTAAGAAGGCGCCCTCGTTCTAAACGCCACAAACCCCACATAAAAATGTTTGGAGAGAACATACCCTGGACCAGCGACATCAAGTATCTAGGTGTTATGCTGGATTCCACTCACGTGGAGCAAACATATGCAAAACAAACTAAGCGCTGCTTCTCGTACACTCTGCGCAATGTACCCACTACTAGGCAAGTAAAGCAAACTTGCCGCAGACAACAAGCTCCGCATCTACAAGGCCATCCTATGGCCCCAACTCCTATACGCAGCCCCCATGTGGGGGTCACGCAGTTAAAACACACATGAATAAACTTCAGACCTTTCAAAATAAGATCATCAGATTAGCTCTGAGAGCCCCAAAATGGTCAAGAGTCACCCAACTACACCACAATTCCGGCATACTCCCCGTTATGGAGTTCATAAAACAAATCTCAAAGCGTTTCTATGCGGAACTCCCTAAGCACCGAAACCCAATTATACCCTCTCCACGGAACGTTAAAGGAGAGTAAAAAATATGCTGAAGGTTGACAATATATGTTTTAGTGCAAGCGGGAGGCAATCCCATAAAAATAGCTATCTTGGGTCAGTTTTTGTGGTTTTTTTCACATTTTTATCAATAATTCTTTATCTTGTCTGAAAATATTAAATTGTTTCAAATTATTTTGAAATGTTTAATAAAAGATTAGATAGAAAGAAAACAGCATTAAACGTATATCTGTCGCGTAATTCATGTTTTTACAAACATCCGGATCAGATCTGACCCGCCACCGTGAGAATGAGTTAACTGCTTCAAACCTCGTTCAGGTCAATTCGGCTACTTTAACAAAGCGTCACGAAGGTTTGTTCGGAGGTATAGATGTGATACATTTTAAGTCTATCAGTATTTACATGGTGTTGATATGCCGCAGTTAGTTTAATATTTACATTTATCACCGCTACACAGTATTCATTGTTCATTTACCGTTAGAATGCAATTGAAATGTAAAACCGAATGAGCGGGTAATAAACCTAAAAAACAAAGGTTTGCAACAACTATAGAAAGGTTAAAAATTTTTAGTGTGTATGAAGACGGGAAGATTATAACAGCTCGACAGTGAATACAATAGTGAAGGACAAGTTCACATTGTTGAAAGCACGAAAGGTGCAACATTCGACTTACGTATAGGTCTACGGAGCGTTAAACTTAGGTAAGTCGGGAAGTACCTGTATTTATTTTCCAAAATTATTAGTGATGTTCGGCTTTTTGCTTACACGCAGTGCACTCCCCTGCTACTAACACGGTGTGTGTATTGCTTTGCAATATTTGTTACTTGTCTACAGTTCCCGTATCGTTCAAAAATGACGAAGACCAAAATAAAACTATTTGCACAAATGGTTGTGTCATTTTGATGATTCAAAGTGTGGAGTTGGATAGAAACTCGGGTAAACATCACAAAAATTGATTGAAATTGAGAACCGAAAACATAATTCTTAAAAACAAAATAGACAAACATTCTCCCTGTACCTTCCAAGTAAATTAAATGGAATACATATTCAACAAACTGCAACAAGTATTGCTGTTAAAAATAGAAATAACAATCAAGAAAGATATTTTTGTGTTATTTTAAGAATTTTAGCTGGGATTATTTGGGGTTCTCGCTCTTCTTTCGATGTTACAAATCACCTAGAGCTGTGTGCTCCTATTGCTCCATGTGGGAAGCTGTGTTGCAATCTTATTTAACAATTAAGTGATAACAAATCTCCTTAGCACAGATTAGGGCATTGATACTAGAATTCCGGAAGACTTCATGCATACAATTTAAATACAGTAATACCCCGAAGTTACGCGATATTTGGGACTGGCGAAAATCGCTAAAGTCGAATTCGTGTAAGTCGTGGTACAACTTTGCATATAAATACATACAATTTTGTCTAATTGGGACCAAGGACTAACGAAAACACTAGTTTAAAAGAAAAAATATTTAATAAAATTGCAGTTGCGCGCACCGCGAATACAAAAGCCACGATTTAGTATTAATGAATGTCCTACACAGTAATGCATATTGTTTCCTTTTAAGAGTATTAAGTTCACTATCAATAAAAAAAACCTACAATAAATAACAATCCCGTTAAAACTTTTAAAAATTGCTCATTAATGTTTTCACTTTCCTGTTTTTATGGGTGTGCATATTTAGCACATTTAAGAAAAATATCATGATTTTCTAATAAGGACCATAGGAATTGATCATAAATACCATTTAATTTTTCAAATCTCTTAATACCAGTACTAAAAAAAATTTGAAAAAAATTGTAGAAAGAGGAAATGCACAAGCAAAGTAAGAAGGCAGTCAGTAATCAACATTCATTATGTTGGATCTTTGACCGGCACTGAGAAATGTTCATGAACAGAATTTCAAGATTTTAAAAATGTATCATATACATGATAACGTAACCAGATTTTTCTCTGAAAAATTGTTGCAATAAATAGGCTTAGAATTACATTTCATGACACATAATTATTTACTAATTATTCAGTTTTAGGTTCCGATTGGCACGGCACAGAAAGTAATATTGCTTACACAATAAATTAATGAATAGTGTTTCTAGAATGCTGACTGACAAATGATTACAAAAAGATATACGTATGAATACTTACACGATCGCAGTTTAGCTGCGGGATAACCACATTGGGCGCATTTTGACTTTTGGATGTGGTACGATGATCGTCCACAACGGCGACACAAAGTATGTGTCTTATTTCGGCGTTTACCGAAGCTGGAAGTTCCCTTCGTCTGTAAAATAACAAAGTTCTCTTACTTCACATTTCACATACAATGCAATAAAAACACGAACCTTTGAGGTTATCATATCCTTTAAAATTTAATAACTTTATAACGAAAAAAATTACTCGATGAATATAAAATAATGTAAAATATAGGGATTTCCACAAAACTTTAGAATTGTATTATAAAAGATGGGCAAGATTTTAAAAGATTTGTTAATAAGCGTTGACAGAACCCACCATTTCCGAAACTCGGCTTCAAAAAGGACGTGTGCGTGTTGCAACAACTAAGATGAAAGTTCCCATGACTTTTCATTCAGTAAAGACAAACCGGGGCCAATTGTAATGGATATAAATTAACATTAACACCAAAAAGTTTTTTTGCAGCATTTCGAAAATAAGTAAATATTTTCAATTATTTTTAAATAATAAATCGAAATATTGCATGAAGTTATTTAAAAAAAAACTATAATAAACTATAATCCAAGTAAAATTAACGGTTTATTCAAATAATTAAAGAAACAAGGAGAGAAATAAAAATTAAGTATATATGTAAAATTGCAATTATAGGCTTACAAAAGAACAATTATATTACTGGTAAGATAATATTAGAAAAACTATTACCTTTTAAAATCATAATATACTCGTATATTATATATAGGTATTCTCAGTAAATCAATGATTTAGGTATATATATATATATATTCCAAATAACAATATGATATACGGGTGTACTTTTGATTTTATTTTTACGGTTTTCATTTCTGTACGTTCTCTACGTACATAAAAATCAATATTTTATGGTCTAACCCTACTTTCTTATCAGAATGACCTATTTGTGATTTTCTGACCCTTTGCTTACTTTCAATCTGGCAATTGGTATTAATTATATTCGAGCACATCGGTAAGAGACGTAATCTCATTTTATACGTGTTTACTCTTAAAAACAATCTGAGGTACTCTGGTGACCAGTATCTGAAAGAATCTACTTTTTCGGAGCTTTCAAGATTATTTCGGCATAATGAAAAATTATATTTTAACGTAATTATTTTTACAATTTAGACTTTATTAATCCATTTGACATTGGACAGTGTTTATATATTTTTTAAATTGACAATTTAACAAACAAAATGTTTTTAATATGTAAACATCTTAGCTCGTCCTTCCATTAATATACTAGAGGAGACTCACTAGACTAAGCCTAGCAAACAAATACATCGTACTCGTTACTATGGTAATACATATTTAATTCAGTACCCAAACTTACCTTTTATTACTTTTTTTACTTACATTTAATAAAAACGCTTGTTCGAAAAGCCACAGAAACATTAACATGTTCGAAAATAAAAATACGAGTATATCTTTTCAAGTCACGGAATGTAGAGAAAGAACCTCATTATTAATTCAACATCTATACGGCACTTTTCTAAAAAAAATAAAAATATATACACTTAATATCTACATACACACACAGCTAAGCAGCTGTTTTTTATAAATTAAATTTTAAAATGTCAGTATAAATATAATAATTTTTCATTCTTTCTTTCCCAGTGAACTGTACACATAGCACACATTGCTTTTATTTTGTTTAATCGCAATGTTTACACATAACTGCGAAAGTATTAATTGAACAAATTCTCTAAATGGTTGATTTTAAATGCTTAAATGATTTAGATTTTTGTCTGTTTTATTACTAGATTATTTATAATCTAATTTCAAGAATGGAGAATTTTTTATACCTTCAAAATACAATATTTTCTTATTTTGTAGTAAAATATAGGCCAAAAACTTGAATTTTTATTAAATTCGATGATAAATAACGTAGATATAGCCGTTTAAACATTAAATATAAGGCAAAAGATTTTAATAGATGAGTTTTTAATATTTTTGACAATCGAATTTATGAGGGTTTCATTCAACCTCCGAATAATTTATATTTGTCTAGATTTTCTGTCGTTTTCAAGCTGTTAGGTAATTTCATTAAAATACTTAAAACTATTTTATAATACTATTGTATTTATTTTATAAATACAATTTAAAAAATAATAATAACATAAAATGTAATCATTATTAAGAATGTTATATTATTCATAGTTTTTGATATATAACACAAAACATTGTACCAACTAATACAATTTTATCGATATCGACAAACGCTGGTCACTAAGATTGAAATTTATTGATGAGACTGATCACTGTGCATACCTATTTATAGTTCAAAACTATATTTAATAACTAATTGAATTGATCTAGCACATGTAAATTGTATTATATAATTTACTTTAAATATAATGATCTTCACAAACATATTTTATTCTTTTGGATGCAGTAAAATCACGTTTTATTACTTCGCACCACTTCTTTCTTCTATCTGTATGCAAAGGCAACTTCGAATTTATATCTCAACAAATTGCATAGCGCAGTTTTGAACTCCTATAACTTTTGTCGTTTTAAAAAAAATCTTGATAATTCTTTTACAGCTTTACATCATTTTGCTTTAATTCTTTAATTAAGAAGTTTATTTATTTTAATTAAATAAAGAAACATTTTCATTGAATTTTTTTTACAATTTATAAAAATAGTTCCGAAGCGGCTAAAACTCCATTATCAAAAATAAAATTTCAAACCGCCACCCAGTAAGAAAGCTCCTATGTCTAGGAAATAACAAGTTTACTTACTTACTATCACGCCATTTAGGTTGGTAAAGAGGATAGAGTGCCACCCTTTTCTGTCATGACATTCAGTTCTCTCCTCATCCACATTCATACATTTTCTCATACTAGCATCGATTTTCAAAACTTTCAAAAAGACACTTAAATCTCATTAAAATATTTAGATGCAGTATGAAAATTGAATTGCTGAGTTAGTATATAATAATACAATAGTTTTTGATAAATGTTTCAAAATTTAATAGTAAATAATGTGACATAATTTTAAGCTATCGTTTGATTTTTGGTGTATGGTAGTGAGTTATATTAGGTACTTATCTAGTATATCTGAGTACACCGAGTTTATCTATGCACCGAGTACACCATAGGTTAGAGGAATACCTTTTCTATAGTATACGCAAAAGTCAAAAAATTTAATAACCTCAATATTCTCATTTATTTTTTCGTTTATCTTTCAATTTCGCATTTTTTGAAAGCAACAAAACAAACGCTCACAATAATATCTCTAGAATGGTTTTTCAAACTGCTATGCTGTTGGCCAGATCTAAAGGACCTGATGAATTTTGGAGAAAAAGAAGAATATTCCGACTAGCCGCACATTTCATCGGTAAACGAAGGAATTGTTATTCGGTAGCCGTAAGATACGTTCACAGGGCCTTGGCGTATGCATCGAAAGCTCGATCTTTGAAAAAGCAAGATATGACCGATCTTTGGACGGCCAGAATTACCTCAGGTTGCGATCAGCACAATATCTCACATTTCACGTTAAAAGAAGGCTTAGAAAGATGCAACATTATGCTGAACAAAAAGTCACTCGCAGACTTGGCTATTTGGGAACCCAGGACCTTCGAGTCTTTGGCCGCAATATCTAAAGAAAAGATTGATTTAGATAATATCAAAATACAGAACACTTCCACACCTATTGGCAGAGATCTGGAGTATGAGTTTATTTTAAGAAGCATGATAAATGATGAAGAAAAATAAATTTAATCTTATGTGTAGTTTTTGGTTGAAAAACTGTGTAGCATCTCTTGAAAAATATAAAATTGTGTTACTTTAAATTTGTGTAGATATTTTTCATTCAAGTAAAATATTGAAAGTTTATTTTGGTTTCATTATGCCCTTGGTTTTTAAATGTTATTACTCAGGTTTCACAAATGACTCGTTAATCGTGGTTCTGTCTTTTATATCTTTCCCTTTCCACGTTTCTAAGATTTTAAAATGAAGTATAAAAAAGTATCCTGTAATAATGTAGATTAAGTTTGTACAAAATGGAATATGGACTTGTGTATTCAATTGTCCTCTGTAATTTCATGTTATAAGAATTTTTATAATTTATGGTATATTCATAGATTAACCCATCCATTCCGGTGGTGGGTCAAATCTGACCCAGGTGTTTACAAAAATATGAATTACTCAATAAGTATTCAGTTAATGTTATTTTCCTTCTGGTTAAACTTTTATTAAATATTTCCAAGCGAATCAAGACACAAATGAATATTATACGCGTTAATAATAAAATATTAGAATGCTAAAAAATCCCTCGGTCCCGATACGATCTCCAATAGATTTCTGAAAAGCCTTCCGCAAAAGGTGGTCTGTGCACTCACAGCCATCTGCAACGCTTCCCTTCGATTAGATTATTTCCCCCGCGCCTTAAAGCTTGCAGACGTAATCTTTATCCCAAAACCGGGTAAGGATCCAGTCATCCCACAAAACCACCGCCCGATAAGCCTCCTCCCTTGCATCGGTAAAATCCTCGAAAGGATCATTGTCAATAGATTGAATAAGATTGCCGACGAACTAAAAATAATTACCGATTTCCAACACGGATTCCACTGTAAACACTCCACACTTCACCAGTTCCTCCGCGTAGTCGAACAAATAAATAACGGATTTAATAATAACAAATACACGGCAGTCCTGTCCATCGATCTAAGTAAAGCGTTCGATAGAGTTTGGCATAACGGCCTACTATATAAAGCCGATCTCGTCGGGTTCCCCCTAGCAATCATAAAAATACTCGCTAGTTTCCTATCGGATAGGAAATTTAGAGTCAAACTAAATGATATTTTATCCTCTATCCAGAAGCTATTAGCAGGAGATCTACAAGGCTCCATAATCTCACCGTTCCTATTCAACATTTACTCGCACGACATACCCCCCGCGCAAGATGATGACACCGCGTACCTCTCGACCTTGGGAAAACCTTCACTCGCGATTCGCAATGTCCAATGACTAGCCACCTTCTTGGAGGATTGGTGCAAGAAGTGGCGAGTCGAGATCAATCCTACAAAAAGTGTCGCCATATTATTCACAAAAAAAAGATCATTTAAACATAAAAATAAATGTTTGGAGAAAACATACCCTGGACCAGCGACATCAAATACCTCGGTGTTATGCTGGATTTCAAACTCACGTGGAGCAAACATATCCAAAACAAATTAAGCGCTGCATCACGTGCACTCTGCGCAATGTATCCACTATTAGGCAGGAATAGCAAACTTGCCACAGACAAGCTTCTTTTGTACAAGGCCGTCCTAATGCCTATACTCCTATACCCAGCCCCCCGTCTGGGGTCACGTGGCTCCTACACACATGAGGAAACTACAGACCTTCCAGAATAAGTTCATCTGGTCAGCGCTGGATGCACCTAGATGGGTAAGGCTCACTCAAGTTCATCACGAGTCGGCCATTCTCCCCGTAAAAGAGTTCATCACACAGATCTCCGAACGTTTTTATGATGGACTCCCCATGCAATTTTATCCTTGTAAAAATGGTAAAAAAACTACATTTTCCTATGCAACGTGTTAAAGCAATTTACTGCCCGGATTGTAACGACAATCAATTTTGATTTACCGTGTACATCTATTGTTTCTTTGTTTTACTTCTTTTACTTAGGCAATCCACTGAGAGATTTGTGCCTTTAATCAAGTTTAGAACTACATTTTATAAAATAAGTACAATAATATTATATTGGGGCATCCTATAAATAATGCGGTTTTTTTATACTTTACAATGCCCTTCCATTTTTCTGGTCGACTTGCAAGGTCTCTCTTCCAAAATTCACTTGTCCGTGACGAAAAATACTCCTCCAGTACTGTTCTGACCTCGTCTAGAGAATTCATATTTTTTCCATCCGAATGATTTTGAAGACTGCGGAATAAATGATAATCAGATGGAGCAATGTCCTGTGAATATGGTGGGTGCGTGGGGCATCGTTTCCAAAAAAGGTTAATTCCTGAGACGTGACAGCAAAGAAGTGCACACATTCACTCTGCACACGATTAAACTTGATTGAGGAACCCATTGACCCAATTTGCTGACTTTTCCGATGGCACACAGGTGTCATGGATGGCCGAATCCATGCGTCTCTGCTAGTTACAATGAGATTTTGTTCCACCAGGGTTTGCAGGATGTCTTCGTCGAGCTTTACAGATTTTCCTGGACGAGGCTCGTCTTCTAGGCTGTAGTCCAAATCCAAGCTTCCCTGCTAGTTCCTCAACAGTTACGACGGGATTTGGTTCCACCAGGGTTTGCAGGATGTCCTTGTTAAACTCTATGACGAGGCTCGTCTTCTAGGCTGTAGTTTACAGTTCAAAATTTCTGGAGCCACCATTGACACTGGCTTACGCTTATCGTCCGATCCCCATATACTGCATTAATATTCCTCACACTTTCCGTTGCATTGTTACCTTTATTGAACTCATAAAGCAAAATATGCCGAATATGCTTCTTTGTCACTTCCATTATAGCTTTGAAAAAATGACTGTTAAAATCAAACTGCACTCTTCAAAACTTGCACTTAGAATAAGTTACTGCCTGCTTTTATACCAGGTAGTAATTAAACCTGATGCAAGTAGTTTATCCCGCCCCCTTCTGACTTTTAGTTCATATAATTGAAAAAACTGCATTATTTATGGGATGTCATAATAGAATAATATTACAAATCCATTATCATTGAAAAAAATTGATATTATATAGATCAAATGTGGTGAGTTGAGGAAAAGAAGATAACACATGTTAACCGGGAGTTGAAATTACTATTTACAAGATCACTAAAAAAATTGTGATCCATAATGGACAAGCAAAAAATACATGGTCAAGGGTCTCCTTCTTGGCACCACACTCACGCATCGGGGAATCTATTAAGTTCTATCTGAATAAATGTGAGGCTACCTGGCAATGCCCAACTCTCATTCTAGAGTTATTTGAAATAGTTCCCTTAGAGACTTTCTTTTGGAGAACCACCGAGAGCAGGGAATAAATATTTGAATGATTTTGATTACTCTTGTGATTATTTGGATCCACCCAGGAGTTGGATTGTGAAGTCCAGATAGTATTCATACACTTTTTTACCATGTTAAATCTGTCATTCATCAGGGTATGGTACTGTTGAGTGAAAACTCCAGAAAGTTGTTTTCCTTAAATATATCAAGAGTCGATTCTGTTTAATTGGGGCAGCCGTTTACTTGGGCCAAATATCAAGGAACAGAATTAACAGTAATTTACATCGCTTAATTGGGACAGTAAATTTAAGATCACAATTAGGGATTCTGAAGTCTCGGGGTTTTTCAATTCCCGGGACTCAAAACTTTGTTTTTTTCACTATGAACGACAACATTAAAATACCTTCTATTTCGTATTCCATTCATCCATAATTAGGCTGAAGAAGCACCCAACTCCTTAAGATTATTTATTTTGCTAATAATCTTTTTTTTTATCTTCATAAAAATTTTAAATTAATTTCATGCGACTGATTTTTCGGCCGTGTATAACCCTTTTGTTTGAGGGATTCACAAATAAAAGCACTATTTGTAATAGCTTTCACAGAAATACCATCTTCAGCAGCTAGCCGGGCGACAATTTCAGAAAGTGATTTTGGTAATTTGATAATGATGGCTGACTTATTTTGATTCTCTTCGGACTTTTCGAGCGTCATATATCGGTCGATTCCGGAGTTTTTTTCTCAATGTGAATTTGACGAATTCTTTCCAAGAGTCTTCCCAATCCACTTGTGTTTGACCCCTTACAAGATATTTGCTTTGGATAGTGGATACATTGGGCTGATTGCTTTTGTGTGAGTTTTTTGAAATGGGTTGTTTTCGACTATGCAGATTTTATTTTGAAAAAATAAATGTAGGATATATTAAATAAAATTTGAATCGGAAAGTCTAAAGTCCCGGGTTATTTTATTTCGGTTACTAAATTAACCTTAAACTTTAAAATACAGGCAAATCTCGATTTACGAACGAGTTCCATTCCTTAAGGTCCGTTTGTTATATGTTTTTGTTCATTGTATGTCAAAACATCTAAATATGCATTTTTTGCATGTACAATGCAATTGTATAAGTTAGTGGTCATTTTTACATGTGAAAAGCATTGTATTAAACATCAAATGTGTATTATGTTTTATTATAACGATATGCTACAAACGTAAAATAAGTTAAAACAGTTAATAAGTTTTCCATTTCGTCCAATAAAAACTTCTACTTCACTACCCTACTCATTAAAGTAGGTGATGTTCCCTTAATGGATTCCACAATTCTATCTTTGCCTTTAATTTTATTGTTCCGATACTTTATCTGTTCACACCATAATGATGAGGTAGATCCACCTGCTTCGCACTTCTTTATGTCTAGCTTTGTTTCTAAATTAATTTTTTGTTTTTTAGCGCTATTATATCACTTTTACCATCATACGATTTCGCTACTATCTGCTTTTTATGCCAAAATTCTGAATTTGTAGTTTGGTTTCAATTTAACACATCAGGAAAAAAGCATGCAATATATTATAGTTTTAGTGCTAAAGAAATTGCACATAATTGAGAAAGTATTCTAAATCAGTATTAAATTTGTGAATGCAGTATAAGTTTGTGTAGGACAGTGGCGGTTGTTGGAAAATTAAAAAAAATATTATCTAACTAATACTAATATATTTATTTATGTGATGTTATATTTTCATTAGACTTGCAAGTTATTAATTGCAACACTTTTGTTCTCCAATTCATCCTGTAGTTGTTTAGTCAGATCACTTTGTTTTTGGAGTTGGTAAAGATTTTCAATTTTTCGACGCTGTTGTCTCTCAACGTCTCTTATAACTCCCTCATGTAACTTATCTCTGCAAAAAATCCAAAACAAACTGTAATAAATATACACACACATAAATATTATACATTATATTTTGACTGAAAATATTACATATATCACCCAAATAGAATATACAATGTAAACTTTTTTAGCTAATGAGTGTGGCTGCTAGACTTAACGAGTTTAACAATCTAATGCTAGCGACCAGCTCGTCTCAGCCGAGGCTCCATAGGTGAAACATTTTCCGAGGTGAGGTAACCCGAGTGGTACAAAGTACACTTTGACTCGTACAAAAAAGCGACCGGGAACGGAGCGTGGATAAGGCGAGAGAAATCGAGGGCTGGCTGTACACTCGCGGCGAGGGCAGGTGACACGGGACGACACGAGGCTAGGTGATGCAAGCCGATGTGGCCGTAAAGACAGATCTCAGAATTAATCTAAAAAAACAAGTTCTTTAATGACGCAATCTAAATCGATAAACATTTTTCTAAAAATACACTATCATTATATTTAACTAAATAATGTTCTTAAAAACAAACTGAAATTTAAATGCTGTGTGATCATGCGTCAAACATTGTTTACAAGCGGCGACTTTTGGATTTAAATAGTTGCAGATATGTAACATTTATTTGTGTTGGCGAAATTACTACAGTATCTAACACATGTATATTTTATTTCTTTAAATAGTTTGTTTTATATACTTTATTAAATTCATAACTACTTCAATATTGCTTAATTCTAAATACATTTGAAAAACAAGTTGAAACGAACCTATCGGTTTTCTGCTTATAATGTACGTAACTAACAATACAAGTTGTAACTGCAAGAGAAGCAGCTAATGTTAATTTGGAAGTTAACGACATTCTTCAAATAAATTCGCAGTTTTAAATAAACTAATGTAGATACTTCATGTTATTATGGTTTTTATAGGTTAACTAGTATATCTCATAGATAAGAGATATACTGTATATCTCTTATCTATGGGTTAACTCATAGAATATAGGGATCACTTTGACAATGACAGCAGCGAAATATCTTTTTAAATATGAATTAAATATATTAATTAGAAAGATATACATATAAAATCAATTTTATCGAAAAATATTGGTGTTGCGCCACCGGGATTCGAACCTGGATGTCTTTCCTAACTGGGGAAGGTGCATTATCCAACTATGCTACAGCAACAATATTTTTAGTGACAATTTTCAAACCTATATGTTACCTTTTTGATATTAATACATTTAATCGTTCAATTATTTGAAAGAGCCATCTACCTTATTTTTACAGAATCTCAAATACCTTTGAGTAAACTGATAGTAGAGAAAATTGTCACTAAAAATATTGTCGCTGTAGCATATTTGGATAATCCACCTTCCCCGGTTAGGAAAGAGATCTAGGTTCAAATCCCGGTGGCGCAACAACAATATTTTTCGATAAAATTGATTTTATATGTATATCTTTCTAATTAATATATGTAATTCATATTTAAATGATCACAGACCTATGTTAATAATTACAACTTCACAATAAGAATGTGTTCTAAAAATGTATTTTTATCTATGAGCGAAGTTCAAATTTCTTCTTCTTTTTTCTTGACTATATATACCTACCCTGCTGTGATGAAAGGAGGCGATTAATTGTTATGCTCCTGGTCGCTCTAACGAGCGACACCCCGCACTCTAATATAATGATTCGCTTCGCGACCCATCCATCAGGTATCACGTCTTCACTAGTACCAAGGTTACAGGAGGATATAGGTGAACATAAACACACAGAAGATACACAAATTAGACATTTATTGGTTATACATTTTCATCCATAGGAAGGTAGAAATACTTATGACTAACTTAATCTATCATTAATTCTACCTCAGGTTATCTTGCGATGTTCCTCTGGAATCTTCTTCCGGAGACCTGGTTTCAGGCCGGCGAAGTGGTGCGGTGACAGGCCGGCGAAACGGTGCGGTCTCAGGACGACTAAGTGGTGCCGTTAGCACCCGGCGTGGGCGGCTATCTGCTGACTGCTTCCAGGCTGGCTCAGCGGCTATTCCGATAACAGGCTGGTTGCTCGGAACGTACTGGGCGGCTGCTTCTGGGCAGATTGCGGTAAACTGTGGCTGTCTATTCTCCGTATCTGTTACATTCGTATCGCTATTATCGTATAACTATTTTTTTTGTTCAGAAGTTAATTACCCTCGGGTGACAACATGAACTACTTGATGTATCGACTAGCGCAGATATTTATTATGCTATTATACTACTCTCGAGTGGGATATTTTTAGAAACAATTTATTCCTAGACAAAAGACAAACGATTAACCCGATCTTGGGAAAAAAATGTTGATTTTTTTCTTCCGGCTATTATATTTGTTGCTTCGAACATAATGGATCGAGTAATGCGTGTGGTAATCGCTTCGTAATTACTCCAACCGTAGAAGAGATAAATCTCTTAGATGAATAGCCGGGATAAATCAATGCCTTACTACTGACGGAAGAAAGGATTCCTGTGAGATACGGCTCCTTATGAAATGTACTTTTAAGAATATCCTATTTGTGAATAATTATTTTTTCTCTATTGTTTACTTAAATGGATATTACGCAAGCCCAAACCGCAGGGTTTCGGGAGTATTCACGTCCGCCCTGTCCGTCTGACTTATGTCAAAATTGACAGCTTTCTCCGAGCGCGGATCACATGGTTCTTGGTATTCGCGATCGTCAATTAATAATTAATTGGTCTGAATCCAAATGCTCGCGGCACAATTGGCGCTGGGGCATAACAGCAGTGATGTGGTCGTGCCCAGTGCCCCATGTATAACGTTTCTATCGCGTAACATGTTGCGTCAGAATCATGCTGAATGCAACCGCATTCATATTTCCTTGTGTATGTAGATATTTTAGGCTTAATTTGTTATAGGGTAATTCTACCAATGTAAAATATTATAAAATATAGGTAATGGATAAGCTTAATATCTAGAAAATATTGTATAACGATAGTAAAATTAAGGTATAATTGTAATATGTGTAGGAAGGTTGGTTGCGTTCTGGTGAAAACCATTTTTATTTGAACATGTTTATTCTCATCGGGGAGAAGCCACTGAGAGCAAGAAACAACACAGAATACGTAAATGTTATGGAAAAACGATTCACGGTTAGTGAAAGGTGAGAGTCGGGATATGCATCTGCGGTCCGGTCAGTTTGGGTACTGGGCGCCGATTGTTTCGCATGTGTATGTGTTTCTCTGCTGCATGTGTTGGTGTACATCTGTGGTGCATGTGTGTCATGCCCGCAGTCCGGCCTTCCTCGAACGTTTCCGCTTTGTACGCGTGGGATGGTGCAATACCAAGAAATGACAGAACGAGGAACATCTGGGCGATGCGCTCGAGCCGCCACATATGTATAGCGTATTATAGATTGTATAAGTATTTACGGTCCAAAAAATGGTAAGGCTGTCACACTGGCACCTCCTCCCTATAAATAATTTATGAAGAAGACCCCACCCCCCACGCAGGTTTATAAATTCTGGAGCGCGATTAGAAAAGGTCTTCTTATTCCTTTCAATCGAGTTCACCTAGTCTTTCGAAGTAGTCACAAGCCTTTCGATGAAACTTTGCACATTGTCTCCTGTATCTGCAATTATGAGGGATCATCAAACCTTGTATCCAAGATGAGGCCGCAGAGCGAACACATTTGATATATCCAAAGACATTCCAGCCAATCTGGTGAGAAGCTACTAGGTGCCAAACTTCTCTGACATCACTTGTGTGAGCTAAGATATTCACTGTAATAGCTGAGGACGCCGGTGCAGATGCCAGATTTCTCTCACGGTCCAGGCTCACCATGTAAGCGTCTCTGGAAGCGCGGAAGCTGACCATGTCTGATCACAGGAAATAAGACAGACGATTGAGGACATGTGGCCGTCGACATGCGGCAAGACGCAGGTTTATGACTTGAACTGAAAAAGAAAGACAATGAGACTGTGAAGGTGTAGTTTATAAGTCTAGTGTTATAATTAATTTTTAATTCCTAATGTAATATAGTTGAATTTGATAAATTCTAAATAGACATCGTTGTTCATGATCAGTCAAGTGTGATTTGATTAATGTAGTGAAACAGTTTCCACATTCCATGAGTTTCTAACTTATTTTGCTGAAGCGACCGCGTATATGTGACACGTGTTTAAATCCACAAAGAACGCGTGCTTTTTAACCAGATACTGAATTCAGCAAAGTCGCAACAATGATATCACATTGCGATGACGTCATCGCTCGGAGAGGTACGTTGAACGTTGACGTGCCTCGAATTTATAAATCTATGTATTACAATCTATTCCTATAAACCATAGATAAGAGATATACTATAAACTATTATCAACTATTATATACATTATCTATGATCTATACCTATACAATTTGAAGGCCATAGAGAAATGCGGGCGCCGATTCTGATTATGATTGATTTATTTTCGGCGTATTGCTTATTTGTAACAGCTTAGTTTAGTTAAATTACTTTAATGTTATGATTTACGTTTATATCTGTTTCTAATTAAAGTGCGTAAATCGTAAATTTCCATGCCTAGTTTTTTTCGATAATGTGCATATAAATTATATTTTTCACAAATGAGTGCTTAATTTTTAAACATGGAAAAATCGTGGAAAAGAATTATTCCTATGGATGAATCTGATTCATCGAGTACTGGTAAATGTGTGCTTCGTTTTTCTTAAAATTTACTTAGATTAGTGCATTAGCATGAATTATTTGAATTTGTTAGGAATGCGCATACTTTTAAAATACATTTCCGATTTAAAGATTATTTAAACAAAAAATTCTTTGATGTCAATATCAATTAATATGCCGGTTAATAATCTCTACAGACAGGTCTCCTGTCTTAGTGGGATTTATAAACAGTTCACACTTTTTATTTACCTTTTTGTATTTATATTTGTAATAAATAAATACAACACAACAAAATATTTTACTCATATAGTAAAGAATAATATTTTGCAAGTTAATTCGTTGTTTTTTTATACAATCCTTAGAATTACCGTTGACGGGACTGACAACTCATGTTTACTGCTACATGTGTTGATTTTGATTAACATGACTTTTTATACATTTGCAATGGCAGTTCATGTTCATATTTTGTGGTACGTATTGTTTTAGATGATTCTCAAGACCGCCGTCTTAGTGCAGAGTGGAAGCATTATCTAATGTCTTCAAAAAGATTAAAGATGACACACGTAGATGGACAAGGGACGTCCACTTCCCCTCCAGGATTTTCTGCAGTTCTCGTGTCAGCCTATCCAAATCCAACCGATGTCCTCATGCATCATGACTATGTTGGAACATCAAGTACAAATTATTGTTTTTAAAATATATAATGTACTTGGCAATTTTAGCTTTATTTTGATTTACGGTTAGAATTAATTTTTATCCTGTTGGAAGTTATATTTATTTTGTTTCTACGATGAAATTATGTGATTAACCCTCCAAAGATGACAGTGACTATATGGTGATAATAAACGCTACTACTGGAGATTTGATTCAAGTGTAGCGTAATGATCGGTGTAGAGTTCAGTGTGAAGCAATCTATCAATCATCATTGTATGTGTTTCGCTTGCGGATTAGAATGACACATTCGGAACATATGTGTTGTAGATTCTTAGAGATCAAAGTCTCATTGAGAAATCGTGGACACAGGCTTTTAGGACGGACAGTGATTCATGAGACACGAGGCCACCGACAACTGTTTTGAATTTTTGTATTTACTGTTTAATTCATAAAAATGGACATGTTAGAAATGGTAAGTTTTTTAAAAAAAAATATTAGAAGATATAATACATTTTTAAACATAATCAATAATTATATATATATATATATATATAATTATTGATTATGTTTATGTAAATAGAAATATATATATATTTCTATTTACATTTTTTTCTTCTCTATGAGAGTTGAGACTTGTGTATAGAGGAGTATATAATTTATGTGTCTGCTAGTCTGTATATATATTTTTTTTTATTTCAGATACAAATTTATAATAGTCTGTAATTTTTCTAATTGCAACGGGGAGATTATTAAAGTATTTGATGCCTTGATAAATATAGTGGTTTTGGGTTGCGGTATATTTTAGTTTTGGAATATTAATTTGGTCTCTAAATCTTGTAGATCGAAAATTGCTTCTAATATTTAATTGAAAAAATTTGGATTATTGAATATTTTTTGTATATGTCTATTATTTTTGGTATTTTGAATTTTGTAAAGAGTTGGGAACTTGGATAGACATTTTTTTTTAGAATTATTTTTATCATCATTTTTTGGGTAATTTGTAATTGTGATATTGAAGTTTTATATGCTCCTTCCGATCCAATAATACTATCTATTATGATTTATGAGTTTGTTATCTATTATGATTCCTAGGTACTTGATACAGTATTTTTCTTCAATTGATGAACATTTGTCACAAGAGTCTTCTTGAGTACAGGCTTTGGTGTGAATTTTAATATTAATTTCAGTGTTATCTTTCTGTTGAATAGCAAATAGTAGAAAGTATGTTTTATCAGTATTAATTGATAGTAAGTTTTCATCTGTCCACTTTTTTATGGTATTAACATCCTTATTTGCACATATACAGTAAAACCTCGTTTATTTGAAGTTGAGGGGACCGAAAATCAAGAAAAAAGTTCAAATAGCGATTTACGATAATGTAAATAAAAAATTGTTTTTTTTTTTAAATACTAACTTTTTTCATTACAACTCCACGCAATTATATATACCTATTATCCACACATTTAAAAATAACAAACAAGTTGTCAAAATATAACGTAAACAAATCACATTATTTAAAATAACGATTATAGTGGGCTATCTTTTCGCGCCCTTTTTAATATTACATAATCGTCGAAATTGTCAACACCGTCATTTCTCTATTGTATCATTTGTGTATTGAAGTTAGCAACAAACGTCTCCAGCGCTTTTAAAACTTTTTTTTGCAGTGTAGTCGCAGCGGTATTTCGCACTCACCTGTGATGTTTTGTTTTATTCGTTTTCACTCTCCGCTCCCGTACTACTTTTCCCTTCGTGACATTTCTCGGCTTTCAACACATAAGTTCTATCTGCCATCATGTTTAATATTGTCGACAACGACATTAATGGGGTCGCGTATTCTTCTCTTAATTTTGTTTTGAATAATATTTTTTATCAATCTCTTGTATTAATTCAATTTTTTTAGCAACTGTTGGCGTCCAATACGAGTTTCGCATTGATGTCATTTTCGAGAATATAAAATTATCAGTCAAAATCATAAAAATATTTTTATTTAAATTTAATGAAATACGAAAAAGTCTGAGGAACGCAAATTACGCATTCGCGAATATCAAAACACGTAAATGTTAGAGAAATATTAATAATTGTCTTTACATGTAAAACAATGGCAATAAAATAACTAACAAGATATGAGAAAATCTGAGAAATGCCAACCACATTCTTCAAAATGCCTGTACACTAAACTTAAATAGAATGAAATGACTATTAAAATTAATTCAAATAAATAATTTATAAAACACGGAAAAGTCTAAAGAACTCAACCACGTACTAGCGTTTGTACAACAAAATATTCTGTGTAGAGACAATCTGGGAATTTAAAGATTTTTTGCTGTCTCGAGGCCCGGGAATTTAAATAAAAATAACCCGGTTCTTAAGATTTTCCGGTTCAAATTTTATTTAATATATCCTACATTTTTTTTTTTTAATAAAATCTGCATAGTCGAAAACAACCCATGCCCGGTTTGTATACAAGTAGGTAGCAAGCGGAAGGATCGGCAAAATGACTCGATTATCCTTGTCACGTTGCGTCGGTACTCGGCAGTAATAAAAAAAAATCCTTTCACATTTACCGAACAAAAATATTTTTAAGGAGACAGATAATGATTTATTGTAATGAAAGATTATATTAACTTTGCAGTAAAAGCTTTCATCGTTATTTGTAAAATATAACTGACACTAAAAAAATAATATTTTGAAGTATTTACCTTCGATTCTTTTCGGCATTTAATTACAAATACGATGCACGTGTTATTCCCAGAATAATTTAAAAGAATTCTCCTCGGGTTCAGTTTGCATTTTGACTTTAGCCAAATACGTTCTTCTCGTACTTACGGTTCCCGTCGCTGTATATTCTGAACTGCGGATTTCGGACTTATAATTTTTCGAACTAAAATTACAAAGGTTACTATTTATTTATTTACCTTATTTATATTTGTCGTTCACAGTACGTACAGAATCATTTTTATTATTTAACTATTTTCTTTGTTAATTATTTTAGCCCATAATGGATAAAAATCAATCCGAAGTGTGGAAATATTTCAAAAAACTCACACAAAAGGAATCAGCCCAATGTATCCACTGTCCAAAGCAAATCTCTAGTAAGGGTTCAAACACAAGTGGATTGGGAAGACACTTAGAAAGAATTTATCAAATTCAGATCGATAAAATAAGACCAGAATCGACCGATATAGGATGCTCGAAAAGTCCGAAGAGAATCAAAATAAGTCAGCCATCATTATCAAATTACGTTAAAAGAAAATCAATTTCTGAAATTGTCGCCCGGCTAGCTGCTGAAGATGGCATTTCTGTCAAAGCCATCATAAATAGTGCTTTTATTCGTGAATCCATCGAACAAAAGGGTTATACACTGCCAAAGAATCAGTCGGATACCATGAAATTAATTTAAATTTTTTATGAAGATAAAAAAAAGATTATTAGCAAAATAAATAATCTTAAAGAGTTGGGTGCTCGCTTCAGCCTATGGTGAATGGACGAGTTTACGAAATAGAAGGTAATTTAATATCGTCGTTCATAGTGAAAATAATCAAAGTCTCGAGTCCCGGGAATTGGAAAAACCCGAGTCTTCAGAATCCCTAATACAAACGCTACGTGAACAAAAATAATGATGTTAATGATACGGAACAGAAGATTGGCAAGCACTGACATTCGCTGCCAGCAACTGAGGGAATCACTTTACCTATAAGGGCGCAAAGATAATATTTGCTATCTTCTATGTTTTCTAATGTAAAGAGAATGAGCAAGGGAAAAAAGCATGCGAGCTGAGTTAATGCGTCGCGGTAAGGAAGATAAAGGTTTAAAAATCAAAGACGCACATGACATATTTGTCATTTTTTTAGCATATTGAAAATGAGTGAGAAAACAAACAATGCAAATATAATCAAACTCATCTAATAGGGTCCAAAAAATAGCTTCGAATAACGATATTCGATATATAAGTACAATTTAATATGAAAACTTTCCAGAGGGACCACATTCTACTCTAAAACTTGCAGCGAATTTCGAATAAACATTCTTCGAATCAACGGGATTTTACTGTGTTTGCTTTAATAATAAATTTACTTACTATATTATTATTATATTATTACTATATTATAAATAATAAATTTCTTATAATAATTTTTTTGTCTATAAACGTTGCAAAATATTGTATTTCATAATTTTTATATGTAAATATATAATTCATTTCCAAATATTTATGTTACCCTACGGTCATGCTCGTTCTTCGAGTGTTAAAAAAATCTCTCAGTGTGAATAATATAATATATCTTAACATAAATATTAATTATTGTTTTTTTTGCTAATGTGTACTGCCATCTAGCGAATTTCTAAAGAAAATACATGACACATAGATAATAAATAATAGGGTAAGAGTGCCCTGATTTCAAAAATTAAAATAAATTGTTTGGCTCAGAAATATTTGAATAGTCATGACACTTGAATTTTTATGTAGCAAAAAAGTTACCATTGCAAAATCTATCAAAAGTCTGACATATTCATACCATTTTGTTATTGGCTAAGATATTTTTATTAAAGGTAGTATTTGAAGGGTCCACTGCAAGAGTGTTGAATGTCCATGTAAAGTGATTCTGAGATGTCCGCATTGAAGGTTTAAGAGGGTTGCAATAAACACGGCTCTCGACAAGTTCATTAAAGTATAATAGTACTGTTACCAATAGAAATGTTCTATTATACAACCAATAACATTCTAGCTGTGTGTCGCTTTTAGAAAAGGTCATTCTTCTCGGAACTGTGAATATTTTAGAAATTAAAAAAGTTGCTCTACAAACTAAGCTATCAAATGGCATTCATAAGTACAAAAAAAATATTGTGACATCCAACGGTCTTCCAGTGGACCCTTCATTAGTATTTGCTTTTATATTGTTTTTGCTTAGAGAATATATACATATTTGTTTCCTAAACTTTCTGCATGTGAGTGTTAGTAGTTAGGTAGCTTAACATACACAAAAATGTTTAGACCCCATAATGCCAACGCCTAACTAAATTGTTAGGAAATTGTAACCAACTATAATTTTATTTTGTGCTTCGGATTGCAAATTGAAAATTTATTCATTTTTTGTATTATACCAGCATATTTCCCACATCACAGTGTGACATGTTATCGGAATTAAACATTTTGCACAAATTTAGATTAGTATATTATTGTTAGTTTATTGTATTGTCTAGTTTTCTTTAATTATAAAACAAAAACTATGTACATATCTAATAATTGTATGTTTTCTCGGAATTATGAATAAAAGTTTAAATATTTACACTAGGGTGCTTCAAAAAATAAAACTTTTTTTTTATCGGGGCACACTTTTATATACTTTCAATTGCCAAAAAATATACACGTATTGTTTTATTTTTCATTTAAATAAATTTTACTAGTCGCATGCAGCATAAATAAGCCGCGGATAGGTTGAACACACCTCTCTCCCGACCCCCGCAGTATTGTAAACAATAGGAAGTGTGTTAAAATGTGTTAGTATTTTTTGTTCTTAGACTGAATTTACGATTGTGCACCAGTGAAAGTGTTATTAAAACTCGGAAAATGACATGTGGCTAAATGTACAGCTTACACAAACTTTCCAATCCAGCGACGAAAAAAATTTGCTGAGTCTTTAAAAAGCGAGTTTAAGCTTGCTAACTATTCACCGGGATGGTAAAATGCTAGAAAATATAACGGGACATGAGGTTGTGGATCGATTACCTATCTTAATATCAGGCCAAGGAAGCTTTTGGCTGTTGCAAAACTACCAAATGGAACAGGACAGGCAATGGCCTGGCTTGTGCGATAAAATGAAATCTATGGGTTTTGATACCACTTAATGGAGCTTGTATCTAATTAAAGCAGAAGTTGAAGACAAATGATGGCTGGAATGCAAACACCCCATTTTGGAGATTGTGCTTGAAGCGGTTGTGGTTTCAGCAGTTGGTGCCTCCAGTGGACCAGAAATACTGACCACTCTAAGGTAGTTGATTCCAACCTAGAGACATCAATGTATGTTGAAGATGTAACCACAACAATGATTTATTTTGCTACACAGTTAAAGCAGTTTCAACCCGGGACTATTACAAAGAGTTACTGAACCTCATTATTATATTTTTGGGAGGAAAACCTGAAAAGGGTGTCTTTTAGAGCACCTGCTAAACTATACCGAGCAAGATGGATGGCTAAAACAATCTACGCTTTAAACATGTATTTATTTAGAGAACAGCTAAAATTAACAAGAGAGAACTAAAAGGTATTAAAGATGTTTGTATTTACGCAAAGTACTGATTTCAAGCTCCTTGTGCATGGTCTGCATCAAATAATGATTTACAGCTTTTGAAGGACTTGGTGGCATACGATATGATAAATCAATCACTTACAAAAGCTGCTACAAATAAAATTATGGGACATCTTTGGTATCTGTCTGAAGTGTTTGTTGCATTCTTCGATGATGAAGTTTTCTTGGAAACTAACCAGAGGATGGTCACTGCCCTCGAAAGACAAGGTTTGGAAGATTCTCCAAAGCGAGCAACCCTTGAAAATGCTCTCATTCTGGTTAAAAACTTGGAAGATTTTGTTACAAATCATACATTGAATTTTTTCAACACAATCGCTGTTTTGTGTGATTTTTTGATGAAAGATGTTAAGAACTGGAAGGATGATGATGACTGCAATAATACAATAAGTTCAGACTTTATACATTCTATGAAAGTTGTTAATGACATGACAGAGAGAGGAGTAGGCCCATGGAAGAGTACAATCGTCTTCACACCACCAATGAAGAGCAGAAGCAATATTTACTCTTGGCAGTTAAACATTGATGAAAATTTCGTTACTCAAAGAAGTCCACGTTGACGTCATCTTGAATAATTATTATTCCTTTTAATTATGTTTATTTTTAAATGTTTCATGTAATTATTTTATTGATTTTAATTGTGT
Source organism: Eubasilissa splendida (assembly GCA_031772225.1). NCBI lineage: Eukaryota > Metazoa > Arthropoda > Insecta > Trichoptera > Phryganeidae > Eubasilissa > Eubasilissa splendida. The sequence goes on from CM062845.1 coordinate 50,007,337, forward strand.
TTAACTACATGTTTGTAAAAATTTGTTTAAAATAAATACTTACAGTTTAAATACCAACTTCTTATATTTTTTTGGTTAAACCATACACTTTCACAGCTGGCCGCGACCCTTAAAACCCTATATTTTTGAAGCACCCTAGTTTACACCCATATATAATAATCACGATGATAACTGACGATTAGCATAGTCCTAAACTAAATGTTAAAATGAGGGCAGCCTTTCTATTAGATTAATTAAAGAGAATCTCCAGGAAAGGCAAACCTAAATCTAAAGATTGGGTATAGTTAGTTGTCAAGACACTACATTAAAATACATAATATGGATGGCTAACGGTCATGTTCTTTCCAGGATTAAGTTTAAACACGAATACCACAACACATGACTCAACATCTCAAATAAGAAGTATTGACAATGTTCCTTATTTGTTTTACAGTAAATTTGAAAAACTTAGAGAGTAAGTATACAATTATTAGTTACTATCAGGTCAGTCCATAAATTTGTGCATATTTTTGAGAAATTTTGAAACTGCAAATAAAACAAATTAAATTATGTAATCGTTAATATATTTTCTTTAATTATCAACAATTTGTTGCCATCTTATAGGTAATATTTTAATTCCATTTGTGTAAAAAAGGACTGGTATCGATGCAAAAAATTTGGAAACTTAATTTCTTTGATTAAATTTTTTTCCCGATTAAAAATTCTGAAGAGCTAAAAATAAATAAAAATCATTAAGGGCAATAGGGGGATGAGGCAGAATTGAATTAATGCTGAGTTTAAACGTGAAAGGAATAGTCAAAAGTGGGTTACACCCAGTGGCATGCAGAAGGCTTAAACTTAGGTTATGCTGATACCGACGACGTTAACGTAACTATACGCAGATTCATCAGATTCATTATGCCCTCGAAAGGGTAATTCCTGAATTGCAAGAAAACAAATTATATCAATTAGATGTTGAAAAATATTACGATTTCTAGCTACTTTTTCATTATGATGAATAATTATATTTCTACTTTCATTAGATAAGGACATTTCTATATGCTGCTGATCGGATCAAAAATCATGCAACGTAATAGCCGACTGATAATGACTTTGGGTTTGCTCGTGAACTTTTTTAGCTGTACAAATATTGTTCAAGTCATTGTATGCAGATTTACAAATACTACTTTTATTTGAAAATAATAAACACGGACAACAAAACATCTTATTTAAATAAACTGATCTTGTAATCCAAACAATTTGATAAATACTATGTGAAAAATGTCTAATATATTTCAAAGACGGTTTATTTATAATTAAATTGGGAATTGGACGACCAATATCAATTATACATTTCTTTTCACTATAAGACAATCGGGAAAATGGTTCATCATAGTATGGATTCTTATCCTTTTCTGTATTATGATACTTTTACACTTTTCAACAGCTCAGTGCAGTCGAGAAACGGCTTTCGTTCAAAGCAGATTAAGAGAGTAGTGCAGATGATTATTAGCTGCTGGAAATAGACTTCCGATAGCTCATATGGTACCCACTTTTCAAGATTGAATGTCTTTCCGATCTCCTTTAGGTGATAAAATACCGTTTCGTAAAATGAATGAAGTCTGAAGGTCGTTTTGTCCATCTCTGATGCTTCAAAAACATTTCTGAGCAGTCCTTACACTGATAGCATTTTTACTTTTCACCACTTAAAAATAAAAAGTATAGAATATGCCGTTTGTATTGTTTATCGGTATTCATTTTTCATACACATGATGCAATTGCGCACAAACTTATGGACTGACCTTGTGATATGTGCGGTGACTATAGTCTGATTGTAAGTTGTGTTTTTAGTTTTTACAAAGGACGGCATCCATCTATTTACAATGACAATAATCCTCCTGGAAATATTTCATCATGGTATGAAAACGATGAAAATAGAGTGAGTATTTAATTGTATTTATTTGTTATTTTCAATTACTGGAACTGTTAATTTAAATAATAAAAAGTACTGTGTTTGTAGGAACATGAGACCTCCCGCGATTTAGCTCCTACGGTTTTAGCAGAAATGCAATTTGCAACGCCATCGACTCAGAATCCAGCCAATGACGAAAATCAAGAATCGACACATTTTGAAAATGTAGAAAGCGATAGAGATTTTTGTTCTATTGCGGCCACTCCTCTTGGTAAGATGAGAACCACACATGGTGTTATATTTTACGTTAACATCAAATAAAGGTGTCCAGCAGAAAATGTTCAATTTTTATATTAAATAAAAAAAACTACAATGTTATTGTCATATTTTATCTATACAAAATGGAGTTTAACGATGCGGATTTTATGTTTTATAAATTATATCGTCTAAATGCCGTCCATTTCTCTTAAGACACTCTTGCAATCGGACTCTTAAATTTACGAACACACGAGAGCAAAGCGTCAGTTCAATGGCAGCAACTTCACGGCGGATATTTTCCTGTAGGACCTGAATTGTTCGAGGATTGTTGCTGTAATCTCTTAACTTAAGGTATCCCCACAAAAAAAAGTCGCACAGTATAAGGTGTGGTGACCGAGGTGCCCAGGGTATGTCCATGTACTTGTTGACTAATTTATTGGGAAAAATTCCCCTCAGCTTCTCCATTGAAACTCTAGCTGTGTGTAGAGTGGCCCCGTCTTGCTGAAATTGTGTTCTGTTGAACTCGGAAGACAGCTGCAGTTGCGGTACCAAAAACTAATCGATCATTCGGCAATACATGTCAGCGGTGGCTCTCTCGCTGGTTAAAAAAGGGCCAATTATCCCTCAGGCAAATATTGCACACCACACTGTCGTTTTTGGACAATGCGAACATTTATGATGGCGTTCCCTCGGGTTGTCGGGGCGCCAGTATCCCATGTTCTGTTTATTAACATAGGCATCGATATGAAAATGTACTTCGTCAGTAAGCAATATGTTTCCAAACGTTCGTGCTGTTCCAAAACGCTCCAGCATCGTTCTCGCTAAGGTTTTATGTAAATAATAGTCATTCGTGTTGAGAAACTGCACGATTTGCAGTTTGATGGGTGAAACAGTAGTTTATTTTTCAAAATAACGTGCACTGTTGATTTTTTTATTCCAGTACAGGCTGCAATCTTCCTTATCAATTTACGCAGATTGCGCATAAATTCACGTCGAACTTGAGCCACATGTTCTGGCGTCGCTGCTGACGTTGATGGTCCTGGAGGAGTTTGGTTAACCATTGTCTCTTCTTGTCTGATCTTTTGGATACAACACCAGATAAGTTGCGTGCTTGGCCCATCACTTACTCGTCGAATATTAAAGTGAATACAAAGAGCGCGACGCGCACGAACCAATGAATCACCGCACTTTAAATATTGCTTAACCGCGAATGCGTAGTGTGCTCCCGACCAGTGACTCATCGTGACTGGCAAATAAGCAAATCACGCGCGTCGAACAATATCCCTCCCACTTACCTCACCCTGATGGTTTACGAGCAATTACAATTTAATCTTGAAATTTTTCCACTGGACACTATACATAATATAATATTATTTTTAGAACAAAACGAATCTTTATCGAGGGAATCTGTATTAATATCACCATTGAAATTAGAGGACCAGGTATGTTAAAAAATAATTATTTAACTACATTGTAACCAAGATTGCCGGTGATTTTGAATGATTTTTATGCCTAACTTTTAGGGATCTAGCAGCACTTCATTAGGAAATACCAATATCTCTAGTCCGCCTGTTGAGCAACCGGGTACTTTACCGAAAGAATCAAAGGCAACAAATGTGACATTGGAAAGTGAAGGTAAAATTCTTTTTAGTTTTATTTATTATTTATATATTTTTGTAGCATAAATAGTACAAATGAAAATAAAGGTAATTATACTTGACTAGACGTGGTCTGTTCTAAAGCAATTACCCGTACAGTTGACTTACTGTAAAAGATGAATTTTTATTCGAGTTGTCGCTGCGATGAATGGAGAGAAGTGTAGGAAACGAGGCTATTGGTAATATAGGTAATTATACATATCATAATTTTTGCATACATTTGTGATGACATTATTATTAAAAAACTGGAAAAGTAAATAATTTGCATTAAACATAATCTTAAACTAAAATAAAAAAATCTTTTTAGTTAAAACTGTTTTTGTAGAAAATGCAATAAATGTATAATAAAGTAATGTGGAACATATTTATTATTGTTATTCTGTTATTTTTATCTCAATTTACGTTAACTCTATTGATTGACTATTGATATTGTCTACATTATCTGATGGCCTAGAAATATGGGCGACCGACCTGATCAAATATTAGTTGTTTTATTTCAGGGGCATTTATTATTATTTTATGTGTTCTAATTTACATAATTCACTTTTTACATAATATTATTTTTAGAACAATATTCACACATATTGAGTGCACCAAATTGTTTTAATTGCTTTCAGAGACAAACCAAAATCAAGTGATCAGTTCAGAAAGTAAAGCAGTTCTAAGTAGAGTTGAAAAAGATATGAGCTTAAATGAGGTAATAGTCTGTACTGTTAATATACTAATAATAAAGTAATCTGTAAACTATTGGTATTCCCATCAACAACATTATGCAGGGGGTGGAAAAGGCAGGACACGATTTCCTGTGACAAATCTGTGCTAGGTGTTGGAGCTCTCCTTCCGGTGGGCAATGTTGGCCCACACGTGCTCTACTAAGGTTCTCTTTGTTCTTGATCCTCTTCTGTTCCGGACCAGTCGGGTCACATTCTCCACCACAACTTCTCTTTCACTTAGTCTCGTTACATCATATAATGATTTCAGTGCTTCCATTTTGACTTCATCTTTTTTAATGATACATAAGCAGAAAGATAATCACAGCTGATGTATAAATTGGGTGCAACTGATCATTCAAACCCGAATATAACATGATCCACCATTTCTGTGCATAGAAAATATTTTACCCAAAGAGTGTTGCTCGCGGTGAGGTTGCGTGACAAGGCGCAGCTAAATAATAAACGAGTCACTGACTCGCTGAATTGAACTCGCAGGTGACCAATTATTAGCAGATTATTTTTTGGTCCCATGGATTTCGCAATAACAAACCAAACCTGGCAATGATTTATTATTAACATTAGACCGGCATTTTATACAAATAATAGTATAGGAAATTTACTCATAAATTCTAAAGACAAAGATGATAAATTTAACAATTCTGGTGTCTATAAACTTAGTTGCAAGGATTGTGCTGCATTTTATATTGGTAAAACGGGTAGAAATTTTAATATAAGAGTAAGGGAGCATTTGAGATGTTTGAACAATAGTGGGTTTTCAGAATTTGCTAATCATTTGATAGAAAATGGTCATGATTTTGATAAAAAATTGGGATTGTCAATTTTGCATATGAACGGTGTTGGTCACAAATTAAATAATTTGAAATCGTTGGAGATAAATAAAGCGTGTAAAACTAATCAAAAAATTATAAACAACCAACTAAATTTAACTACGAGTCGCATTCTAAAATTTTTTCTTAAAAATTATTCGAGTAAATTTGTATTAAGTAATGATTTGAGTTAGGTACTAAAAAAAAAAAAAAATTTTTTTTTTTAAAAATAGATTCTGTCAAAGAAACAATATATGTTTTAGTTAGTTATGACATCCTGAAGAAGAAAATGGTATTTTTCGAAACCGGTAGATGTATTTAAACTCATTTTAATGGTTAATAAAACCAAAGATAATAAATAAAAATATGAATCTTAACCACAAAGATAATATTGCTGATTTTAAAAGTATAGATTTATTATTCAATGTAAAAAATTAAAAAATATCAATTCTTTTTTACTGAGTGACTCAAAGATTCAATTCCGTGAGTAGAATCATAAACAAACCTCTACATTACAAGTCTTGCATTTTACTGCCTTGATGATGAGGGCGGGGTTTCCCCGTCGACCATCGCGTGTTGACAACTACCACTAGCAAAATAATATTTGCATATTTTTTAATTTTTTTTAATTGGTGTATCACCCCTATGGAGTGTTCTTGCCATTACCGAGTAATTTTATTTAATGTGAAGTTTCTTTTGGATACATTTAATTTTTACAGGTTTATTTCATTGGCGTTTAGGAACCTCGTTAATATTTTAAAAATGGTTTGATTGTTAGATGATAACAAAGTTGGGATGTTGATGGGAAATGGAATTTTGTTGTTAGATAGATCTTGGATTAAATTTGGATACCAATCATTGATAGGGCATCCTAAAAAAACATGATTTAAATTTTCCTCTTCTAGTTGAGATTCACACATAGGAGAGTCCCGAATGCGGATTTTAAACAAGTGAGAATTTATACAACAATGGCCGATCCTCATACGGCAGATCGAGGAGGTTTCAAACTTATTTAATTTTGTTTTGGAATGCCAGGGCCTAGTAGGAATCTCTGGCTGAATTTCCGCAAACCTTATAGAAGTTTAGAAGTCTCCCATTGATCTCTCCAAATGTATTTGCATCTTGATGACTTTTACTTCAATGTATATTTACTATGTACCTAGTATCTAGATGTATCCGTATTTTTTCATGCGGAATTAATTGTATGTATGTAGTATACATATGTGTAAATATATACTGTATAGCAGACTCCTAATTTTCCGGAATCGGACAATAATACATAGAAAAATATTGTTTCATATTGCTCGTATGGCCAAACATGTGTTCAGAGTCAAGCACATTAAGCCGTCCGCCGAGTCGAAAAAGTGGTATTTTAAAACATTTTTTTTTTTTAATGAAGTATTTTAAAAAACCAATTTTTATAGCAAAGTAAAAACTTAATTTGTTGCCAATTATGTGAAGTCATTCTTTTCTGCAGATTGTTAGTAGTTAGAGTTGCACATACTGAACGCATGTCACATCAATGTTCTTATTAATTAACAATGGTGAAATTGATCTCAGGTCCTGTTGGGATTGCTGGAGTGTCCAGTGTGTTGGGAAGTGATGCCCCCACCAATATACCAGTGTCAGCGAGGACACTTGTTGTGCCGACCGTGCCGGAAGCGACTCTCTACATGCCCAACATGTCGAGCCAACTTAAACTCTAGCAGAAATTTAGCCATGGAAAAGGTTTGCAATAATGCCACAACACTTTTTATGCTGCTCTATAAAATTGTTTAGTTTCTTACTTTTGAGTGGTATGAAGAGGCATTCTATAAACCGATTGATGAATATGCTTTTTTTTATTTTTTAGATATTTCTTTACGTTTATTCATTAAAAAACACACATTAATAGGATCAATATAAATATTATTTAGTCAGAAGTTATTGTGTTTTCGATACAAAACTTAGTTTGAGTAATTATAATATATTACAGTAGAACCTCGATTATCCAGACTAATTGGGGATGAAGGTAGTCCGGATAAGGAAAAATCCGAATAATTGAAAAAAATCATAATATGACAGTGAAATACATGTACATACAGTGAAACCCTCTTAATACATTTTCCAAGAGACCATCAATTCTTTAGCAGGAAAACGTATTAACAGTGATTTCAATTTTACTATGATTTATTTGAACATAACATCTAATATTGTATTTTAACTAACATTACACTTATATTGTGATAACTAAGAAATGAAAATATTTTATTTATAAAGAAAATATTTATTCTTAAAAAGTTACCTATATGAATATATATTTGAAAATCCTGAGAGAAATTAGGCGATAACAACTGAATTAAAATTATCATCGCCATTCATAATTACACGGATAGTTAAATAAAAAAAATGTAAAATTGTCTATTTCCAATATATTATCAATATTTTTTTCTGGTACGTTTGGAACATAAAAGTACCTGAAAAGTAAAATACCTAAATTGCAAAAAAAATTATAAAACGAAATTAAAATTAATCTGACATTAAATATCTAACTACCTAAATAGAATAAATCGACGTAGCAAAAAGTAAAAGCAGAACCACTGACAAGACCAAAATTCTAATTATTTGGTGTTTTTGTAGTAGAATGAGGGTAGGTCAAAGGTATTAGGAGATAAAATATGACATCTGTAAATGCCGGTTGCGTCAGTTCAATGAAAGTCGTTCGTTCTTTTTGCAAAATGTAAAAAAAATTGCATGACAAGACGTATCGTATCTCTTCCTGGCCAATTTGAAGAATGCACATTTAAAAAAAGTACCGTTTGTAAACATAAACTTGTTGGACTGCATACCTAAAATTTGTCCCTTTTGATAATTTTTACATAATTTATTTGTACACTCGACATATCAAGACATCACTGCAATGTCAAGAACCGCGATAGAATTACGTTTAAACATGGAATATTCACCCTTACTGAATCTCAGTTCAGTGAAATTATTGTCAGCATTGACATCGACGATGGCAGATCCCTACTTACAA
>CM062845.1:50015799-50269512 GCA_031772225.1 Eubasilissa splendida
GTTAATAGTATTTTTGTCCTTAATTACGATTAAAAATTTTAATCACAAATATGATGACGTTATTTTTTTTTTTGTTTATTTATTTTGTGCCGACGTAAAAAGTCAAGCAAACAAAAAGATCAGCCGGTTATATTAATTCAAATGTCAGTGCCCTGTGGTTTGGTCTATTTTGTTTATTTGTTAATAAATTTTCAAATATGTATCGATCACGAAAATAAATAATTTTATTTGTCAAGAAATATTAATCAAAGCTGAACCAGTAGTAGTTAAAATGAAATAGCTCCCAATGAAAGCAGTTCCCTGTGGTTTCTCCGAAAACGGATGCTATCAGATTTCGAACATAATAAAAATATATATTTTTATGAGTTAAATTAATACATCAACCGGTTTCGAAAAATACCTTTTCTTTTTATGCAAAAAAACATGCTTTTAGTTAGTTTATTTGACATTCTGATGAATGATATTTTCCGAAACTGGTTGGTGTATTTAACTCATAAAAGTGGTTAAAAACAAAGTTAGAAATAATACATATTTAAAGTTAGAAATAATATATTTTATATATGAACTACAATTCAGGGTACCAGTTGCAAAGTCAACAACCTCCATTATTATTTGTTCTTACTTTTAATGCAGTTGTCTTTTTATACAAATTTTAAGTGTTAATTTATGAGTGATCAAACTTAACTCATTTTTATATTAATTGGTCATTGAAAATCGGTGTTAGTTGCCAAATCAGTTGCTTTTGCCGCTTTTTCGCTACTCTGAAATTTAAAAGGCCACCAGTATGGAAACTAGATTATTTTTGGAAGAATATGTTGTATTTATTTTGTATTTTAAACCAGATTATAGGGATTATCCTATCAGATTTTCACGTTTTCTCCAAATAAAAAATATGGAGGTAGCTGAGATTACGACTAAGTAATAACTATAAGAAGAAATATAAGCAATTTGCATTAAAATTGTTGGTTAGTTGGTTGAGTACTGCTATGCAGGTCCACAATATTTTATGGGTAAGATACCTACTAAATTACTAGTCGAAAATGTTCAAGGAGTATGTACAAATTCTGTACCGTTACAGAAAATACTATTGTGAGATTTCTACAAAATCATGTTAAGCTTCGAATAAATATTTGCGATATTGATAGATTGTTATTATTCTATATCATTGCTTCAGGCCGTAAATAGTCTAATAAAAAATAGTCATGTGCTCGAAGCTCAATGACTTATTTTTTTGTAACTAACATACCATTATGTCGTTTCGCCATGGGCATAGGTAGAGAGGATAGAACGTCACATTCTTCTGTCCTGAAACACAATTTTCGCCTCATCCACGTGCATACATCTTCTTATACAAGCTCGTCGATTATTGCAGCTTCCAATAGAACTATCTTCCAGTACTTGGTTTACCTGATCGTGTCAAGTTTTCTGCGGACGTTCTCTATTTCTGGTGCTATCAATACTTGTGTCATATATCTTTCAAACCATTCTTTCCTCATCCATCCGTTTCATATGACCAAACCACTTAATTCATCCTTTCTTAAGCTTACTCACTATACTAAGGTCCGATTTAAATTCTTTCCTTTCTTTTTTCTTCATTCTTTACTCTGTCATAAATGGATCTGCCACATATACGCCTAAGTAATCTCATTTCCACTGCATTAAGTCTACTTTAGTTTCTCTTCTGCCAGCTACAGGCCTCACTTTCGTACATCGGTGTCAGTACCAGAACTTCATTGTGTGCCGCTAGTCTTGCCTCGGTTAACAAGTTTCCATTAGTTATTTTTTATATTCAATATGTAATTTGGAATCAATAAAATATTTCAATTAATCAAAATAATCGCCTAACTACAATTTTTTTGAACACTTATATCTCTGACATAATTGAAATTAGGTACATGAAGTTTGAAAATTTTCAACTCGTATTTTTAATAGATATGTATCTACCCCTAAAATATGATGTTACACTCAGTATACATAATAAGATTACACACAATTTATTCAGACAATTATGAATTTCAAAATTAGATGAAGCAATTCGATACTTGAAATTCCCGAAATAAATTGAAGGTTCATGCAGAGGAGTATAATTAGGGTAATACGAGCAAAGGGTGAAAATAAAAATTTCAATGCACTACATATTTTATTTTATTTATGTGGTATCTGAATGACAAGGTTGTCATAAAATGAGGCGTAATTCAATGCGGGTCATTGTAAGAGTTAAGTAAATTGTTGTGTATTCTAAGAATTTATTTTTAGGGTATTTCTGCCTCCTAAGCAATTTAGAATATTTAAAGGTAGATATTAGTGGAAATAAAACAAAATTACCAATGCAGCTTTGGTATTGTACATGCTGAAAGTATTGTTTATGACAGCTGGAGTTCTGTTTTGTTGATTTTTGGGATTTATTTTGCTTGGGCACTATATTTTATTGGCCTATTCAAATATTACCATTTTTGCAAATGGATAAACTTTTATGATACATAGAAAAACCCATTTAAAGGGAGTTAATTTTATTGGACCCATTGAAAGAATACCACATTCATTTTTAGAAATGTCAAACAAAATTACTTCTGAGAAAAACGTATTACTTTATTTCTTAGGCGGGAAACTTATTATTTGGAAAATGTATTATACATTTAAAAAATACGTAATTTGTATGGGACTTTTTCGGGACCGAAGAATATAATCCTATTAGGCGGAAAAACATAATAAAGGGAAATTTATTTAAAGGGTTTCACTGTAATTTTTATTTGTCTAGATTTACATATAGCTTCAATATTAAATTATTTTTTATTAAGAAATTCAATTATCGATTTTTGCTTAAGAGGCAACTTTCATTTTTCCAGTTTGAATTTAGAGATATTTTTGCATTTTGCACACCCTTTCAAGATAAGACTAATAATTAATTCTTTTACAAGATCAAGTAAACATAAAAGTGCGTTATTTTTTACGTAAATATTGCTAGAGTGAAAGGTATCAATAGAAAAGGACAAGTATACAATTGTTGGTTTTCTTAAATTCCTAGGTAAAAAGCTATCAGAAAATAACCATTTCATCAACATTCATAATACATATGTGTTGCCATTTAAAATTATCAAGCGAAAATTAAATTTGTAAAAGTTCTCACCTAAGAATTGTTATGTTTATACTATGAAGAATTATTATGTTTATGATAAAAACCATTGTTTGTGTCGATAAACATATGATTATAAAATATTACAATTTTTCCCTGATTTATAAGGAAAAAATTGATGTAAATTCATACTGATAAATAATATTGATAACTTTTGAAGCAGCTGTATTTGTGAAGAGAAAGCTATTTATGCTAATATTATATAATAATCATACTCCGGTTGTAATAAAAAACTTTTTTTTTTTTTAATAGTTATTTATTGTTTTAATAAATTACATATATATTTAATATTAAAATATAAATGAAAATATGACAAAAGCATTATTATTCACAGTTAAATAATTAATTGTTCATCGAGCATATTATCATTCTTCAGAATTTTGTTGTTTTTTTCTTTACATGTATTCAAAACAAAATTTAATCCACACATATTATACTTTAAACTGAATTTAAAAATAAAACCTTATGTTCTTTCACATATTCAATATTCGTTCCTGTGCACCCAAACATCGATTTGTGGGAGTAAATTTGATTAATTTGAGAAAAGAATTGGTGTATGTCAACCACTCTTTTCCATCCAATTTAGGAAGTTCACACGAGTCCGCACATTCGATGCTGATGCAATATTCCCGATCTTGAAAATAATTAATAATAATATTATTATTATTATTATTATTTAGTTATCAGTATTTTTATGTCTAAAACATTAAAATACGTGTTTATTCATTTATATGACTATAACAAATACATTTATATCGATCACGACAGGTCTGAAATGTATAATTCTTTTGATAAAATTATTTATCTTTAGGGATATGTTATTCCAATAGAAAATAATTTATCTGCACTACATAATATATGTATATTGAACTATGTAATTTATATTGTTAAATCAAATAGATAATTATTATAGGAATGGTAAAAATTATCAACTTACATTGCGATTTTTTTTCTAAGATATAACCATTTAAAATTTTGTTGGAACATTTACTAGAGCATGTCAATGGATACTTTTTTACCTTAGGCATCTTGAGTCACAGGAGGTAGTAATTTCAGAACAATAATGTATATAATAATATATTATTGACTTTTAATGAGAACCAAATCCAACAAAAAAAATCACAGGTTCGCAAATTTCACGTTGAATCTTGTGAATGAATGGATTTCATGCGCTGGTTGCGCATGCGCTAACCGCCATGCGTTAGCCGCGCATGCGCTGTCAGATTCTAAAACAAACCAATCGGTTGACATATGTTTAATGTTTAAATGTCAAAATTATAATCTGTTTTCTTATAAAAACAGCCCAAAACCATACAATTTACGAAAATAAGCAATTGGTATCAAGAATAAGTATAATATTAATTCATATTGTAGTCAAAATTTGTATTAAAATGTGTTTTATAGGCAAATTTAATTAAAATTTATCGGAGCGTGGCTTTCACAACCGCCGTGGCTATTTTAAACGGCATACTAACAGTGTGAGATATAATTAATAATATCGTATTTCATAAGACTGGAAATATATTATTTAAAAAATGATTATTGTGTTTCTGATATTAAATTTGGTTTTAAATAGTAGTTGAAGCCTCAAAGCATGTGATTAAATATAGTATATTATTTAAAAACGTATGTTTTTACTAAAACAAAGAATTTTAAAAACGTCAAAAATTCATCAAATTTACTGCAAATTGAATGATTGATGATTTAACATTTTGCTAATTTGATTTCCTACAGATTTGTCTCTGTAATCTTGGCTTCAAGATTATAAGAAAATATATTTTGTTTATACTTTCTTATAATATTTGTATCGTCTTAATTATGGCAAATAACATTCAGTTTATTAGTTTTATATGAATGTAAAGGTCCAATCTAAGTAATAGTTGAAAAAAAAGTCAAATCTATTGAATAACTTCTGATATAAATGAATAATAAAAACTCACATTTTCGTAAAAAATGCGAAAATTTGAATTATTATTGCAAGTCACGCCTTAAAGCTAGTTGTTCTTTTTGAAGCTGCTAAATCGCGAATACTTTTAAGACATAAGTTGTCCTGAGTTACATTCTTCTTAGCTCTCAAACCACTTCATGGCGACATCAAAACACTGAAAAGCTTCAAAATGTGTAGGACCAATATCTCTTACTTCACAAATCTCTTCGTCTTCTCGATCTTATTTATCTGAGGTTGATATTTCTTTAATTATTTCCTCATCATTAAAAATTTGGAATCCAGGATCGTTTGCATCGCAATTTAATCACTCGGTTACATCTTCTTCGTCACAATCAGCACATATTGAAATTTGTGCTATTGCTTCCACAATGTCTCCTGTACCACTTTCTACTGTGTTACTGGAATTTACTAATGGTCTTTTCAAAATTTTGTTCCATGGTTTTCTCAAAGTTGATACATCTATAGAATTCCAACTCTCTGCTGCCATGTAGCAACAGTATTTAAATTTATTTTCTTATGGAAGCTGATAACTATTTCTTCATTATTTTCGTCTGCTAGCAATAATCGTCGAAGCATCTGTTTTCTATATAAGCGTTTTACTGTTTCTATCACATCCTGATCCATTGGTTGTATTACTAATGTGACATTTGGTGGAAGAAATTTTACTGTAAACATTTCATCCATCTGGTTTAAATATTCTATAGATGGGTGGGACGGTGCATTGTCTAGTAATAATAATGTTTTTCCTCTTTTATCTATGAAGTTTTGATATTTTTTCACTTCTGGAATGAATTGCTATTCGTACCATCGTTAAAAATTTTCACCATTTATTCAGGTTTTTTTCTGATGGTCATATTCAATTGGAAGACTTCTGATATTTTTAAAACATCTGGGGTTTTTTGATTTCCCAATGACAAGCAGTAGGAGTCTGTGTCTGCCTACTACATTGGCACACACCATAATGGTGACACGTTTTTTTACTAGTTTTGTACCCTGGTACAGTATTTTCACACCTTGATACTATAGATTTGTTGGGTAGTTTCTTCCAATTTAAACCGGTCTCATCAGCATTATAAATAAATTCTTCGTCAAATCTTTCCTTCTCCATGAACACCTTCAATGTGTCAATGAAAGTGTTTGCTGAAGGTATGTTAGCAGAAAGCTTTTCTCTGTGATGAAATGTTTCAAGCCAGCCCGAACTTGCTTTGAAGGTGGGATCTCCATTTAATCTTGTATTGAAAATATTGCTTTTTCACACAATAATGGACCAGATATTGACTGTCCAGATGATCGTCTTTGTATGAACCACATAAAAATTCACATCAACTTCTTAATTTTCTGATTTTTTCATAACTTTACGCTCTGATGTTCCATCTTCTGACATTAAACAATTAGTAAACTTCATAATTTTTTCACTTATATCTGAGATTGTAGACGTTCCAACACCATATTTATTAGACAAAGAACGTCCCGAGTCACCACATTTCAAAGCATTGATTATATCCAATTTGTCTTTTAATGATAATACAACACGTTTTCTTTTCGATGACATATCGGTAATATTAAAAATAAATATTTAAATCGTGATCAAATTTTCAAGAAACAAATGTTCGTATTGAATTTGGACAACTACTGACCAGCACTAACAGACTGCCTATTGTTTAAAGAATCTCAAGAAAGTATCGCTATCACTTACACACACATCGCCGCTCTCACTCGCGCTGCTCCAAATGGTTCGATTGATATCCATAACCAGCGGTTAGTGTAACAATGCGTACTATATCACCACAAAGTGTCCAGACACATCAGTGCCATAGAAATGATATAATTTGAATATAAATTATTTATAAATATGTCGAGTTATATTTTTATTACAATGCAAAATGTATTAAAAAGTATTGTATTTTGAACAATCCGGATAATCGAGGTTCTACTGTAATTACAATCCCCTGCTTATATGAATGCAAAGCATTTTAAATATGTCAAAAATTGATAAAATGTCCCGCAATAAATATATTTGACAATTTGATCTCATTCAACTTGCCAGTTGTTGGGAAATGTATGTCAATCTAGTCACCCCCAATCTATATCTGTACACCCCGATCTGCTTTCGGAATGTATTATTTTAATGATAATTTTTCATTTTGCGCCATTTGAAAAGCAAAAATAAATCAGTT
Source organism: Eubasilissa splendida (assembly GCA_031772225.1). Taxonomy (NCBI): domain Eukaryota; kingdom Metazoa; phylum Arthropoda; class Insecta; order Trichoptera; family Phryganeidae; genus Eubasilissa; species Eubasilissa splendida. Next base: position 50,023,058 of record CM062845.1, read on the forward strand.
TTAACTGTTTATTACTTGTTTTTTGTGCATTTCCGATATTATTTTTATAACTCATGAATTTTTTGTCACTAGCACCAATTTTTATATTTCGTGATTTATCGGCATCATACTCCCTTGCTTTTTATGTTTCTGTAGTTATTTTGATGTTTATTTTTTATCTTTGTGTTTTTTTTAAATCTAAGGTTCACTAAAAGAGTTTTTAATATTTTTACGGGCTATTTCGTATTATCCTGTATGGTTTCAGCATTGTCAACATAAAACTACAATAATGTGTGTACACGGAAGAGACTTGCCGTGAAAGTCCCGTATAGGACTGTACTAAATTGAGTGTGGAATGAGCTGTCTATTGTATTTTGTATGTAGAGTAGAGTTATCAACTGATACAGAGCAACCTTTACCATCTACCGGTGTGAGACGAGAGATCAAAATCTTATTCATATACATGCACTAATAGAATCTTTCAAATTAAAATTGTATTTAGCAATACATATATTGTTTACACCTTGCAAATGTTTTATAACTTAATAAGTTTCTGATTTACTGAAATCAAATTGAATGGTCGCAGTCATTATATCAAAATTCAAATTCAAAATATCCAAATATCATACTTCATTATTACTAATTTTGAGAATTTATTAGTGTTATTGTTTGTATTTAAAAAACTTAACAAAGAATTTTCTAATATAAATAAAAGCTACGTTTTAATATAAGTTCTCTTGTCTAGGTGGCTGAGAAATTAAAATATCCGTGCAAGAACAGCAGTTCTGGCTGCACAGTGCTGGTGATACTGCGAGATAAACGGGACCACGAGGCCAATTGCCCTCATCGCCTATTCGCCTGCCTCAGCCCCTTCTGCGCTCCCCGATGGACCTGCAAGCTCGACACCCTTATTCTACATTACGAGAATATGCATTCACATATGCTCCGGCGAGGACCCAAACATGTACTTCATATTCCTGTAAGCCACGACTTTTATCGAAAGCTTACATCTCATGTTTGGATAATTTTAGCTTTTGAAAAACTGTTTATGGTCAATTTGCGAGTTGTTCCTCCCGGAGAAGTATTTGGCTGTGTTCAATATGTCGGACCTCACAGCATTTCTCGCAAATTCATTTATGAGCTTAAAACAAAACTGCCTCTCGACATATATCGCTGCATCAGGTTTGAGAGGACCACACATTCGGATCAAAGTAATATCGATAGACTTTACTTGAAAAAAGATTGCTTTTATCTTTCAGATAATTGGACTAAAAATTTTAAATCTGATGATATTCCAAGATCTATGGGTTACCTTGAAATTTTTGTTAGTGTGAGGACCGTTTGAAAGTTCACTTGTAGGTCTCTGGCCACATTTTGTCGTACAGAGTTTAAATGTCATTTTATAAATCCTGATTGTTTATGTGAAACAATACATTATGTACTTCTATTTATCCTAGGTAATATTGTAATAAAATAACTTTAAAAAAAATCTCTTTACTTTATACAAAGGTTATTTCCAGTTACATAGACATCCCAATGAAAAATTGCAATGTCCATATTTTTACATATGGACGTGCCTGGAACATAAATCAATACAAGGTAAAATCATTTAAAAAACTATACTGAAAATTAAAAATATCTGATCTGAACCAAAAAGTTAACATATAATCATAACCAGTATACATCGCAAGCTTAGGAAACATTTTATAATATTATCGGACGGTCAATCAGTTCATATTGATAACTTCCAACGTCAAAACATGTTGAGCCATTATTACTGTTAATTATTGATGTTTGCGGAAACAGATTGTTAAAAATTATATATCATCACACACAATTTTGATCACATTATAAAAATTAAATTAAATAATATGGATTGGTAAAAAGAATTAACTTAAAATCTAAAGTGAATATGATATTTTGTTTAAAAACACTTTAAAATGCAATGCTAAATTATCGAGTAATCATATTCAAGAATTATTCACAGCAGTTTTTGATAAATATTAGATATCAGTGACATCTATTGCACAAGCGGAAAGATTGTAAATGAATATTAATATTCATTATTATTTTTGCTAATCTGTACTGCCATCTAGCGGATATTTAAAGACAGTGGATTACACTAACATAGAATACAATGGGTACGAAGGGCGATCATAATATAGATGTGAAAATGTTATACCTTTTAAATTAAACAATTTTATAATTAAGGTGTACTTTGATTATTCCAGTTTGAAATTCGAGAAATTCTATGCGAATTGCATACTCTTTCAAGATGAGGCTAATGACATTATCTGTTTTGTAAATATTGCCAGAGAGGAAAGTTTTGATAGAAAGATTATGACAATAAAATTGTTGCTTAGTTTAACATTATCGATTTAAAACACCACGTTGGCATTTTGTGAACTGTTTGTTTCATAATTTGCAATGCAATAAAAGACAACAATGTTAAATATGTATGTATATGTACTGTATGTATAAAACCATCTAATTTACGAAATTTGCAACTTATTTTGTGAATAAGTACAATATTCATTCATATTATAGCCAAAATATGTGTGAAAATATATCTTATCGGCATATTCATCAAAAAACTAAGGAAGTGACGTATTCTAAGTCCAATATTGCCAGATCGAGTGGTGTAGTAAACTTCGAACGAACACTGAAATAATTTACTTTTATAATACTGAAAATATATTATTTATAAATTAATTATATTATATTATAAAACTTGATTTTAAATAGTAGCTGAAGACTCAAACCATGTGAGTAAATACAATATATCATTGTGGTAAATGCAATAGGCTATCAAAAATACCAAACTTTTCAGGAGAGACAAAAAACTGTCAACCTAGTGTAATGTAATATTATTAATATTATACTTATGTCAAATTCAATTAAGGTAATATATTTGGAAAAAATCAGTGAGATGGGGGTGATTATTGTCTCTTCTGAATCTAGTGTGTAACTTCTGATATAAATGAATAATAAAAACCTACATTTTCGTAAAACGTGGATTAGTTTTGAAAGGAGTCCCTTGATCAAAATTTAAATACAGTAAAACCGCGATATAACGAAACCCGATATAGCGAAAAATGACGTATATCGAAAAAAAAATCGAAATTTAGTCCCTAAAACCAATTTTTCTTACAAAAGTGCATTTATATAACGAAATCCCGTTAATATTTATAACAAAATTATTTTTGTCCCGCATGAAAAAATGCCAATACATTTACGTAAATTTATAACGAAATAAAAAAATGTTAAAAGATGAAAATATTATTTCGCACTTACAAAGCCGCGCCGCTGCATCTGCTGTATGCGAATGGTTTTATGGCCTTTTCGGCGGTGCGCGGCGGTCTGCCGACAAGGTAGTAAAACAATTCAAACTTCTTCTTGGGTTCATAGTATCATATTTTGAAGTGGTTGCCGCCGTTACCGGTAAGTACCTTCGTAATTTATATACGACTCATTTTATAAAAATGCCGCGATTCAACTGTAAATTTTTTATTATTTTTTATGTTTCATGCTCAAAACTATGTTTGAAGCGGCTCTACATTTAAACACAATTAAAATATTGTTTTGTGTTTGCAATATTCTGGAATTTACAAAAATATCTTCCAATTGGTGTTGAATAGGTTCTGTTCTCAATTTAATTCCTTTGATTATCCATTTGCTTATCTGTTTTAATAACAAAACTACTAAAAATATGTAGGTATTCAGTTCCCTATGGCCTTCTTCCTCCTTTGTTTGCAGAATTTGCGATCTTTTTTGAAGCCGCGCAACATTTTTTTGCGACGGCGCGTAACATATAGTAGGATTTTTTTTTTTATTTCGTTATATGTGGGAATTCGTTATTACGAATTTTTATTTTTTGGGCCCTTGGATTTCGTTATATCGCGGTTTTACTGTAGATATGTAAGAACTCTAAATATCGATGTTGAGTTATTTTTTATTATCACTTTTTATAGCGTAATCCAATATTTTATAGTTACAATTGTTCACTAAACATGATCTTGAGAACCATGTATAAATATTGTTATACACAAGATACTTTATTTTTTCTTAATTTATGAAATGTTATATGTGAAAATTGACATGGTACAATTTCATGTTTCTAAATCATTCAAACTAATTACTCATTTTAAACATCTTGAAGCATGAACTTTCACAGCTGAATGATAGTAATATGTATTTATTAAAGGAATGACTGTTCTCAGTAATGATAGAAAGACTATTTAGTAAACACTGTCAAAATATTATTATTTCCTATCTACCAGTCACGATTAAAGTGCATTATTTTTTTACATAAATCAAAGAAGATGCTGACCACATTTTCTTTGTGTCCACTCCTAATTATTAAGCCATTTTACCCCATTCTGTCTAAATTACGCAGCCCACTTCCTGATGCCACCCTTGTCTCTTCTCTTAATAACTATCCCTCAGATATGTAGTTTCTGAATCAAGCGATACATGAAAATAGCAGTTTAAAAATGTATTAATACCAGTTTCTTAGAAAGTTTAACAAGAGTAAATATTTTAGTATTAAAAATTTATGTTAAAAGTGTAAATAATCCTGTATTAAAAATATAAATCAATGCATTAAATTTTTTTATTTATTAATTTTTATTATTTTTGTACTATGTATATATATGTATGATCTTGTTAATATTACAAAACTATTATAAAAGCAACCCGTATCAGCAAAGAGTACAAGGATCTCAGATCCATCCTTTTCTTATTAAATTTTAAGTGTGCAATATTGTCTTAAGATAATTGGAAAATATCATTTATAGCTATTATAAATTGTAAAGTTTCAAAATAAATTCAATATTCTGTCTTGAATGTAAAGAAATGATAGAAATTTTGTCTCATTAAAGGACGTTTTTCCTTGAAAATTTGAATTCCCGCCACCATTTGCCCAAGTCAAGTAATCTAGTGCAAATGTAGCACGCGGATCTGGTGCTCTCATAGACGCGGGCCGTATATCTCTTATCTATGCGCGGGCCATTAGTATTGTATTATGTCTATGGGTTTAGACCGTTCAGACAGTATCTTATCTATGGACAGTATATCTCGTATCTAGGGTTCGGACTTATATACTTATCTATGATCGTACCCAGTATCATAGATAAGACCCAGTACTAGCATTTGTCTCTTGTATGGTTTGGTCATGTGGAACGGATGAATGAGGAGAGAATGGTAAGAAAGATATATGACGCAAGTGTTGATGGCACCAGAAATAGAGGACGTCCGCGGAAGACTTGGCACGACCAGGTAAACCAGATAATGGAGGATGGTTCTGTTAGAAGCCTCAACAATCGGCGAGCTTGTACGAGAAGACGTATAAATGTGGATGAGGCGAGAATTGTGTGTCAAGACTGAAGAGTGTGGCGCTCTATCCTCTCTGCCTACCCCCGCGGGGAAACAGCGTGATGGTAAGTATGCCGAATACATTTTGTGTATAAATAAGAGATTGATGTCGAATGTTTCCAAAATAAAATAAGCGCTGCTACGCGTGCGCTCTGCGCAATGTACCCACTATTAGACAAGAACAGCAGACTTGCCGTTGACAACAAGCTCCTCATTTACAAGGCCATTCTAAGGCCTCTACTCCTGTACGTGGTCAAAACACACATGCAAAACCTTCAGGCTTTCCAGAACAAGGTCATCAGATTAGCTCTGGGCGCCCCCAAATGATCAAGAGTCACTCAATTACACCACTATTCCAGCATTTTCCCCGATATGGAGTTCATAAAACAAATCTCCAAGCGTTTCTATGTGGAAGTCCCCAAGCACCGAAACCCAACGATAAACGTTCTATCCTCTTACGATATAACCATCCTATCGCGTATTAAACGTCCCAAGACCGTCCTCACTTAGAGGATATTAATTCACTGCGCCATTGAGCAGTTTAATGCGCCATGTTATCTTTTTGTAGAATAATAATAAGTACCTAATAATAATATTTTTCAGGCCATTATGGCAAACAACACGATGAAGGGGCAAGGGGTCCAGTATGGGTCCAGTGCACCCGGTACCCTGTAAGACAAGATGATATGCCTGAACGGTAATCTGTGTCGCGAGTCGATTTTGATTCGGACCGACCTATCGTTATTTGTCATCCGCGGATACTTGGGTTTCTTGGAAGTGTATTTCGCAGGGACCCATGTCACACAAGAACCTTTTCTTCCGTCATTGGAAAGCTGTCCTTTGTTTTCTAGGCCATTCATAGGACATATTTATATCTTCCGCAATTGCGAGGAATGACCACACGTGTTACGCAATACGTTATGAAGTCAATCGATTGCCTTTTGTCCAAGAAGAAATCGTTCCGAGAAATGTCGCACTCGGGAGCGGCCTGATAACAATGTACCTTCAGTAAATTAGGGGATCAATAATAAGACAATGACCGCACCAAAAAAAGGGACCATTAAGATGCGGGTGCATTTTTTTTCCGCCCGAGGATAATTGACTCTGGGGTAATAAAGCAGCTTTTGTTGCATGCGAGCCAGTACCCACGTGCGGAAGGGCCACCGTGAGCGACGACTGACTATCGCGTATTTTCTCCGTAGGGGTAGGCAGAGAAAATAGGACGCATACGAATAAGTCTGTGTACGCGGATTCACATCTTCCACATTCATGCACCTTATGTGGTGCGTAAATCGGACTATTCCGTCGTCAATCATTCATTCAATACGGCCAAACCGTTTGAGCAAGTCTCAAATCAACCGCGATTCGACCTAATCAAAGTGCGCCGGTGTAGTAGCACTTCCGCAGTATTCAGTCTGCATTCGTTCCTTATCTACTAGCAATAATCGAGTCAACTAAGATAAATACGAATGAAGGCGGGCAGAGATATTGCAATGTAAATAAATATAAATAATAATGTAATTATAACTAGGCAGGTAGGAAAATTATGTAATAAATTTAAGTGTGTGAAATGTAAGGTTGAATAAAGAAAATACCAGATCCCATATGTACCTAATGTAGCAAAAAGAAAAATCAACATACTATGTAAAATTACTATAGAGGTAAATTTAATCATAATTTGATATGAGAGTAATGAATAGCAGTAATGAGGTCACTAGGCTAAAAGTTTAATTGACAAGACGATGTTAAGTGTTTATACCTACAGGTGAGATGAACTCGAAGATTTAAGTGACTTTGTGTGATTTGGCGGATACGAATAAATTGTGCAATTAAATGTAATCAATTACGAAGAAAGTGGGCGGAACCAAAAATTAGGCCTACAAGCAAAGGAGTAACGCCGCTGTCAACGGATGGACCATTGAGACATCGCCAATCCTGTGGGGACGGACCGACCCCCGAGCGAGAAGTATGCCCTCGCCACGGTTACTTTAAAAGGGCCAGAACGCCATTTTGAAAGTCAGTCGAAATCACACAGTTGTTAAACGAGGTCCGGGAGGACGAATTGGACGAGGCTCGGAGGAATGAGTTGTAAAAAAAAGACAGTCGGAAGCACGCAGTTGGGAAACGAAACCCGGAGTAGTGAGTCGGACATAAGGTCCGGAAGGAAGTTGTAAAACGAGATCCAGAGAAGTAAGTCGGAGACGGAGGTCTGGGAAAACGAGTTGGACAAGACCCGGAGGAGCAGTTGTAAACACGCGACAAAAACGAGTGGTAAACACGCTACGGGAATGGGAGTAAGGGCTAGAGGCGAGAGCGCGTTCTGTTAGTTGGAAACGAAGTCCGAAAGAGACGTTAAGAAAACCACAGTTGGGGCCGAAATCGAAGAAGAAGTCGAAGGGATTCGAAATGAAAGCCGATACCGGAAATCCGCCGGAGCAGCCGCCCAGACCGATCCGCAGTCCCACAGAGCAAACAGCGGGTAGCCACCCATGCCGGGTGCTAACGGTATCACTCCGCCGGCCGGAGACCAGGTCTCCGGAGGAACGTCGCCAAGTAACCCGAAGTAGACATAGTTTTAGATTAAGTTAGTTATAAGTGTTTCCACCTGCCCGTGAATTTAAATGTGTATTTTATAAATGTATTATTTGTGCATCTTCGTGTGGTCATATTCACCTGTGTTCTTCCTATAACCATGGCACTAATGAAAGCGTAATATCTAGTGGATGGGTCGCGAAGCGGACATTCCATTAGAGTGTGGGGTATCGTTCTGATGAGCGATCAGGAGCATGGCACGTGTTCGATTAATCGAATCATGACTCCTAAACGAACCCCGACTCAAATCACATGGCACACAACATCGTGTCCATATCGTGTCCCATTTGTATCAAAGATACCAAAGTCCAAACAAAAAAAAAATTTCATTCGCTCTATGGTGTCCAATGATGCAATTTTTCCATAGAAACTTGAAATAAATGTTATTGTTTTTGACTTTTGACATGTTTTTAAATGCATATTGCACAGAATGAATGCATCATTGTCATTTATATTCTGCAGTTTACAGTTAAGGAAGCGTCGTTACGACTAGTTTAGTTAGTGTTACGAAGTTTGTTGTAGCGTACAATTGAATTTGGTTTAGTTAATTTTATATAATATATTTGTATAATTTAAGTTTATTTTACAAAATGACTACTTTTCACAATATCTATTATTTGCCACCCGAGGTAGTTGAAAAAATTTTGAAAAAGCTGGACCCGGAAACATTCATAATCTCCAGGAGGGTCTGCAAAACCTGGTATACGATTATAAATCGGTTATCGAAGGTAATTATACAATAATAATTAAAGTTAACTTCTTTTTATTTGTATTTTGATATCTGATCTGATTCCCTCGAGTGTGCATAATTTTTTTGATGAATTGCAACAGTTTCCCAAGTTTGCGGACGCGCCGATGTTATCGTATTTTTAAAAATGAATTATGAAGTGCAAACGTTTCAACATAGTTTATTATAAACACGTGTTTTCGAAGTTTCATCACGTGTTTAAGAAATTACAAACTGGTAACATATTTAAGGATACAAATATTTGGGAGCGGATGTGCCGAAACTATTTGGATTGGAGAATTCAAACCATATTCATGAAGGGAGCAGTGTCATGGTTTAGTGTGTACTACAATTGGTGTTTGTGGAAAAATGCACACCTCGCGGACATTACAAAACGGAAGTTGGAAGGCTTAGATTCACTCCCAATAAGAAATATTTCCACAACTCGAGGTACTATAATTTAAAAAAATATATATATGTATTAGAATATGTCAATATTTTTTAACATTGACCATGGATCTTTCATGTTTAATTGTTTAGTCAAATGGACATGTTATCTACTAATGTTTATAATCTATTAATATAATTCATCTGTGTAGTCTTTCTATTGTGATCTGAAGATAAAAGAACTATATGAGTGCTTAAATCATATATATGATATTATATTTTAGATGGAAAGCTGTGTGTAACTATGAAAGATAAGGCGGTCATATTAGACGTGCACACTCTCATTATTGATGAAATCATAAGCGGCAGGTGTAAGTATTTAATATTATTTTGTCAATGTCTTCCTTCCATTTTGTAATGCTTAACTATTTAGCTAAGCGTAACTCATTAGGGTTTTATCATTTACTAACTAAATAAGCTTGTCATTCAATGAGAAGTGGGGTTTTGCAGAAATTCAATTTTAAAAAACTTGTTCAGCTGCTTCACACTGCACGTATTGTTTATGTCCGGTGTGTTTAACAATTTTCTTTGGTTCTAGTAAATTAAAGTTAACCAGTTACATTTCATCTTAACATACACGCCCTTGAGGTGAAATTTTTTACAAAAATGGCGCTATAAAAATGGTCCTATATTATTTTTATAGTGCCATTTTCGTAAAAAAATTTTGCAAAAACAGGTTGTTTGATTGTTGGCACAATAATATTTACTTCTTGAAAGTACATTCCGTAGTAAACTCATTTTACTCTCCGATATCTGATAGTAAAAATGAGAATCGATAGTTGAATATGGCAGACTCTTCACAGCTGTTCCAAAAGTCATCTGACACATTAATGCTTTAAAAGTTACAGTATACGACAATTAATCATTCAATATCCCACTATTTTAGTGATGGGAGTTCGTCCGATGATGATCTCGTTGTTTAATAAACATTAGCACATAATCTGAAATTTTTTTAACAATCAAAGTAATAGATTTCAAATACAGAGGTGAAGAAATCCATAGATAAAGCATAAATCATGATTATTTATCGCGCCCAGAGACATCTCATCTATGCTTTGACAATAGTAAATTTGATGTTCAAACAACCCGCAAAACGATTTTAACTAAGGGCGTTAGTAAAAAGTTTCTAAAGTAAAAAGTAACCATAGTTAAAATTTACTACTGATTGCACAACCGGCCCTAAGTAATGTTGAGTCAATTTCTAGTGATGATAAACTGTTATGCGACTATGTCAATGATTGATAACTGAGATTTAACAATAATTAAGATTTGACTGTTGGAGGTTTACTTTCTAGTGTACTAGTTATTGCTCAAGAGAATTACCAATAATCAGTCAACAATCATTGTTACAATAAAACACAATCACAATGACGATTTGACCATCACTATCAATTTCCCAAGAGTGATGAAAGGGTTAAACTCATTGCTGATAGATAAACGATATCCGAAATACTGCATTTAATGATCACCATAAAAAGCGGGGGAAAACCAATGGGGTTCATATTTGGATCCAATATGCTATCTGTTTGGGCCAGCGTGGTTTAATCTGTAGTGGGTAATAAATCTCTTTTCAAACGAGGTTCTTTGTCGGCATTTTTGTCAGAAAGACAACAGAATCTTCATTTGCTTGGCAACAGTAACTTCATTATATAGTAGAACTGCGTTAATTCAAAATTCAAGGTATCAAAAAAATTGAATTCGTATTATGCAGAACCCTGTTAATAAGAAATTCAAGTGATCAAAAAAAAATTTTATTTTACAAATTTCATGATGCGATTGCATAAAAGATCGCAAGTCATGAAAAAAACTGCTATTTTCTTGAAAAGCATATATTTTGGCAAAATCATCTTGTAAATGCAGTATTTATTGTACTAATACAAAATCCTGATGTAATTTATTATATGTACTACTGACTAATTTTATAAAATATGTATTTTTATATATATAAATGTTTTGTTTTATGACGCGAAGGCCTGAAAATGATTTTGTACTACAAGTTAACAGGGTTTTCGTGTTAAAGAGGTTCATTAAGTATGAAACTGACAATTTCGGTCTTGGAATTGTTTGTGAATTTAGAATTATATTGAGTTTCAAATAAAAGGGGTTTGAATTGACGCGGTTCTACTGTAGTACTGTCGGTCTTGATTCTGATCTTGCACATTGATCACTGATACTTGAGGTGGATTTGCGCCTTTGAAGGCTGCTTCATGCAGAGTTTCTTACTCCACCATGTGTCTTCACAAAAAAAACATGTTCTATGAAACTGCTAATTCCAGCGTAAGATCTGGATTGCAGTGAGAATTTTTCTGAATTCTCATTCTCTGCTTTGTATGTACAACCGTGCAAGTCATGTTGATTTTTGTTATCTGGATTCTTGGAAACAAAATGAGTTCCATGTGGGTGGTGGCACAATATTAGCTACTGTTGATGTGAATGCCGAGCTACTCTTTAATTGATTGTCTGTGCCTTAGCTGGCTGTTGAATAAATGAGTCTGTTCTCACAGGAGGAAGAACAATTTTGTCTATCTTATTTGTCAAAATTTGGAAAATCACATATATCATTACCAAAATACAAAATTACAGATTAATTAAATATGATCATAATTGTTACATACTGGCATATTAGTACGTATTCATGGCACACTTCGTTGCTGCTGAAGGTCTGAGTAAAACTCTCGGTGACAATTATCTATTTATTACAGTAGGATATAATTGATATACAAGATGTAGCACTAATAACAAGACAAACGGTAGCGCTGCAAAAGAGGCTGTGCCCTGTGTGTGACCGTTTATATCCGCACATACACACGCATTCACACACGTCCTGTGTGGGCGGTGAGGCTCACATACACACACATACGTGTACATCGGTACAATCCAAGGACATCACAATAATTTAATAATATCTGACATCGTTTGTGTTCTTGATAATGTATTTTCGTATTCCATGAATCAACCTTAACAAATCTTTTAAAATACATTGGTTAAATTTGTTATTTCAAGTCTCTAGGGAGTCTTTTGTAAGGCTTTCAACCAATATCAATTGAAAAACTTTGCTGCAATGGTGTACATGGCAATGTACTATGGTGGCAGGTCTTAAAGAGTCATCATTAAAAGTTTTAACCCATCTCCTGTTCTCATAACTTCTAGTGACCCCCAAGGGTCGCACGTGATCACATCTGTTTTATTATATTTCTTATTTGAATGTGAATCTTTTCTATAACTCGGTAACTTTATTTCATCCCATGACTTAACATTATCACATTTTGCAAAGAGTAAGTAAGTACCTTCGTAATTTATATACGACTCATTTTATAAAAATGCCGCGATTCAACTGTCAAATTTTTATTTTTGAATTATTCTTTATGTTTCATGCTCAAAACTATGTTTGAAGCGGCTCTACATTTAAACACAATTAAAATATTGTTTTGTGTTTGCAATATTCTGGAATTTACAAAAATATCTTCCAATTGGTGTTGAATAGGTTCTTTTCTTAATTTAATTTCTTTGATTATCTGTTATAATAACAAAACTACTAAAAATATGTAGGTATTCAGTTCCCTATGGCCTTCTTCCTCCTTTGTTTGCAGAATTTGCGATCTTTTTTGAAGCCGCGCAACATTTTTTTGCGACGGCGCGTAATATATAGTAGGATTTTTTAAATTTATTTCGTTATATGCGGGAATTCGTTATTACGAATTTTTATTTTTTGGGCCCTTGGATTTCGTTATATCGCGGTTTTACTGTAGTTAGAAATACATTTTCCGTCGATAGCAAATTCCCTCCGCTCCAAAACTATTATGAGATACTCAGTGTAGATATTACAGTAATGGTAACAGAACACACCTTGGCGAATTGCGTTGGTATGAAAGATACTAGAGTTGATATTGTTAATTTTCATCGATAAGGTATTTATTATATTCATAGAATTGGTCAAAAGGATAAACATGATGTTTTGGGAATTTTAATATTACTTTCCATAGCTTTTCTTGATGATTGGTATTATAGCAGATAAAGGTGGGTGGCTCGATAAGGTCCCGTGGACTGTATCGATTATAATATGATTAGTTGACGCAACCCAAAATGGATTCTGGAAGGAAAATAATGCCAGATGGGTTGGACATCGTTTTCACTTCCAGTTGACTAGCACTTTTTTGTAAAGAACCGAGATATCACTGCACTTTCGGAGCTGTTGAGAATACTGCTTCTTCTTGGTCCTAGTGTCATGCGCGGTGCTGCTTTTGGACGGTAGAAAAAGAACACAGATCTTGACAGTTCGATGTCAGAAGGCAATCTGTCCCCCCGTTGACGAAATCCCTAAGTAATTAGTTAGCCAGAGCGGGACAAGTATATGTTAAGGTTTATATTGCAATGACAAAATACACAGAGAGTAGGTACTCGACTTGCGTCAACAGTGGGTACATAAAATTTTTTGGTTTTCTCTACAATTTGGTGGAGAATGAGAATTTGCACCTGCGTGCCTCTTCCTCTCATGAATGCTTTTTCTAGAGCTATTGGTTTGGAAAGAAACGCTTAATTTCTCTTTAATATAAATTATTTAAAACATTGTTTTTAACCACTTTATGAGTTAAATTTAATGCACCAACCAGTTTCAGAAACTACAATTTCCTTCATTAGGATGTCAAATAAACTAACTAAATCCATAAATGTGTCAAATTCTTCTATTGTTTTTAAAATTCCATTTAAAAAAAAATCTAGTACCTACCTTAAATTGTTATAATGATGAAAGATGTGGAAATTGATTTAATTATACTAAATTATTGTAAATTTTTTTTATAATTTTTTTTTAGGATTGGACTTGTGTTTAAATGTAGTTGGTTATTTAAAAACATCACAGACCGTCTGTTCTGAATAATTACAACTTCACAATAAGAAATGTATTCTCCTTAATATAATATTTTGGTTAATTTTACACAATTTACTTATTTCTTATGAATCTAATTCAATTTAAGTTAGGTATTAGATTTTTTAAATTAATTTTTCGGCAGTGATAGTTCTGGACTATTAAGTAATTTATTTCCAAAATAATAATTTCATTTGTTGGATGATCTTTATAATAATTTTTTTTTTTTTTTTAAATTTTCATACTTTCATTAAATTTTTTAGGGAGGACTTTCAGTATTCATAAAATATAATTTTTTTTTTTCAAAAATGTGGGTTTTTATTATTCGAATATATCAGACTTTATACATGAGATTATATTAATTAACGCAAGACTAGTTAAAATTGATAATATTATTTGTAAGACAGTACAGGTATTATTAGTAAGATCGCGCTTTAATTAATTTTCAATGTGGCGAAACAGTGGCTTATTTTGGAAAATTCTTTTTTATATGGAATATAGTGTCTTGTGATTTTGAAGCCAAGATTGCAGATAAGAATCTATATTAAACAAATAACAAAATGTTAAAAATGAATGAATCATTATATTGCTCTAACTAAGCCTCCTATCCCAGTGTAGATTGTCTTTAATATCAGTAAGAAAAAACACAAAAGTATTCCATTCCTTTAAGATAAACTACAAACATCTGTCAAAATGAAGAAATGATTCGAAATTCTACGCTTCGAAATAATAGCCCATTAATTATTATAAGTTTATGCTCAATATTAATTAACCTTAAATGCTTTTCGTATGATATAACTTTTTTTTGTTGATAATTCACAGTTACATATTACATACTTATTTCGCTTAAACAATTATGGATACTTCAGCGAAAGAGTTATTTGTTTAAAAAAATAGTTTTGTGGAAAAATGGCCATGGCCAACAACATAGTAAGGTAAAGTTATAAACTGTTAAAATTGCAAGATATTTCATTTTTTGATTTAAAATCCTTTGTATTTGTATAAACTCTTGATTTTAAATAATATGTTGTATGCTTTAAGCATCAACTACTATTTAAAACTAAGTTTTGTATCAAAAACAATAATTTCATACTAAATAGTACTTATATCGCTCCTATATTAATGTTCATTTTTAATTGGTTTTTTGGCTTCGTTATACCAGTTTGACTGGCTCATTAGAGTTGAACCAGGAATGTTAAGAATCTATCAATACTCTGAAAATCCAGTCATATCAGAATTATATAATATAATTCCAATTATGAATCGTGGCAAAATAAAAATGTGTTATGTCTATTTATAGTTATATGGCATATTACTAAATATTGTATAATTTTTTTTTTATATTTGTAAATTAAACTTTGTGGTTAATGTTCATTTTTATATACATTATTTAACTTTGTTTTTTTAACTACTTAATTAATTCACTAACAAGTTACAGAAAATACCATTTCCTTTGTCAGGATGTCAAATTAACTAACCAGTTGGTGTATTAAGTAATGAAGTGGTTAAAAAATAAAGTTAAATAATCTATATATAAATTATTTGGTTCAATATATATTTTTATATTAATGACATGAAATATTATAAAATTGTAATAATACACAACTTACAAAGCAGCGAAGTATGAACTTCAATAAATTATTAAAATTTTCCATTGATCAATTCAAATGCTAAGCTTTAGAATGGACTTTATTTGAATTTACTAAAAATTTGTCTCGAAAGTAAAAATAACTATTTTATCGACATCTCTCTCCTTCAAAACCTTTCTCATGGTTTCATAAAAAATAACATACTTGTTGATATTGTTTAAAATGATTTGTCTTGAAACAGCATGAAATATGCAGAGATTATCTAAAATTTCTAACAGGAAAAGTGAAGGAATGCCTTTAATGTATGTACAAAGTGATTAAATGTTGAATTAAACTTTTACTATATTATTGGCTAACATTCATCAAACAATTAACCCAAAATTGATATATTAAAAAAAAAATCTCTTTACAGCTTGAAGAAAATCTTGGCATAAAATGAGAATTTTAAAATTATGGGAATTTTAAAATTAACAAAAATGTCCCATATATTTTTGCTTGTCAAAAATTAGAGCAGTGCATCCTGAATCTGCAAAGAAGGTAGCACTTGGGACTAATCAGAGATGTAATGAATAATGCTGAAATTGTAGTCTCAATTTTGCACCTCCAAAGGATCTTTCTTTCCTTGAAGAATGGAACTCTATCATCATCTACTCAATGTTTGGGTGTCTTGACCCTGCAGATCTGAATAAAGGAAAATGAAGAAATTACAATTCCTTTATTCTCCAAGAGAGTGTTAAATTACATCAAAGTACAAACTTGTCACTTTCACGTGAAGAGAGGTCATCTATTGATTCAATCAACTCACTTGCGGATCATTTCTCAAGTAACACTTTGATCGCAGGGAACAGAACTGGAGAGCAAGCTTTGTTCACCCATTTTGATTTTGTCTGTAGTTTTTTGGGTTGTTTATTTTTAATATTACTTTAAACTGTATTGAAATTTTTTTTACAAAGGAAATTAAAAAAATATGATTTAACACTTCTAAACTCACTCCAGGCATGCCTGAGATCCACAATCCTCACTAATATCTCTGTATCGTTTGTCGCACAATCACCATAGCTATAATAAATAATAATTTATACATAAATAAGTATTTGATCGTTTGCATAAAATCAAACGTTTGTACATTTTTAGAGACCTGAAACCATGCAGGATTGTGTTTACGCGCTTTGTTACTTCGATTGACACCACTGGGTTTCCTGGTTTATAATAATGTACATTGTGTGTGTGTGAGTATTGCCGCATTTTTTTCGGAAAACTAAGAGTACGGTAACCGACAGGTGTTATCCAATTACATCCTGTGTTTCGACCAGTCCAGCGTTCTAAATAAACCACCAGAGCGCGCTTCAGTCGGTCGAAATCTAAAGAAGATAACCCAACTAAAAGAACAAGAACATCGGACCAGAAAGACAGCAAAAATAAAAGGGTAGTGCAGTTCATATATCATATGTGTGCTTATTGTTAATCGGAAACCTGGGAACCAACTAGCAAAGGCATTTACATAACCAGATTGTATATATATATATTGTAATACACTATACTATTTTGTAATAAACCATTGTATGTTGTGACGTGCAGATAGAACGTCAGCACGTCCAATGGTTTCACCCAAGACAGAGTATGAGACTTGTGGGTACTATGATCAGAATTGGCTATTCTGTCTCCCACCTATTTCCAACAGTCATTCTCAAGGAAAAATAAATAAGATTTAGTATCAGATTTTACAACATTATAATTAACATAATTTTTACATAATAAAAATAAATTAAAAAGAGTGTTAACGTTAACAAAAGATTAGAAAGAATTGCTTTGTCAAAACTACATTAAATTACTCCATTCGAAGTATAAATGAAATATTATCAATTTCGACCTCAGCGAAATGAGTAAACTTTGACTCAGATTTTACAACACCAAGTAAGAATGACTTGCACTCGAGGAGTAACCACATTTTAAATAAAGTTTATATTTTAGTTAGTCACCAGTCGGAATCTCATTTGAATAGTTTGCTCCACGGCGAATACAAAATTTTTGTTACTTGTGTAAATTGACGTCCATAGTGAGATATCGGAGTACTGTTTTTCCTTTACTGTGAATGGGATCTAAATCGTAATCTTCCTTCCTACCCTGGTCCATGGGCAACCCCCCATGATGTTATTACTGGCCATCACATATTTAGATTAAGTGATGCCACTTGTACCAAAAAATGGCGCCTCCCTAGCGTGGAGTTCCATTGTGAGGAAGGGATTTACATCCTGTAAAAACAAATAATAACAGAGATACTTACATAACATGGCACAGCATAACACAGATGCCTAACGTTATACAATTATTCTCACCCTTCCTTTTTAAATCTGAAATCACATGTTTGTGAGAGTTCGTTAAATGAGACGCAGACAGCGTTCCACTTGTCTGTCACCAGAAATGCATAGAAAAAATCCTTTAGCAGTGTAGTGCTGCCATTGTTATTACACGGTAATTCAAGGCAGCCCTATCGGTGGGTAGGTACTACAACGTAATGTTATAATGTACTGTGCTAGCTTTTGTAAAGTAGCCAGTTATATCATTATAAATTTGATTATATTATTGTAAATTAACTCTTAGCATAAACATTTCCAAAAAAAATTTTTTTTTTCAACAAATTCTCTAATATCCCCCTGTAGAAAATATACAATACAAAATGTATTAATATTTTTTTAAATTTCCAGTAAATTGTGATAAACTATGTGAAAAGTAAATTGCTAAAAAAGTGTTAGCAAATAATTTCCTTTGCTTACTACCTCTTAAGAATAAGAAAATACTTAAAGTAATAAAGTACAAGCATAAAAAATAAAACTTGTAACCAGCAAATAATGTAGAATTATTAGAAAATGTATCATGCTCTGCATTGGATAATGAGAAATATTATACGCTACAGAGATCCACAAACAAACGTCCTTACAGTTTATCTATCCGGAGCGGTCTGCCCAATACATAGGGTGTGAGAAAACTGTATAATATTCAGGTATCTTTGTGGTCATTTTCAATGAATTATATGTGTACAGGTAAAATATTTACATTCTTACCGTAATTATTTTTGACTGACAATTCACTATGTAACACGTGTCGAGTGATATTTTCAAATGTTGAAAATTGAGTATCCATTAGAAATTAAACAGTGTCTAGATAGTGTGTACAGTGATTCTCCCCTTTATTTTTCATTATCACAGTGAAAGAATTGGTAAAACAGTTTTGCACGGAAAGAGAATCAATCAAAGATGAACCACGTAGTGGTCGACCAGTTGAAGTAATCACCCCAAAAACAATTGCCATTGTGGATGAAGTTTTAAATGACAGGCAGCTGAAAGAAAATTGCATCAAGGTGTAATGTATCTAAATCCACAGTACTTAGGATTGTATATGATTATCTTCATATGAGAAAGTTAATGCGAGATGGATGCCCAAATTTCTTTCCACAGTATAGAAGCGTCAATGCTTTGAATGTTGTAAAGTGTTACGGAAAGGAAACGTATTTCACGGAGTCCATTGTTGCGGGAGATGTTACAATTTAAAAAAAAAGAGAATTTATGGGGGGTAGCGTCCTGATGTAGCACCCCTTAGAAAGGTTGTAAAATCAAAAAAAGATTGTAGTGACAGTTTTATGACATCATGGAGGGATTCTGTTGATTGTCAAAAGAAAGGAGTGCAATGGTACTCTGGGAATATTACTGCAACTTAAAACCCCTGTCGATTTTTACATGGCAATGCTCCCATGCACAAAGAGGATATTGCATTAGTGCAGTTTCCAAGAAATGAGTCTCCCACCTTACAGCCTAGATCTCTAACGATTATTATTTTCAAAATTGAAGTTGAATATTCGTGAATTTTTTATTAACAATTATGAAATAGTGAAGATAGCAGTTTTGATCATTTTCACAACAAATCTTCAGACTATACTAGTGGACTTGAAGAGAGATTTATAAAGTGAAGAGTTAAAAGATGTAAACATCTGAGTTGGCACATTTACATAGTCAAATGTGAGATTCGACTACTGTAAGCATTACCGTTACCGAGAGAAAATTTATAAAGCTTTGATTACTATTTCCACATATTGCTTAAAAATTTTTAGTTGAAAATATATTAATTATTTATGCAGAATTTTACACAAAATGTTGGTACGCTAGCTATATGATGATCTGTGTGCTTAAGTTTGCAACAACTTTCCTGACCAAAAGATTTGCTGAAGTGAAGCTGGAATTCTATTACGTAGATTTACATCATCCACTGTATAACAGTAGCTTTGTATTATGCACATTCATATCAGCACGCTGCATATAAACAGATAATGGAATGTGTAATTATTGCATTCACTCATTGAATTATCTACTTTATCAGTTATGTATGAATAAAATCAATTTGGAATACATTAAATATTTGTTTATTTTATACATTCTAACAGCAAAGTACACAGTATTTCTATATAGATACACACTCAGCGCAATAAAAATAGTCGCACCTATTGAAAATGTAATTCCGGCAGTTTTGTTCACTTTATCAGCTGTATTTTGCTAATCGTTTTATTTTATGTAAATAAGGTAACATATACATACTTAGTTTAATCAATACATAATAAGATCATCAAGGGTTTAATTATTCAAGACTACATTTATTGGGAAAAACTTTCATAAATATCTCTTCCAACTAAATCAGTCATTCTTAATTCAAAATGATTTCTATATCGATGTGTTATTTAATTTTGACACTAATATTTTAAATTAAACTAAATTAGAAGGATTTTAAAGTGAGTTTATTATTTTAAACATCAAATCAATATTTTGTTTGACCCCCTTTGAAACGGATTATACTCTGAATACGTCTCGGCATTGATTTATAAAGATTATGTATGTATTCCACTGTAATTTATTCATACCACACGTATCCTACAATGTTTTTTAATTCTTTAATAGTTTTGGGTGATTTTTGGCACATATTTTTACTCATTATGGACTACAGATTTTCAATAATATTTAAATGGGGACTGTTTTTTGATCATGAAAATGATTTCAATCCCAACAATTCATTGAACTGTGATTGATACCTGTAAAAAAATTAAAAGGAATTTAGTGTTGAGAATGTTCACCAAGTAAAAAAAACAAATAAATTTGAAAGATTCATGAAAATTAACTTAGAGAGGGGGCATGATAGCAAGGTGCAAAATCGTCCTGAAATCCTGGATCATCATTTTTTTTAGTCAAATTCTTAATTATTGTCAAAACATCATCAATAATTTTTTTTGTATTTATCAGCATTCACTGATCCTTCTAGCATAATAAGATTGCCAACACCAAGTGATGTGATGCATCTCCATACCATGATATATGGAGAATGTTTCACTGCGATGTTTGTTTGGTGCATTGCATTTATCGCTGTACCTCTCTCCGGATCTCCGACGCACTGTCTGCAAACCGTCTGGACTAATCTAGTTAAATTTTGTTTCATCAGAAAAAAAAACCCTCCCCCATCACTCACAGACCAATTTTCTTTTTCTCTGGCCCATTGCAGTCGTTTTTTCTTTATTTCCTTGGTCAATAGAGGTTTTCTTGCTCATAAACCTATATCGTTGAGCCTATTTTGAATAGTTCTGACACTAACACTAGCACTGGTGATGTCTTGGAGTTCTACTGAAGTAGAAGCAAAACGATTTTTCAAAGAAAGCCGTTTCAAAATGTGATTATCTTGATTCGAAGTACTACGCTTTAAGTCAGTTCCCATTTTCCGATTTAAAGTCCCACTTTCCTGTAATTTTTGGAGAAATCTTCTTACCGATCACTCATTACACTGAATTTGCTTTGCAAAATTTTGTTTTGATAACTCAACTATCATTGCTTTTTTTTGCTCACTCAGTTGAAGTCTAGTAGACATTGCGATTCGGTAAAACTAATAAAACGACCACATACTGCAAAAACGGGCACTACAGTGAAGAAATTTAGGGTTTTTCGGGTATCTGATAAGTAGATTGCCTTTCTTGGAAGTGGACCGCTTTCTCCCATTACCTACTTTGAGTTTTATTGATGCTTTGTGGGAATTTTTGTACCTAATTAGGGAGTGCGACTATTTTTGTTGTGCTGGCTGTATATATAAAGAAATACAAAATCTTCCTTGTTCTATAACACATACAGTATAACAGTACCAGTGCTAGTGGTTTGATATTCATACAATTTAGAAAATTTGAAGTGTAAATGTTGTGTAAATGATAAATGTATGAAACCTCCTCTTGATACGCTGGATAGGCGTATCCACCAGAGCGGCCCACACTCTCGACAGCTTCTGCAGAGCTTGTGTTTAACAGACACACGGGCTGTTATCAGCCTCAGCATCGTCCTCGATGCTCTGTAGGTCTGGGCACCATCGCCGCACGGATGGAGTCCGTGCGGGATACATTATTGCCAGCGCGCCCCACCTACCAGCAGTCCTTCTCCCTACTCTGCACCGTGAGCTCTGGGTGTAACACACCCTCCTGAGCGCCTCACCTACTCGGGTCCTTACGGACGTCGCCAGTCTTGGCCATGATGCCGAGGCACCTCGAGCTTTCGGAGTCAGCGTTGTTGGGGCTAAAGCCCTTATTGTGCTGACCCGATAGCTCTCCGCTACCTCCAATTGGAGATATCGCCCGCGGATGACCCTCCTCCTCCGGTCGCCTCCGCTACAATCGATAGAACGTCCTCCGTATTCAAGCCTCTGTCCGAAGAGTCTGTCTTTAGACGTTCTATCCTCCTCCGCGCCATCTAGGATAAACAACGTACCAAGTCCCAAGGAACAGGATAAACGTCAACATTCCTAGACGCGCTTCCCTCGGATTCGTCCGGTATACCAGTTATGGTTATAACCAGGGTCCAGCGACTCACCCCCACCTCGTCTCTTCGGGTTCGTCCGGTATACCAATTATGACTATAACCAGGGTCCAGCGACTCACCCCCACCACGTCTGTCTTCTCTAGGATTTGCTGGGTCTTATATACCCAATTTCTGGGTTCCATCTCTTTCTCACTCAATGGTAACCCTTAGGGAGAGATGTCCTTTTCCCACTTATTGCTTTAAATGGCCTGTCAGCTTTCTCCTCTGTTGGCCTTCACTCGATCCCAATTCCTGGTAAAAATGCCAATATTCATCGAGGGCAGCTTTCTAAAACAATAACATCCCTTAACTGCCGAGGTCGCCGGGGCATGTGTTAACGGTCTTTCAAACAATGGGCTGTTGTGTGCGGCCTCGCACACCAAATGACGATCCCAACGATTTCTCTTTTACTAGGAATTTTAGATCTTGCAAACTTTGTTACAATATGTTAGTTGCAAATGACTTTACCGCCATTAATGGGTTGATTTATTAAAGGAAACCATATACAAAGAATGCAATCTAATTCAGAAGAGACGCCAGTTGCATACACGAGTGCTCGCAGAAACCTTAAATTAATCATATATATAGAAAACTTTATACAAAGGGTTATCTGCAATATATTTAAAGTCTACTCATTTAATTTAGCTAAATGTGTACCCAACTAAATGCGTATAATGGTTACTAATATTCTTAAAACAAATTTTCAAAACATTATCACATAAGTTTTCTATGTGAAATTTAAAGCTCCTTCATAACAAATTTTACATACATACCTTTTTATAGGATCGGTGTAATAAAAATTAGGTAGACGTGTTATTTTTTTGAGAGTACTCTTAATAATTAATCATGTTTGCAACGTGGTTAACATGATGATGTTTTATTAACAATTTTGTATCACAAATTAAACACTTAAAATAACAATAATGATAGAATTCTTACTTACTTTTAAATTAAGAAATACTAATTTAAATTGAGACATTAACGGATCTAACCTAATCCTGAAGTTTATAATTTATTAACTTTGAGACATCTAGAGTATATGACTTACTGAATAAATTAAAATTTGATAACTTTCCATAGAAGAATGTGATACAATATGCAAGAGAAGTTCGAAAATTTGTCAACTTTTTACGAGGCAGACGTGTAATTGGTTATCGCATTTCCCCGGATAGGAAGAGATTCTGTTTCAAATCCTGGTGTCAACTAAAATATTTTGTCATCAGTTTATTTGTATGTATATCTTTCTAATTGATGCAATTAATTGTGTTAAAATATCACAACTATGTTCTGAAAAATTACAACTTCACAAATAATAATGTGTTCTCTTTAAAATAAAATAAAACTATTTAATTTAGTTCAATTTACACCTGTAGATGGGAATGACTGCTCTTCCCGAAACAAGTAGTGATATTAAATCAAAAATTGTGTGTGTGTAGTACAAAGTCAATATAAAAATTATATATTTTTTAAATTATAATTTTTAATATATGCCAAACTCCATAACAATTTTACGGCAAACATTGCCACTAGGATCAACGATTTGTCTACGTTCTCCATTCCCTAGATCTCCTGATGACTCCGATGGTCCATCTATCACATTTATAATCGTTTGCAAATCCATTTTCATTGGAAAAATGTAAGAAAACTGCTTAACCGATTTATATAATTTTTATATATATATAGAGACAATAGTTTACTTTATAATATAAATGAAAAAAAAATCATACAGCTAAATGAAGCCTACAAAGTGGACAAATTTTCTTCAGTTCTAAAACAATGTTAGTTTGGTAAATTTATTTTTGAATAAATAATTGTTTATTTTTAAAAAAAAATATATATGCATTAATAATATATGGAACTTATTGATTAAATTATAATTTGATAATTTTCCATAGAAAAATGTGGTATAAAATGTGAGAAAAAGTGTCATCGCAGCTGAATTTCGCTTGGATTTTTGACCAATTACCTTAATGAAACAGTTTAAATCCATTGTTGGAAGGAGAAATTGTAGAAAATATTTTAAGCGAAATCGAAAGCAGAGTACAGTACCGAGGAATAAAAGAACTTGCCTGTTTTAAAGTAATAAATTTACAATTATATTCTAATTTAAAATTCATAGAATTGTTTTTTATATAAATTTTTTTTTTGATACTAGTATACCTACCTATTGTATATTTAGTTAGCATCGTTGATAACAGCATAACCTAAGTTTATGCCTAATGCACGCCACTGCTTACTAGACATAATATATAACAGTAATACATAAAGTAAAATAAAAACTAAAAATATAGGATAAAAACAATAAGTACATGATAAAAGTTAAAATCATTAAATACATGGCATAGTAGGAAATAAGAATTATATAACGTTTTAAAAGTATAGAAAATTTGTCAAGTACCACCTCTAAAAATGCATGATAATTAAACATATGTAAGAAAAATTTAATAATTATTTATTTATAAATGCAAATATTTTCAAATAGTAAAAGAATCATGTTCAATCTTAAAGTGTTCTAAAAAACATCCGTACATTTTTATATTGCTTTTTATATAGGTAAGAATATATTATTTTATGTTAAAACTTAAACTTTAAAAACACTGAATAGTACTCAAAAATTACAAATAAATAAATGGTGGGGTCGTATAAACGATGGATTCATTTTGCCTAAAAATGTTAGTTAAACGAAAGTTCATAATTCTGTGTACAAAATATAGTAGTGTAACCTCGGTTTACAAACTTAATTCCTTTCGTAAATCTGTTTGAAAACCGAGTTGTTTGTAAATTGAAATAATTATTCCCATTAGAATCAATGTAAAATGTATTAATATGTTTAAGATCCCAAAAAAATGGCCCTTTATCATTTTTATTTTTTACTTCTTGAAATCCTATAAAAGCAACAAAAATTCATGGTTTTAACTTAAAAGGAATTGGAAGTAATAAAACGAAAAGAATAAACA
Source organism: Eubasilissa splendida (assembly GCA_031772225.1). Classification (NCBI taxonomy): domain Eukaryota; kingdom Metazoa; phylum Arthropoda; class Insecta; order Trichoptera; family Phryganeidae; genus Eubasilissa; species Eubasilissa splendida. The sequence goes on from CM062845.1 coordinate 50,048,455, forward strand.
TAAAAAACAAACTTTATTTTAACTTATCTTACAAAATATGTAGTTAAGTGTTATTGGTTGAAATGGAACTCTTCTTCCATGAAAACAAAGGTGATTGAAGTTCATCAGGTTTCTGTCTCACCAAAAACCTATCTTAACGAATTTTGTTTCTTCTTGCTATTTATAATGTTGCAGAAATGAGACATGACATTATCATTAAACATATTTATAACACGATTTGATAAAGTTTTATCACGGTGATATTTTTTCACAAAACTTTGCACCTCACTCCACTTCGCGATGACCTAGGAACATCTTTCATTCGTTCATCAGTCTCTAAAATAATATTTCCTCTGTTACCATCTTTTGCTGTTTATTAAAAAGCTGTTCCAATTTTACATATGAGGTATCGCATATTAAGTGATGATATAATGCATTATATTATTAACGCTGATTGTTCGGGAACGTGTCCCCTGCGTTAACCTATATACCAATGCTAATATTTCAATACCACATTATTATTGTTTAATAAGTGAATGTTATGTAATTGGTCATATAAAATATTAATTTTAATACAAATTAAATGTATCAATTAGAAATATATACAGGAAAATTCAATTTATCAAAATAAATTTTTGTTACTGTGATTTGAACCTGGATCCTTTTCTATCCGGGAATGCGTTAACCGATTACACCACACCAACATAGTAAACTTATGTGTTACAGTTATTTAAAATTGATACACCTATTCCAAATTTAAAATACAATACATGTTACACCGTATGTACACATTACAACAATGGAGCCATCAAACATTTTATTTTCAGGTGCTTTGTGTGCTTTGGCTGCAGGTATAAGAATAAAATTGAAAATTGTGTGCTTAAAATTACGCCACAAAGAGCACTTTTATTGCACGGCAGGCAATAGGAGACTTTTTTTTAAAAAATAAAAATTATCAGTCGATTCCACATTTAAAAAAAATTACATTAAATTGTGAATAGAAAGATTTTCCAATGACATGGGTTTGGCATAATATTAACATAATAATACTTGCAATACTTTTCTTGACCACAGTTAATAAAAAAGAACTGCATAGATTTGTGTCAATTGCTTTCCCTAAACCTCTGGCTTTTACGAACTATATGGATGTTTCACTTCAGCCATCTATGACTATTTAATGATGATCTTTACTTCTATGAAGCCAAGATAATTAGATAAGCTTGCAACCTTCAGAGTCGGAAAGGATCAATATGCGTATGAAGTATTTCTGTGCTGTAATTTTTTATTAAAACAAATAATCAAAGTACTGAAAAATCTAAAAGAAAAAACTTATTTAGATAATTTTTTCAAGACCATCTGCTACCTACGAACAATGTTTTATTGAACAGTTCAATTATTCACAACGATTATTCCAACCGCCATATAGTGTTATCATGAATAACTTTAGTATTCTAATATATCATTGAATATAAAAGTGACATTTTTAATTAGTGTAGGAATTCATTTATATATTATATTTAGTGTTTACCAATTACAATTTCATATATTTGATCTACATTGATTACAAAATAAAGTTATTTACTTGATGAAAATGAATTAGTTCATAGAAAACGTAGAAGTCAACGACCATGAGGAGCTGGACAGTCTTTGCACTTGTAGGTCTCCACAGTTTCATCTCTTTATAATACACACAGATTTCCTTGCTTACCCCGGAGTCAAATGGCTTTTGTGGTGCACAGAGCCCCAGTCCATTTAAACTGAACGTATCCAATTATTAACACATTCACTTCACGATGACGTAACCACATTTAAATCAGACATAGAAGTAAGTCACACAAAGAGTTTTGGCTCAATATAATTGGTTGTATTCTGATAAACTTAATCTTGCTTCATTAATATTGACTCTTCACTAATCATTCAGGGAGATTATAATCACCTATAATTTAAAAAAAAAAATATTTATTTACTAAAATATAAAATGTAGGTGCATCAAAACACTGTAAAAAATCACCGTAAAAATAAAAAATGAAATCCCACATGGTGTTATTTTGATTAAAATATCAATGTTTCATTATTATCTGAAAATATGAAACCTTTGGCTAACATGTACACACACCTCTACTCAATGAAAGCATTACCTATCATATCATGTTGGTTTCTTCACGGGCTGGCAACATTTGTAATCTTATTCTACTTGACCTCCATGTACTGTTCTCATAAATTCAATTCCTTCCTTTTATATTTATGATGTTAAAACATTTATTTCAGTTTTCCAAGTGTATGTCCCTAACTGCGTCAGCTCTCAGTGGTATCCCGTGTGTAGGACCACATTACCTATGTACCGAGGCACTGAAGGAATATTTACACTATTCTCTGAGAAATGTTTGCTATCATAGCTATTAATGTGATGGGAATTCTCTGTTTTTATTAAAGGTACTCAAAACTCGAAAATTTTCTTTGAAGAAACATCGGTTTACTTACCAACGTTATTGCAATTTTGAAAATCCGTTTATAACACTAAAATAAAATGATATTAAAATGTTGAAAATTGTAAAGTTAGTACATAGAACACATTGATTCTTCAAATATAAGTTGGATTTAGTAGTTTAGTTGAAAAATAGTGTGCATTTCCTTTAGTAGCGTTTGATCATTTGTTCTCCCCGAGAGCGAAAAAGGTAGATGGATGCTTTGCGGATCGACCTCAAATTATATTTTGAGCACAACTGGTTGGCCAATGGAACTAACATCTGAAGAGTTGATAGAATTGATTATTGATCCGCAGAAAAGTAAATTGGAAGATGAAATAGAGGTGGAAACTGTTTAAAATGACTTTTTTTTTGGCTAACTACTAACTGATAAAGTTATAGATTTAGACCTTTTTCATTTAGAATTTCACAATTTTATTTATTTAAAATGTTCTTTAGATATTTATTAGCATGAAAGGTTCTAAAATGGTAAATCATTTGAAGTTTGTAAAACTAAATGGAAACAAATATCTATTTCTAATATATATTATATACTCTTTAAACAAATAGGTGCTTATTGCTCATAAAGTGTAGATAGATTCTTTGCGGCTTTCCTTTTAATAAATAAAGTAATGCATTGTTTCAAAATATTAATAATTTTTTTTTTTCAGATCTACGGTTTTATCGAGACGAAGAGATCACTGTGGTACATTCAGAAAATAATTGTCTAAATTTGAAGGTGATTTCTGAATATACAGAACAAATTATAATAGATAATGTTGAAATTTTCGGGTTTGTCCTTTTTCACATTATTTATTTATGTGCCAGAATTTTTTTCCATTAATTACTCTCGGTTATATATTATAACCGGCGCCTACTCCATATATCATACGGCGATGCGGTTGAGTGGCAGGAACCGGCTCAGTGAACCTGGACCTCTTCCTATCCGGAGAAGGTCCAAGTTCGAATCCCGGTAGCAACTAAATATTTTTTCAGTAGATAGATTTTTTCTGTATATCTTTCTAGTTGATTAATTTAATTTGTATTAAATACCACAGAAGTATGTTTTGAAAATGTAACTTCACTACGAAAATGTGTTTTCTTTAATTAAAGTATCAATTGCCACTCGCCCTATACTCAAACATTTGATTTTACTGTAAAAGTAACTTTGAGACGACACATATTCTGGTATGTATTAGTGTAGTCATGTGTCATCAATCGTAAGCAATCCATTCATCATCCATCATGAGCTGGTGACCCATTAGGGATCCGGCTCAGTGAGCCGGTTTGTTCACAAATGATGCGCCGCTTACTGAACTTGCAGATGCACTCAGTGGGAAGTACTATTGTATGAAAACCATAATTAACCCAAATATTAATTAATTATAGCTAAACATTATAAAATTAGAAATTATAGATGTAACAGTACATACATATAACATATTTGAAATCACCGTGTCCCATCAATTATATTGTTAATTTATTTTTGCCTGTTATTCACTATGATTATTATAAAGTTCATTGCATGTACATATTAGGGGTACCAAAAAAGGCCTTTTTTTCTACTTTTGTCAGCCAATTGTGACTTACTCGTTGGCTTGATTGCATGTCTTCTTGTGGAAGCATTTTTTTTGTTCTCTCTAAACATATTCCATGCATAAAAATTAAAAAAAAAAATAACAACATAGGATTTTTTTCTAAATAAAAAAATGTATCTGACAACCATGCAGTTGCATAAATGGTTGGGTTATGGTTGTAAGAGGCTAATGTTAATGGTGGTAAGAGCATACGCGCACACTGCTTAGAGATAACATTGATTGTCAGCCCGTCATTCATGTTCTAGTTACTTTAATGTTCACCTTGGTTTGACAGTCAGAAATATGTATTTGGGTAGTGATGAGATGAGACAGAGAAATGTAGAATTTATTGCACAGTGGTTTACAGTAGTTACGAGATAAAGAGTGATCCACGAAGCTGGAGCGAAAGATGTTGATCGACTTAGGTTCAGGAGCCGAGTGATTGCTCTGCCTCGTTGGTTGACACCTGGCGGCAGTGTCCTGCTGATATTCCTGACAAAACAATTCATGTCACCATCACTAGATACCGCCCTGTATCCATTTCACCATAAACTCTTCAATTAATATTCTGAGGTTTTGTCACCCTTCAACAAATTAATTAAATTATGTCTCCTATACAAAAGCAAAGAATTTCACATGCGAGAACTATAGGGCTATTGAATTTTGTTTGAAAAAAATTCTGTTGAACGGGAGGATTTGAATAAGAAGAATGAGAATATGTAGTATGTAAAGAAAAGTTGTGAGAATGTGGGCAAAGGAAGATGCATGGATCAAATATTTTCTGTGCTTGATAACCAAAACGTTTTTGGGATAAAATCAATAACTTTTTGTGTATTTGTTACATACAACAGATTGTCTGGGTAAGGGGTGATAAACTTATACAAGCATTTGCCTATTGGAGCAAAGTAGTGCATTCATATAGTGGGCTATTTCAGAATATTATGGAAGAAAAGTGATCCACAAAATTGAGGGGACAGTCAAAGAAGTTTTAAATAATGAAATATAACTTTTTAAAACAATTTTTTTATTTTAAAATCTTTACAGTAAATACAATTAAGATTGTATATTATTTATATGAAATTGCAGATGTATATGATTTGGCTTTATTCTCTTTAATAATTCAGATTATAATTATTCTGTTATTATTATATATTATATTTTCTTATTATTTTTTAATACTTATGTATGTACCCAGAAACTAATGTCTTATTTTCACTGGATTTTATGGAATCCTTGAAGATGGCAAGTGCGCGTCTAGTAATATTCGTATGTGCTTAAAATTTTTGTTTTGGTGTAATAATGTGAGAGCTCAAAGTAAAAGCGGTGAGTAATGTGAACGTTGTATGTATTATCATTAGAATTGGTAGAAAATGAAAGGTTTCTTGAATTAACTTGCATAGCGGATAGTTATTTAAAATTTGCTTAAATATTTAGTGAAATGGAAATAATTTTCTTGTAGAATACACGATACTACAAACAAATTTGTGAATTAATAACAGTGTTGTATTTTGGCTAATTGTGAACTTATCGAAATTCCAAATCTTTTAAGTGTAAAAAAATATTTTTGGGTATATCTGTTAAGTTTGGGGTGTTACTGTTGTGGCACACCCAGATATTCAATTAATATAAAAAATAAATGGTTGATAATTTTTTTAATGTAATGTGTAGGTATTAACTCCATTTATTCACTTACAGCTTTGGCGATGGTGCATGTTACTACATAACATTTGATCAGAGATTGTGTAAATGTACTTTAAGGGATGATAATACCTTCACACGGCCAGAAGTATTGTCAAGATGGTATCACAGTGACAGCATAATGTTGTTTCATTTTAACCTCGGCCATATTTATCTCCTTACGCGTTCTGGAAAACTTCTTCAGTACATTAATGAGAGATTGGTCCAGATCAGCAGTTTCAACTGGCCGAGATACCAATTATCGACAAGGGAAGTTTTCCATTTGTTTGATGGAAATAATCTTATATACAGCAGTAAGTGTTCTCAAATTTAATTTAATTAGTACATTGTTTATTTTAATAAATTTCACGTGAACAGACGGCGGTGATATTTTGAAAATATTCCCAACACAAGATAAATTTTGACACTAAGAAATCCGACATTTCATACTTATATTTTTATTTTTTAATACCGTATATGACTTTGCTGAACTTCAAACATTGTTAATTTTTTTTAAAGAGTAGATTCATTTGGACACTTTATATTATTATTACTTTTAAAACATATACATACTGATATTGAGTAAAAAAAATAACAAATATTCACAATTTTGTCCACAGAATATTACAACACATTGCTAAATCAGAATAAAAGTCAGTTTTCAAAGTATCACTTGAGTTTCACCGTTTATATGTCTGTCAATGGTATGTTTTTTAACTGCATCGGTCAAATTTCCACCATTCTTATATTGCCTGTAATCTAAATTATACAACTAACTGCAAATGGAATAATATTTACGAAACTAGTTATCAATTGGGTACTAACGGCTAGCACTATATAAAATTAAAAAATAAATAAGTCATCAATTTTTCTTAAAAATATTAATAAACAACTTGAATAATCTTTAAACAATAGCCCACCCCGACACATGATCATCCTAGTGAGGGGCACTATTTTTAATAACTAAAAAATATTTTAAATAGAATAATAATAATAAAAAAAATGGCATTGTTGATTGAGTGTCACTTGCCAATTATACGTCTACAGTGTGTGCATATTTAAAAAATATGTATTGATCATGTACAATAAATAGCCTTGTGAAGTAAACAATATATTAAAAAATTATAATACGATAATAATGTTTCGCTAGGTTGGCATCCTAATAATTAACTAGTTGGCTGCTCTAGAATTTAAATGTACATCCAAAATGTTAGTTCCCTGAACCATGTTACTATTCAATACTTACATGAATTATTATTTAAAAAAAAATTAATTAGGTTTTATATTTATTTTACTTTTCAGTATTTTTATTATGAAACTTTACTTGTAAAACAATTATCCAGAATTGATGGTGAAAAAAAGTCCCAAATTTACAAAAATCACGAAAGTCGCACATATGTGCATTTAATGCGCGACGCAAATGCCAGTTGTGATGTTGTCACAGTTGACAAATAACTTTCACCATAAATATTTATTTAGACTATTATTATTTACTTCGTACATAAAAAATAAACAAAAAGAATATTAAATACTAATTTAATGTATTAATTATATATATATATATATATATTTGTTATATATATATATATATATACATATAAAATCAATTTTGTCGAAAAATATTGTTTTTGCGCTACCGGGATTCGAACCTGGATTTCTATTTCCAATCCGGGGAAGTACACTACCAATTGTGTTATAGCGCCAGTATTTTTCATGACAAATTTTCAAACCTATATGTTACACTTTTTCAAATTAATACATCTGTCATTCCATTATTTGAAAGCCATCTACATTGTTTTTTTACGGAATCTCAAATACCTTTGAGTAAACCGACTGCAGACGCCAGAATTATCAATTCATTTTTATTAAATTTTGGACACATTGATACAACTTATATTATTACAACCGGCGCTATAACACAATTGGTAGTGTACTTCCCCGGATTGGAAATAGAAATCTAGGTTCGAATCTCGGTAGCGCAAAAACTATATTTTTCGACAAAATTGATTTTATATGTATATATTTATAATTAATACATTAAATTAGTATTTAAAACATCACAGACCTATGTTCTAAATAATTACAACTTCACAATAAGAATGTGTTCGCCTTAATAAAAAGAATATTGGTTTATTTGGGGCAACTAAAAAGTAAAAAGGATTTTGCCATTTACTGGTTTTTGGTAAATTTTTGTATACATCATTTTTTCAGCGGGAGTGCTGTCATATTGCTGTTCAAGGAGTCAAGAAGTGATTCCGCATAATTTAAACCATTAGCATAGTTGACTTTTTCTGGAGAAATTAACTCTCTTTTTGCCATTATTAGTTTGCATGGAATCACTCAAGTGTTGTAAATTATCTTCGTCATTCATACTTCATGATCAGCTACACTTTCATCTAGACTAAGCCAATCACATACTGTTTGCTCATCAACATCCTGCACATGTCAATTCGTCGCAAATTTTGTAACACTTATTCTTTGTGAATTTCTTCAAATTTGAGAAATTCTTCATTACTTCTAATCCGGTTTCATCAAAGTTATAAATCTGCTCTGGCATAAGATCTTCGAGTTCTATAAATGCTTGAAACTTAGAGGTGAATTCGCATGCAGCTAAATCATTGCTTAGTTTTTCGCCTTGAATGGCAATTTATTGGATGCCGTGTCTCTGTTAAACCAACCATGTTAACCATTAAGAAGATGGATTAAAATCACGTTGCCACTTTAGTTTGTCACATAGGTAGTATTGCTTTAGCTGCGCAAATAAATCAAAACTTTGGCACCCCTGATGACAAACCCCACTGCCGTCATAATTTACCGTGCTGCGCTCAATAGAGCAATACAACAGTAAACAAGTGACAATGACAACTGGACGCAACTAACCCTCATAAAGCACTAAAACCAACTAAAAAATAAAGTTTTGAGAGATCGCTTTTCGGACAGCTGATGTGCTTGACTCTAAATGTGTGTTTGGTCGTTATGAACAATTTGTAACATTTTTGATTAAAAACTTTTTATTCAATGACTTGAAATTTGAAACATCCCAGTTAATCGGCATCCCGGTTGATCCAATCCCAAACATGTGGAGAAAATTTATTGTGAGAGAAAAATGTCAGATGTCAAAAGTTGCCTTTCACAGTTATAGTTTTTTATCAATATTTTTTTTTGAGATTTGGACCGAGGAAATGCTAAGATAAGTCACTATTGTCGAACCAAATCAACATAGCGTAAAAATGGAATGGTTTTGATCAAACTCGAATCAACACAAAACATCAAAAGGTGTCATGGGCCGGGCAATTGGAAGAGGAAAGATCATAAGCACATTAAGTGGACTAAATTGTTGTTAACTGTGTCAAAAAGCTGTTTGACTAAGCAATAAAACTGCTGAGGAAACAAAGGCACGACTTTCTGAACAACTACAGCGAACTGATAAAAGATAGAGCAACAGCAATCAGATCTAAGCAACTGATATAAGTTAAAGGACAAAGCATTTAATTATGTTTCTGAATTGCATATTTCAAACATTCCTCTTGATTGTCACCGGTAGCATGTTGTTGAAGTGTTTGATCAGCGGCGTACTACGCCAATGCGGTGCCACATTAGATAAGGACCTAAAAGGTTCGCACCCTACAGAAGTTTTGGCATCGATACTTTTCATTAAATTTTCATTTTAAATCTACCACAGCAATTATAAAATTTAGAAAATAATTTTTCACATGTTTTATGAAAACATTATCGATGTATACAGTATGCAATATGTTGGGGGTAGGAACCAGACCGGTGAAGTCAAATAAGTATATACATGTCAAAAACACATTTACTCTTGAATTTTTTTTAAAACCACTGAAAAAGTAAAATTATTTAGGTAATCAGTAAATGTACACTACACTACTGTATATATATTATAAATAAATAGGGTCATCATTTTTATAGGGTACCAATTTATAGGAGGACCTTTTTTCCACTTTGAATTGGGGCCCAAATTTTGTAGTTGTACCATTGTGTTTGATGTAAAGATTTTGTTGCTAAAGCTTCCGGAATTGTCAAACACATTGAAAAGCATTTTCACTGATGCAAAAGCAGAAACCAACATGTTGTGTACGGCCAAGTGTTGAAATAATCACATAATGAATACAGGTAATCGCGACCCCAGCGAGTGTGGATTTGTTATATTGCGATCTTTATGTAAAATTATTTTTTTGTCTTGGCACTTGTCTGACATAATGAGTGGTTACACGTGCGTGCTATCTTTTCTTTCTCGCTTACTCACATCATACACATGCGCATATACGTAAAGTTACGAGCGTGAGTGAAATAAAAGAACGCCGGTGCCTGGTACGGTTGAGCCAGTGCATCATTTAGATCTAACCTTCAATGTAATCTTAGCTGCAGTGCCAAACACACACTAATTAAATTGACTACATACTTACATATTTTTTATTCCTTCGTAATTTTTAAAATATTAATATTCGGTCGGCTGCAGGAAATGGACTGTCATACTGTCCCCCAAAAAAATTATGTCTCGGAACCTGTTCCCGCGCGAAAGTTAAGTGTCAAAATCATTGAAAATGCCAATTTTCTTCACACTCAATGCCTGGAGCAAAACGACGAGTGCTGTAAAGCTTGGTTGTAACAGATTATTTGACAGTTTTTGGCAAATTTTGCATAATAAACGCAGAGAGGCCACAAACAAGGGAATCTAGATTCTTATTTGCAACGCGGAACAAAATGAATGAATTATGTTATGTATGAATTTTTTTAAAATTAATAATGTTCATTTTATTAATAGTGTGTTTTCAAGTTTTAAAATGATTTTTTTAAATCCCCCGTTGATTACGAAATTTTGCTTATCGCGACCATGTCCAGAACGTATCCCCCGCGATCAATGGGGGTTACCTGTATATAATTTGTTATGACTTGATTTGTTTCGGCTTTTTTCTTCCTTATACCAAACCGTGAATAATTTTTTGCTTAAAATAAAAACAATTATATTTATCTATCCGCGATCCTTACATCATTATCCAGATGTCATTTTTGTTACAGCTATTGTTTCTATGTCAATACCATAGACATGAGATGGTTACTATAATTCCCAGTAGATTTTAAAAAGAGACAATACTTTGGTGTATTTGCATACTGTAATGTAAATGGATAATAAATATTATTAAATATATAAAAAACAAATCATTTAAGTAATTTTAACTTAAAGATATATAAGTATAACTTATATAATACACAATCTACTCATAACTATGGTGGTTTTTCTTACTGGTAATGTACATGATGTACATTAGGAAAAGCAATCGGTTATAGCTGCTAGGCTTGTGGACAGCAATTGTGGTGCAGTGGTGGCTGCTGCATGATCACGCTTTTTGTAGAAACTATCTTTTAATGCAGAAAATATGATTTTGTCTTATTGACAATAAGTATAAAGTACAATATTTGGTGCATTAATATAATATATAAGGGATTTCTGTATTGAAGTATAGACTCTACTGAGACCCTGGTCACGCAGCAGCCACTATTGATTGCGGAGCGGCCATAATACCGTCCGCAAGGCCTAGCATCAAGTAAACTTTGGTGGGCACTGGGTATAGTTTTGTAATGTTATATTCTATAAGATAAGCTTTATTGACATATTTATACATTTTTTACAACAGAGATGAACATACACAATAAAATAAGTTAATATACCATATTTACTTGTGTAATATGCGCCCTTGCGTATTTTGTGCACCGTTATTTTGAAAGTATGACTTCAGATTTTATTTTTTACTCCGCATATTGTATGCGTTTGATTCCAGGACTATTGAGGTTTCTACCTGAGTACAAAAGATTATTACAAAAACTTATTTTATACCTAAAATTTGCACTTTTTTGATAGGGTACAGAGGTAATAGCTTTGTTTGTAGAGCACTGCAAACGCTTAAGTCTATAAAATATTTTAGCTGCTTTTCAACAATTTTATTGTGCATTTGTGTTAAAATTTTTAGGTTATAATTTCAAGATGGATAAGAAGAACAATTATTATACTGTGTCATACAAATTAAAAGTGATAAGATTCCCAGAACGGGAATCGTGCGGCAGAAAGATAATTCGGAATTCTGGAATTCAATAATCCAAAAATTTGCATATTTTACATACCCCAATTTTTAAGCGATGAAAATAGCACAAATCACACCGTTTCTCTGCAGAGTCAGACATTAAGGATAGAACACCATACTTTTCGGTCTCAGCATATTACACTTACCTTGTTTATATTCATACATCTTGTCATGCACCCTGGTCAATTGTGGCGTCCTTCAATATGTGACTGATCATGCCATCTGTTTCTGTTGCTTTCAACACTCATCCCCCATATATTGTTTTACCATCCTCTCTTCACTCATACGATTATGATACAAACAGATAACTTATTATAAAACTGTAAAATAAAAGACCTTCCTTACTGACCGAATCATTGCTGAGTTCCTCACTCATCACTGAATCAGATCTGCCACGAACGGAAAAAAGTTAAGCTAGCGTCGCTTTTAGAGAAATATGTAACTATGTATTTTGTTTCATGGAATTTAAATTTTTGCATTTTTATTTACACAATATTTTTACCAAATTTGTAAAAAGTTATCTGCAGGGAGTGGATTGGGCAGTACTAGGATATGGTAGGGTTCGTAGTTCGTACTATACTATTTGCTCACACCTGAATTTAACCGTATTAACAATGGAGCTTTTAGCACTCTCAGTGCCGCGACTTTACATGGCGGCGACAGATGTGTGCAAATATTTTGTTCTGCGGATATTTATGTATATAAAACACAATTTTTTGTTTAAAAGTGAAATTTATGGCTGAAAATTATTTGTTTTTTCTGCAATCTACAACAAACATGGCGCTTACCAAACACTCGAAAGGTGTTCAAGGTATATGCATGAATGTTAACACAAATGTTAAATAATTGCTTTTTTATACATAAATGAATTTATAAACAATTCCAATCATAACTAGACGCTAGATATTCTTCTAATTGTATTTTTTGTATGTCAAACATACATTTTATTTCCCATGCTTTTTTCATATTATGTATCATTTTAACCATAGAACAATTTTAATTAATACAATTTTATAATAATATTTTTAATGTTTCTTGTGTTATATTTAAAAAGAATAAATTAAATTGGATGAAAAGTAATAGAATTATGATTTATGAATGATAAAATATCACAATTTTCATTTAGCATTTTTGGAACCTGTAAAAAAAATTAGACCAGCACTAAAACAGTTAATAAATGGGTTCTTACATTTTTTCAGATGATGCTTATTTTTTTGTGAGCATTGAAAATGGTGCATCCTCGAGAAAGTACACAATTGAGATGGAAGTAACGAGTGTCTTATTACATGGAAACATTTTATTTATCGGTACACATTGGGGAGAGGTAAGACACAATTTAAAAAAAATAAAGATGCATACACAGAAACACATCATGTCAATAATACTTGACATACAATACATATTTTCAAACTAAGCTATGTGCTTATGCTATGGAAATAGAATTAACTTGGTGACCTCTCGGGACGAAGTTCAAATCCTCAACCACTCGGTCCTTAGGCTAAGGTCTTACCACTAAACCGGCAATAGGGAGCCTTTATCTTGAAGAGTGTCAAAGTGCGTACTTAATTCTTAAAAAATAAAGAAAATGTAAATATTCTTATTACATTTTATACAATTACGCTTATTTACACTAATGATTATTTCGACTTTAAATAGCAAGAAAAGTATTTAAAAATATATAATGTTTTGTACAGAACATGGAGTGTTCATCATGATGAATCTGTAAATAAAAACAACAGAACAGTTAGTTGCTAAAACCTCAGTTTTATAATATGGCATAACTATTACATTTAGTCATTGACTGATGTAGGTTGGCTCCGGTGTCATTGTATCAGAGCCAATTAAAATAATCGGTAAAAGTGTGTATGCCAATAGCTTGTAGCAGTTGAGTAATAAAAATCAGATTTGCAGAGAATAATCATTTTGCTGACTTCCTGTTCATTCTTTTAGGTGCACACTAAAATCTGCAGGCACAGCTTAATTGCAGGGCAGATAAATAAAACATTTTTAACAATACAGTGAAACCTCCATTTTACGTTCCTCGTTTTCTCACTATTTATGCCGAAAAGTCCCGTTTCATCTTCATATATTCCCATACAAATACTTCTCGCATCTTACATGTCTTCAGTTTTATGCCAAAACATTTTGAAAGTTTAACACGCCAACTTTACACATACTAATATTTATGCCCAAAATTTTGAATTTGACTTTATTCTTTCAAAAACTCAACACGCCCTATTCTACATGAATTTTGAATTTTCAACATGTCAGCTTTACGATTCCAGATCAGAACGTTCATCGTCGTCATGTTTAGTTCAGACTCGAGTGAGTACATGTGCGAAAATTGGCGACTTCACCGTCGTCCGTGGTGCGATGTGCCGGTCACATGTTACCTAATCTTCGCCGTGACAATTGATAATCTTTCTAAGTTGATAGTATGCATTGTTTTTTAAAGTTTTTTGATATTCTTTTATCAGTTTTGATTGTTAAATCGCTATTCATTTTGTTTTCACATTACTTTTGTTTTTATTACATTAACCTTTTATAATCATTACCACCCTTCATAATTTGCCCTTAAAATGTCGCAACAAAGAAATTAATACTATCGAGTTGAAGATTATTTAAAAAAAAATCTTAAACATGTCGATTTGGCGCATTGACCTGACAAAAGAGATTAACATCTCGTGTTGCACTTTACACAATCATAAAAAGTCATAAGTCGCGAAGAAAGATGCAAGCGGTTCATTTAAAAAATACTCCAGAAATTCTCAATATGATGAAATGAAAACGGTATTGTCTGAATGGTTTCTGTCAATCCCAATCTTTCAGGATATGATTCAACGCAGATAATGTTTTTTTACGTTTTGACAGCAAAAATATTTTTGAACGGGGAAACTGCCATGGTGGGAAATGAAGTAAGCTGTGATTAACCACCAACAATTAATGTGCATAGAGAAGTTGAAAAACTTTTTTTATTATAGTAATAAATTATGTTTTCAACGTTGAAAAATAGGCTTTATGGAAACACTGGTCGTGGCCACTCATCGGCTGGGCTGGCAATAAGCAATCGGTAATAACCAATTTTTTTGGTGTGCCTTTTTATAAGTTTTGTTGTATGCTAATTTATTTATAAAATTTTGGAAACAATATTTGAACATTACCTGCGTTTCATAAGTTTACCATTGCCGCAGTAGACTTAACAAGCAAGGATTTTGATCCTTAGTATGTATTAGGTCATTCCATAAATAATGCGGTATTTTTATACATTGGAATTTATATAATACATTTATTTTTCAAAATTAAGATAAACAAAGTTCTTTTTTAATCTAAAATATACTCCTTCATTTTCTACAATGTTCTCTCTTACAAAATTCACTTGTTCGTGACGATAAATACTCCTCCAGTATTGGTCTGACTTTGTCTACAGAATTCATATTTTTTTCTGTCCAAATGATTTTGAAGACTACGGAATAAATGATAATCAGTTTGGGCAATATCCGGTGAATATGGTGAGTGGGGCATCATTTGCAAAAAAGGTTCAGTCCTGAGACGTGACAGCAAAGAAAAGAGCATACATTCAGTCTCTCTCTGCACGCGATTAGACTCTGAAAGTTTGTGAGGAACCCATTGACCCAATTTGCTGACTTTTTCGATGGCACGCAGATGTCGATGAATGACCGAATCCAAGCTTCTCTGCTAGTTACAATGAGATTTTGTTCCACCAGGGTTTGCTGAACGTCTTCGTCGAGCTTTACAGATTTTCCTGGATGAGGCTCGTCTTCTAGGCTGTAGTTTCCGGCTCAGAATTTCTGGAACCACCGCTGACACTAGCTTACACTTATTGTCTGATCCCCATATACTGCATTAATATTTTTCGCACTTTCTATTGCGTTGTTGCCTTTATTGAACTCATAAAGTAAAATATGCCGGATATGCTCCTTTGTCACTTCCATTATAACTTTGAAAAAATAACTGTTAAAATCAAACTGCACTCTTCAAAACTTGTACTAAGAATAAGTAATTTTACCTGATGCAGGTAGTTTATCCCATCTCTCTCCGACTTTTAGTTCATTTAATTGACTGACCCAATACCATGTATAATATTATGTATGTTTAAATATTCCCGTTTACTTTATTTGATGTCTTATGTGCAATCTTATCTATAATAAATAATTGAAAAATATATGCTCACTTAGCCATCAATAATAATTCAGATAAAGTAGAAATACTAAATAAAAGTGTTTGCAAAAATTTGTTTGATCATGCGAAGAATCAAACAGAAGTGCATATTTAAATGGCAGAGTGGCTTTTTTCATTATAGTATTATTAATATATATTGCCTTTATTTAGATTAAACTGTACTACGTAAACGAAATCTGCGACCTGCTGACTCTACAGCTCAGGGATCCTCTGTACCAGCACATACTCCCAAACGAGGATTCTAAACCAATCCTCGGTTTTGATGTCTCTGAAGAACACGGTTGTCACAATCTTTTTGTTCATACAAGAAATAATGTAATACTTATTAAATTTAAACATTCGAAAGAAACAGGAATTCACATTCTAATGTAAAAAAAAAAACAACTTATGTTAGGATAATTTTTCACTTTCTCTGAACTTCTTAAGGTTTACTTTATAGCTGTAAATGATGCAAAAAGTTCTGTGAATTCCATATTCACAAAATCACTTGAGTTGTGAGTAATTGAAAGAAAAAATAAAACAATGATATGTGTGATATCTGAATGATTTAAGGGATTTTTTATTTCTAATTTTGAAATTGTTAAATCTTGGTGCAATTCCATTTTAATGATTTAATTAAAATGTTTATATTAAGGTATTTTCATCTTTATAATACTTAATGTCATTACTGTTTTACTTACCTTATGTACTGTTATTCATTTCCTTCCACCTTTACAGTGCATTATTATTTGTGCAAATTATAGTGCTACAGTTTAGGCAATCATTATAAAAATATTTTTTTTACACTTCTGTTACATTTGGTGGGACCACGTACATAATAAATGTGTACAGTGACCTAATTTGTGTTAAAATGTGTGTATATAACCTACTTTATATTACTACAGTAAAATCCCATTTATTTGAAGTTGAGGGGACCCAAAATCAAGAAAAAAGTTTCAATGACTTACAGTAATGAAGATTAAAATTTCAAAAATTGTTTTTTTTTTTACATACCATCTTCTTGAATTACTATTCAAAGTAATTATATATACCTGTATCCACACATTTAAAAATAACAAGTTGTCAAAATACAGCGTAAACAAATCACATTATTAAAAAAAATCTGATTATAATTGACTATCTTTTCGTGCCATTTTTAATAATGACATAATCGTTGAACTTGCCAACGCCGGCATTTCTCCATTGTATTGAAGTTAGCAACAAAAGTTTGCAGCGCTTTTAAAACTTTGTTTTGTGGTCACGTCTCTTGTAATCGTAACGCAATCTCTTGTATTAATACAATTATTTAGCAAATGTTGGCCTTTTGTGCGAGTTTTGCATTGGTTCTATTTTCGAGAATATAAAATTATCAATCACAATCATAAAAATGTTTTAATTAAAATTTAATGAAATTCGGAAAAATCTGAGAAATGCAAACCACGCATTCGCGAATTTCAAAATGTCTAACACGTCAATATTAGAGAAAAACAAATAAAACAATGGCAATAAAATAATTAGCAAGATACAAGAAAATATAAGAAACGCTAAGTACGCATTCTTCAAAATGCCTTGCCACTAAACTTAAATAGATAAAGAAATGTTTGTATTAAAATTAATACAAATTTATAAAACACGGATGTCTGAGGAACTTAACCGCGTATCAGCGCTTGTACAACAAACTATAGAAACGTTATGTAAACAAAAATAATGATGGTAATAATACGAAACATAAGATCAGCAAGCACTGACATTCGCAGACCAGCAACTAAGAGAATTATGTTACCTATAAGGGCGCAAAGATAATATTTGCTAATTTTCCTAATGTAAATAAAACAAGCGAGAGATAAAAAGGTTGCGAGCTAAGTTAATGCGTCGCAGTAAGGAATATAAAGATTTAAAACTATTTTTCAGATTATGTACATTTGACAAAAAAATATTAAATTAGGTGAAAAATAGATAGACAAAATCATCTGATAGGGTCCAAAAATAGCTTTGAATTTGATTTAAAAGTACAATTTAGTATGAAAACTTTCCAGAGGGACCATATTCTGCTCCAAAACTTTGATTTGCAGCGAATTTAGAATAAATGGGATTTTATTGTATAGTCATTAATCCGTTCCTGAGGGCTTGACAAATATATAAACAGTTTTTCCTATAATTAATAATCTAAATTCAATTAATTCGTTCCCAGTCCCTTCTGTATCTGTTTTTTAAAACCTTCATGAAGTAGTCAATTACATTACCATTGAATCCATTTATGTTTTGGTTGACTATGGCAACTTATGAGTGCCACTTTTTAACCATATTCTGCATTTTGGCTCAGTTAGACAGCATTGCCAGGCGGTGGAAGTGACAAATATAGAAAATATACTAATATGGAAATGTTTGTTTGTTATCAAAATGTGACGAATATTGAACCAGACGAATATAAAGGTTCCACTGTATATATATATTTATATGTATGTTGGAGAGTTGCACCCCCAAGAGTAGTGTCTCTTCACTTTGTCCACTGGCTAGCTGTGCCGAGGATAGAGCGTTGAGGTAAATGAGTTATATTATAATCGTTTTTACTCAGACTCGGCATGATAATAAAGATACAATGATACCAGACCGAGCCTACGTTGCAGGGTACTTGGAAAGTATGTACAGGTAAAAGCAGTGAAATTCATTATCGAACGTAGGATTTCAAGCAGTAATTGTACAAGCAAATGGAAATGTGTCTTCATAGTGATCTAAAGAAATGCCCACTAAGGGATCATTCAACAAAATGAATGCAATTAATAATTATACAAAATAATCAAGTCCTTGACCGCACATTTAAACTCATTAAATATTTGCAAAGGCATTTATGAAATCAAATGAAAGTAATTATGAAATAAAGATTAGGAGAATGACTCCGCAATAAACTTAAGAAATGCGTGCGATGACATTATTTAAGTACATATACAGTAAAACTCCGTTAATTTGTAACTTTATGGGACCGAAATTTAAAAATAAAATCCATATTACGAATAATAAGAATGTTTTTTTTTTTAAAGGCAACGTTAGAAAGAAATTATTAAAAACGTTTTAGTTTACTCATCCGCATTTTTGCGCGCGCCACTGCTGTTAACTGAACATGATTTTCATACTGAAACATGGTGACTGTCTATTATTTCAGCTTTTTATGTGTCAAAATGTTTATCAAATAACCAATTTATCCTGTATAAGAAAGGTGTGCGGTGACGTGGTGAGTCTAATTTTAAAAAACAGGCTTCTTCAAGCGGTTCATCAGTGCTTGATACAGCAAAATTATGGACATTTTAATTAGATAAGCGGTTGAACTCGTATATTTCATCAAAATTGGGCAAGAAATTGTAATATTAAAAAGCCCGTGAAAAATAACGAAAAACTTTTTAATCTTCATGTTTCGTTGGAGCTTATTATTTTCATATTTGAACTCAGAGAGGTATTCGGGATTTAAATTTTCTCATTAATTTTATCTTTGACATCAATTTTGTCACTTTTTAAAATAAAAGCTCAATTATTTTAAATGGTCATGGATTTATAGTAACTACAAGATGTTTATGCCATTTTAGAGAACGAAACATGAAAAAAAAATTAAGTATAAAATATGTATGTTTTTAAATATGTATAAAGGTTTCAGTTTCTTTATTACATTAAACAAATCGCAACATTTCATAAACAATAAACCAAATATAAAAATCAATAGAACTGTTGGACACAATTAATTTAGATTCAATGAAAATTATTAAAATTATTTTAGTAGAAATACATAATTCACAACGCGCTGACAATTACTGTTGAAATAACAACAAATCTTATTAAACGTACTGCGGAATTTTGTATAAATATGGTATAACTCAGTTCGGTTGCGGTCCTGCGAGCTCTAAGCTCACCGTGATCGGCTAGGGGGCGGAGCTAACTACAGATGTTCAAGAAGGGATGATGAATACGTAGTAATTTTGGATTTAAAAACACGTGAACAAATTATTTACTTCGGGTATAAAAATGCATATGAACTACGAATAATCAGGTTTTACGAATTACTTACAAGTTTGTACAAATAAAACGGGATCCAAAGAAATATTTGCATCAACTTGGATATTACCCTTGTGACGCTTCTTGCGGATCAGCCGCCCTTAGTGCTCCATTCCTATCTCACATCCTCATATATAGTGGATTGCAACCAGTGAGTATGCTCTGGCTTTCCAGGATGTCCTCTGGCAGATAAACTCAGATGCTTAGCACAGACCTGGGCTTAGTTGTAGGCCCACAGACAATCTGAATTTCTTCAAATAATCTGAATCCATCCTGAACAAATGACGCCGCTTCCTTAATGGGAATTAAGCAATTTAGAATAGCCATGGGTGATATGGCCCAGATAACTGAGCCGGTTCACCCGCTCAATCGTCGAAATTGAACCGCAGGTCAATTTGAACCGATTCAAATTGAGCATGAATCATCAGTTTGATTGAACTGTTGGATCTTTTGTAAGCAATGAAAGCATAGCTCACGGCTCAGTCGGGCTAGGAATGTGTTGCTACTCTGACATGCGGAATATTTTCTTATGAGTTATATTACTATTGCTCTCGATAGGATATCAGTATTTGAATAACGTCAACTATTTTTTATATCATTTTTATTAAAGGTTGCTTTACTATGTCTAGTGTAATGAAATCTAAATTATTCATAGAATTGAAATAAAAAATATTTCATTATAATGTTATTTTATCAAAATTATTAAATTAAATAGATGAGCTATGTTTAAACGAAATAAAATTAAGATACACGAAATAACTATTTTTTTCATTTTAAATGTTAAACTATATATCCTGACTAGTATAATAATATATGTATTTCCTATCTCTAGTAAATGGCCGATGAAACATGTATATTGTAATTTTCAAAATGGTATGATTTAAAAGTTTTTCTTTGTCATTAGCTGAGTTTGTTTACATTTTACATTAATATTAAAAAAAAACAATAAAGAAAATCTGTATTAATCAAAAATTAACATACTTAAAAATAAAAATGCTTTGAAAGATTATACTAACTAGATGCAGCAATATTGTTTTTTGTCGTAGACATATCAGTCGTTTAGTGACCTCATCATTATTTTTTAAATAATGTTACATGGCCTGATATTTGAGAACGTAAGTAGGAAGTAATCGAAACAAATATTTTGATAATAATTCACTTTAAAAACGGTTTGTTTTATAACCGAACACCCTGATAACTCTGCGATGTATCGTTCTAATAATTTTATCTGGGATCGTTTTCAAGTGTCAACCTTCATAAATCACAGAACGACCCGTGCCGGCTGTCGGTCTACGGCTTGATTTTTGACTGATCTGCCGCTCAGCTCGCTCAAATTGTTCAATATAAAAGTACAGTGAGAAAAGCTTGCACGTTTGGCGCAGCACTAATGCACAGAAAAAGTCAAACATGGATGTCGTATGCCAAAGATAATTTACTTCTCATAGAGCATTCATATTCAGGCAAATATCAATAAATTAGATACCTTCCAAACTAATTTGTCAAAAATGTTTATATCTTTGTATAATAGTGAATGCGATGTGTGAGGTCCAAAATCATAATGTGACAATATCTTCAACAAATACCTGTTTTATCATACAGTAAAACTGTATATATATATAGGAAAGGATGGTACTTGCCAAACATGGTACCATTATAAACTGGGACAATACTTACTTTTTATTGAACTCTTCATTGTTACTTCTAGTCCGTAGTAAATTGTAATCATTTATGTATTTTTGAGTTATACTATTAAAAGTAATTCTACAATCAGAAGTGTTGAAATACTCAAATAATCCAACATTGTTAAAAGAATTTCATTAACAACATTTATTATTATTGTATTAAAAATATAGGAATAATAGATGGTTTATTAATTAATTAATGGTTTATTTATAGGCTCTTAGTAAATTATAAAACTGTATTAACATTTAGATAAACTTTAATGTAATTGTTTGACAATAGTTTATCATTTAAGGTCTCACCTCAGCAGGCCATGACTGTTTGTAGAATCAATATATTTCTAGTTAACATGAATTTAATTAGTATTTAAAATATCACAGAGCTATGTTCTGAATAATTACAACTTCACAGTGAGAATGTGTTCTCCTAATAATGAATTTAATGTTTATATGGAGTCATTGTCCTGGGATAATAGAAAAAATATTATTTATTATAATTTTTAATATTAAATGAAGTAAAAACTTTGTTATTACATATTCTTGTTAGATTTTCACACACCTCTTACTGTTTTTTATATTATTTCGTACATTCATCTTAATATTTTATTTCATTGCCTTTTATTTATTACCTTATTTCGACTCCTCCTATGTTAAGTATCGTAACTAACAATAAGTCATTTTTAGTTGTAGTATTTCACATATATTTAATGCACATTTTAAATGGCGTTCATTTTATTTATATCTTATATAACACAATATATTTCAAAAAATTTCTATCACTTAAAATGTGTATCAAATATATCAATGGCGTGCAGAAGGCACAAACATAGGTTTATGCTGTTACCGACGATGCTAAGTATAAAATAGGTATACTAGGTATCAAAAAGATGTTAGAAAAATTATTCTAATTCTGAGAACTATTCTATCAATTTAAATTGTGAATTTATTATTTTTTAAAAATACAAGTTCTTTTATTGCTCTGTACCGTACTCCGCTTTCGACTTTGTTTCCTTCAGACAATGGATTTAAAAAATTTAATTAATGGTGTTCAAAAAAAAAAAAAATTAAATAACTAACTTTACAAATTACCATAGTCAAAACTCATAACAGAAATAATTTTATTTCAACATTCCATTTAATATTGGTAATAATCTAACTTAATAATATCTCAAAAAATCCATACGCGCTCACTTTCAGATAATAAATAGACAAATATTTTATCTATGCAAACAACAAAATATGCACTGAGAATGACCTTGCAAATTGTTGGAATACACTATGAATACAAAATGTTTAGTTTGTCAAGCAAAATAAATATGTAGAAGATGTACATATTTACGCAGTTTTCAGTAAGGATTAATCCCTTTTGAAGTCAATAGAATTAAGCACAAATTGTTTGAAAAATTCAGAAAATTGGCAAACAAAAACAAAAGATGCCGACATAGGTTGAGTAATAAAATATTTAGTTCAGTATGATTCTTATACGGATTGAACAAACAAGTTAGACACACGTACACCCTGGCAAATTGCCTACCAGAATAGCCATGAAGTTGTATACAAATAATTCACAATTTTTCGGAATAACCCACGGCTAGACAAAAATCTAGTCATGGGTTACATTAAACTGGGTAATAACGACTAGAATTTTATAGGGTCTTTTTATAAGATAAGGATTATTAAATTTTTTTTTTTTCTCAGAATCTTTAGTAATATACAGATTTTTTGCTTGTATGCAGTGCACGCCCCTGAAATATATGCAAAACACTATCACTAAAACAATTATTATTACTAATTGCAATTAACTCTATTCATGGTGATTGGAGATTTTTTAGAAGGATAAAAATAATATTTAAAGAAAAAAGATTGATAACCAATTTTAATTGAATTAAATAATTTTATGTAATGTACAGTACATTGTCAGTTAAGACATTTTTTGATCCGTCGACTTAAATAGTGTGACGTGTGTTAGTTTCTTCTTTTGAAATCCTGACAATTTGCATCAAAGCAAAACAAATATTAAAAACAATATTTGTAAAATTATTTCTTAAATGGAAAATATGCACTACGCAATTTAAGACGATGATAAACATAACAATATTAATGAAATTTCTTGATGTAAGTAGATTCAATTCTAACAAATCAAAATATACTGTATGTTACTTAACTGAGTTAAGTAATACGTATTTCTAGATATAAATGGAGATTGTATGCAGACTATCCGCATCACTACAAATCTGTAAAAATCGAGATCAAAAAGATACAAATAAAAGTTTAATTAAGATATTTAGTATTTTATTTCAGTATTAATTTTATTGATAAATATTTGTCCAAAATCATTAATCTTTATTTTTTCTCAGCACATTTATGAAGAAAAACTGAATTTTTTTCTTTTAAGATAAGTTGAAATTGTTTGATTTTTAATTTATTGATAAACACCGAAGTACAAAGATAACTCCCAAGAGATTGGATATGTATTTTAGAAGGGCAGTGTTGAAAAGTGAATGCTGGCCTTTAGTACAACATTGGTGACCTGGAGTGCTTTCTCCTAGCTAAGAACAAAAGGGATTGGGTGCTGTGCACTTATCCCAGTATTATAAGTTTAAGATTACTACAATAATGTAATAGCAAACTGTGCAGTCAATTCAAGAAAATAAATATTTCATCTGTAAGCAGTGGTGGATTTAAAGTCACGCAAGTTACAATTGTGAGGGAATCTAATTTAAATCTGCAAAAGCTGTCTGGAAGGAGCTTTACAGAGAACTAAGAAACTAAGAAAAGAAAAGTGAAACCAGAAGCAACGGAAAAAGTGAAAAGCAAAAAGGAAAGAATTAAATCTAATTTAGCCAGAAACACTTTTAGCTCAAAAAATACTGGCAAATCCGATTGTGCTTGGCTACTGTCAGGTGTTTATTACTTTTTGTACGCTCGCTTTTTGTCAGGTCGGCTCGGAAGCTCTAGGGTCCACAAATATTCCGATTATGTATGGAATGAAATGTCTTTGAATGGATTTTGCATTATTTCACGTCGAATTTGAGCCACATGTTCTGGCGTCGCTGCTGATGTTGATGGTCCCGGAGGAGTTTGGTTTACTATTGTTCCTTCTTGTCTGAACTTTTGAACATAATACCAGGTAAATTGCATGCTCGGCCCATCACTTACTCGTCGAATATTAAAGTGAGTACGAAAGGCGTGACGCGCGCAAACCAATGAATTACTGCTCTTAAAATATTGCTCAACCGCAAATGCGCAGTGCACTCCTGACCAGTGACTCATTGCGACTGGCAAATTAGCAAATTACACGCGTCGAAAAATACCCCTCCCACTTACTTCACCCGAGGTTTACGAGGAATTACAATTTAATCTTGAAATTTTTCCACTGGACATCCTACAGCTCCCTGGTAGGAGTTTCAGGGCCTTCTAGGCTTCTAGTTTGAGAAGCACTGATATATTATATACATTGAGTAGGTAGATCAAATATGTTCTTATAGTTTCTTATTTTGCTTAAATGTTTTTATAAGTACTAGGTATATTATTTTAATATGAGAAATCTAAAAACAATTACAATAATTAATTTGGTTTTTTATTTATATGGTGTATACAAAATAATTAAATATATTGTACAAAATGAAAAGTGATTCTACTTGAAATATTTGCACTAACACATTCTTTTTAGAGAAAGTTTTATAAATATGCAAAAATTCATTCAGTATGATTGACTGAATTTATACATAATTATATATTATGTAAGTGTTCCATCAATCGATGAAAAAACGATTTATCGATAACACTGAATTTTTGAATTCATATACATTAGTTGGAATCATGCATAATATTAGTTACAAAACATAACAATGGTAATCATTTCTCAGAAGTTGGCGACAGGGGGATGTTCAAGTTATGTGTAGTGATTGAACTGTATATACATATGTATATAAAACATTACACACCCCGATAAAAATTATTCATACTTTTTATAATGATTGATAAATCAAATGTTTTTTTTATCTTACTGGTGTTAACTGGTTTGTTATTTATTTCTTTAAACTTTATTATAAAGTATACAAATCTAATAATCGCATATAAAGAATACTTCTATATTATTGAATATGTATGCAAAATGATTACAATTACTATAAAGTAAATTACTACACGTACAATAATTATATATTGAAAATCTAGTACACTGGAAAAGAACAAGAGGAATTTTATGTATTGTACACAAAGATTTGTACAAAAATTTAACTGTCTGTGGGTTTAATCATTTAATTCAGTTAATTAAAAGGAAATAAGAAAAAAACCTCAGAACTTCAGAAATGTAGTGGTTTTCATAAACCTGTGATGTGCACATTTATTTATGAAATTCTCTCCTGTTCCATTCTGTGCACGTTTTATGACTTTTTTTTTGTCTTATATACGTACCATGTATACTTGAAAAACTAGAACACCGGGTTAAAAAAATTTGTGTGCTTAATAAAAAAGCACCATATCACTACGTACACAAATAGATACATTTATAAAAAAAGCCAGGCGAGTTTATACAGCCTGATATCATTTCCTCATAATGAAGCAAAATTACCTGACTAGACTTCATTAAAAGCAAATAATGTTTTTTCGTAAATCACTTTTACAAATTTTAAGAACATTTCAATCGGGAATATTTTGATCCCAGATTGATACTTAAATTAAATTAAATTAAATTTACACATCAATATAACATTGTTTCTATCAATATGTAAGTATCCAAGAATAATAATAATTAATACAGCTCCGTATTAAAACCAAAATAAATCAAATTTAGCTATGAAAAGTATGTAATTGGAAAAATATTAACTATTGTCATTACTAAAAATAATTAAATACATAGTGTCAAAATTCTAAATACCCGAATCAAACTAATGTACAATAGAACTTCTTTAATATAAACTTTAAGGGGCTGAAGAAATAATATTCTAATTAAGCAAAACATTGAGTAATCGTATCTGGTGACATGGTTATAATTACTGCACTTGAACAATGTATAAAAATAGTTAAATGATTTAAAAAAATCATGAAGTACAAAAACAACCTACAAAATGTCTAAATCAAGCAAAAGAGATTAAGTAATGTAAATGATGATTTATTCAATTTCATGTTTCGATTGCTACTCAGAAACTTTGAATTAAGTAATGGAAAATATATCAATCTATAATAACACAAGGGGTTTAGAATTTTTTGAAAGATGAATTACAAAATTTTTCAAAATGATCAAGATATTTTAGTATGAAATTGATCAATTTGGGTTATGAATATTTGAACAGTTTTAATTAACAGGTTCTACTGTATGATACAATCAAGAGTCGGTTGTCTGATCAGTATTTCCTCGAAAGAGACAGAAAAATGATAATTGAAAATATTAACATTGCTGACTTACTGGGTAATTTAGGTACATAATAAGGTAGGTATTACAAGAGAATGACACAAATTTCAAGCAACATTGCTCTCACAATTTTAAATGGTCTCTAAACATATTTTCTTCATTTTTATTTAACAAATGTATATATTTGAGTCTAAGATGGGTTCTAATGTTAATTTTGATGTTTTAAACAGTTTAACCAAACTGGAGATTTCTTTCTGTCCAGAAATCTGTTACAGTTAATGAAGGCAAGTTATATATTCTCAATCTAACCAATTGGCCTACTTAAATATACAATATAATAAACTGCACTTTTAAAACACAATATTCACTGTCAGCAAGAGGTAGGCTGCATTGAAAAATGGACTATGCATTTGTCAAGAATAAGATATTGCCTAATACAGTTTAAGTACTTGGACAGCGGATGTCAGCAAATGGGGGATTCCCGTTTCAGCGACTCCATCCACTGACTGCCTTCCATTTGCTTCATCACAGTCTTGTACGAATTATTGTTTCTAATGTTGTGAGGAGTGAGATTGTGTATGAGAGTTTTGAACCAAACTGTTTCAGCAATACATGTCTGCAAAAAAGAACAATTTTCTTAAAACACTACATTATACATATAACATGTAAGTTTAGGTAATACATAATTCATTATTAGGAGAACACATTCTTATTGTGAAGTTGTAATTATTCAGAACAGACGGTCTGTGATATTTTCAATACTAATTAAATGTATTCATTAGAAGGATATACATATAAAATATCCCGGTGGTGCAACAATATTTTTGATAAAATTGATTTTATATGTATATCTTTCTAATTAATACATTTAATTAGTATTTAAAATACTAAGAATTTTTTTACAACCCATCTCATAATAAATCCCTAAAACTCTCACTTCCTGATTGTGGGGCACATAGGTTCCATTTTTGTACATTCCAAAAATATTAATGTTTTTATTGATATAAAAATATATTAAGATTTAAGTCTGAGCATTTATGGGTGAAATTGTTCAGTGCGAACACACAAAATGAGTGGCAACTTTCAGGGAGTTCTATTGTTATAAAAGTAAACATTTCTTCTTGAATAGTTACCTCAACCACGATGGCTAACATTGTGTGAATGGCTGGTATAAGTAGGAGATAGAATCTAAAATAATTGATTTCCACATTATCAAAATTCCACCCCTTGACTTCAAAGAACTCTGACATTTCAGGCCATGGACACATCAGGAGTAAGGTAGTAAAAACTGTCAACACTATTAATGTTGCTACCAGTTGAACTGAAAAATAAGAGTATTTGTAAAGTATGCGTTGCTTTGTACTGTTTGTTGTTATTAACAAATATTTTTCTATGTTTTTTTTATGTCTGAAAATGATAACAGAAATAATCAGAAAAAAGTGTTGCGTAACAGAAAACATAATACCTTTATTATAATCTTTGGATTTGATGTAATCTTCACCTTGCACCGTGTCTAACTTTACTCCCACAAGAATAACTTCTTGTCTCAAGTGCAATGCTTTTTTTGTAAGAAAAAGGTGCCGGTACTCAATTTAATTTAAATTAAACTTGTAAAATGTCTACTATTCTATAAAATATTTGAAAAAGTTTAAAATGATGATTTAAATAAATGAAGAATCGAAACCTAAGTCAACTAACGTCAAGTCAAGTCTAGGTAAAGGTCAGATTTTTTTATATGAGCGAATGGTGCAAGACTATTATAAAAATATCACTCGTTTAATCTTGCTCCCACTTAGTCAAGGGGAAAATCAAAGACAGAACTATTTCACTAAGTCGTAATTACAATATACATATTGACTAACAAATGAAACCATCCAAATTCTATTGTTTGCTGTCAGTTAGTATTTTTGTTTGCACGATTCTAAAAAGAAAGATAGAAAATTATATTGGTCTCCAATAATATCTGATTGGAATGACAAACGAATGAAACAAAATGACAAAAACCGAGGAAGCTGATTTTTTAAATTAGATTGGAGAAATTCTACACGAATTACATATGCTTTCACGGTGAGGCTAATAGTTAAATTCTTATAAGTATCAGATAAATAATTAATGACGTTATTTGGTACGTAAATCATGAGAGTGGAAGGGTTGAATAGAAAGAGACGATAATAAAATTGTTCATTTTCTCGCATTCGATAGAAGTGTTAAAAATAACACTTGTCTAGAGGCTTATCTGGGCTTATCCAAGTTTTTTCATATTAATATTATGGAATGAGTGTTGTCATTTGAATTAATCTATCGAAAATGAAATAATTTATCGAAGTACTCAATTCATATACAGTAGACTCCCGGTTATCCGGAATCAGATCAACCGGATTCTTGAAAATATTCCACATTATTCATAACGGCTACTAAACACGTATTTTAAAGTCGAGTATTTCAGCTGTCCGTGGTGTCTGAAGAGTGATCTCTCAAAACATTAATATTTTATTGTTTTATGAGGATTAGTTACGTCTAGTCATTATCACTTGTGTACAATAGATAGCAGCGTGGTAAATTACGGGGGTTGTTGTTGAGGTGCCATAGTTTAGTTTTATTTACACAGCCAAAGTAAAAGATTTTTGTGACGAATTAAAGTTGCAGGACGATTTTAACGCGCCTTCTGGATGATTAACATGGTTAACTGTCTCGAGCAGGAGCATGACAGCACTCTGGCTGAAAAAATGATGTAGAGAAATATTCCAAGTAGAATTTGCCAAAAAACAACAAAGGGCAAAAAACAATCTATACTTTTTTATTTCTCTAAATGATTCCATATTTACTTGTTGACTCGTCTTATTTTAAAAATTATTATTATTGTGTTAAAATGTATGTTTCGTGGCCGACCTGGGCATGCATTTTATTGAAATTATGGTGATAAATTTTTAATTTAAAAATAATTGTGTTAAATATTGTTCTATATAGTAAAAGTTATTTGACAACCCAGCAATAATATCCCCTTTGCGCTGTTCATAAATGCACACATGTGCGCCTTTTCTTGGTAAGTACATACACAAATACATTAATAGGGGCACGGAAAGCGCGATTTTTGTGCATTGTTGAACATTTTTGGATTAACTGGGAATTCGATTATCCGGGATTTTTTTTTAACATCCATCCTGGATAATCGAGAATTTACTGAATATGAATATGTTTTGAAATCAGACAAAGAACCTACATATATTTAGTTGCTTAAATCAATGTTCTAAATTTAAAATCATTTTGTGGTTTTGTTTAATATTATCGATTTAAACCACCATGTTACTATTTTGGTGATATGTCCGTGTCATAATTAAATATAAGTGTTTAAAAGACAACAGTGTTGTATATAAACAGAATATTTAATTTCAACTTACATAAAAATAACGCACATAAAATGTTTATTTTGTTCAAGAAAACATTGTTATCCTGTAAAATCAGTAAAAAAAACCATCTAATTTATGAAATTTGCTTCTAATGTTTTGAATAAGTTCAATATTAATTCATATTGTAGATAAAATATGCATGAAGACAAATATTCTCTGCATTTTTAAATGAAAATAATGACAGCGCAGATTCTACGTTCGTCATGGTCGGAAAGACCGGAGTATTGAAGTTCAATGGATTAATAAAATTATTGTTTTTTATAAGACTGAAAATTTATTATTTAAAAATTAATTACAGTAAAACCGCGATATAACGAAATCCAAGGGACCAAAAAATAAAAATTCGTAATAACGAATTCCCACATATAACGAAATAAATTTAAAAAATCCTACTATATGTTACGCGCCGTCGCAAAAAAATGTTGCGCGGCTTCAAAAAAGATCGCAAATTCTGTAAACAAAGGAGGAAGAAGGCCATAGGGAACTGAATACCTACATATTTTTAGTAGTTTTGTTATTAAAACAGATAAGCAAATGGATAATCAAAGGAATTAAATTAAGAACAGAACCTATTCAACACCAATTGGAAGATATTTTTGTAAATTCGAGAATATTGCAAACACAAAACAATATTTTAATTGTGTTTAAATGTAGAGCCGCTTCAAACATAGTTTTGGGCATGAAACATAAAAAATAATTCAAAAATAAAAATTTGACAGTTGAATCGCGGCATTTTTATGAAATGAGTCGTATATAAATTACGAAGGTACTTACCGGTAACGGCGGCAACCACTTCAAAATATAATCGTTAACATTATTTGTGCGATGGTTAAAGTTTTGCGGGAATTATCACGTACTGAAGCCATTTTAAGGATTCACAAAATATTAGGAAATGTACTTTAAATAATAAATTACGCTACACTAGTATGTATACGCAGATTTCAGTAAACACACGAAAACAATAGTTAATAGAAACACAAAATGCCGTACAAAAATAGTCCATAAAATATTTTAACAAATTATTTATATTATTGACGAGTTCACACGAAAATGAATTTATGTAAATATTCAGTTCGGTCATGCAATAATTGCGTTAAAAGCGGAACAAACTTAACTCTACAGACGTTACACTGAGACTGACATTCCCAATAAGTACATACTGCAACATTCGGGGGGTTCCTGTTAATTTTTGTATTTTACAGCTGTTTGGGTCTGGGATTGCAATACATATTAGAGGCGTATGCGTACGTAAAACGTGTCCAAGTGAACGCCGCAAGAATTATGTCAAATGGTTTTATGGGCCTACTATGAACCCAAGAAGAAGTTTGAATTGTTTTACTACCTTGTCGGCAGACCGCCGCGAACCGCCGAAAAGGCCATAAACCGTTCGCATACGGCAGATGCAGCGGCGCGGCTTTGTAAGTGCGAAATAATATTGTCAACCTTTAATATTTTTTTATTTCGTTATAAATTTACGTAAATGTATTGGCATTTTTTCGTACGGGACAAAAATGATTTTGTTATAAATATTAACGGGATTTCGTTATATAAATGCAATTTTGTATGAAAAATTGGTTTTAGGGACTAAATTTCAATTTTTTTTTCGATATACGTCATTTTTCGCTATATCGGGTTTCGTTATATCGCGGTTTTACTGTATTGTGTTTTTGATATAAAACTTGGTTTTAAATACATACATAGTAGCTGAAGCCTTAAAACATGTGACTAAATACAATATATTATTTAAAAACGTATGTTTTCACTAAAACAAAGTACATATTTTAAAAATGTCAAATTTTTTATTTATATTTATTTCTATCAACGTCCTTGTGGGCTTTTACATGATAAAATTGATTTGTCCTGCAAATTGAATGGTTATAACTCTATTAATTTTTAAGATTTTGTTAATTTGACTCAATCGAGATTTGTCTCCATAATCTTTGTTCAAGATTATGAAAAAATATATTCCGTTAATGCAAGAATTTTCCATATTTAGACAATTTTGTGGCATGTGGAAAATGTATCTAATGGTTGCGGTCTTTCTTAAATGCTTGTAATGTCTTAATTATAGCAAATAACATTCAGTTTATTAGTTTTAAATGAGTGTAAAGGTCCTATCTAAGTAATAGTTTTAAAAAAAGTAAAATCTAGTGTATAATTTCTGATACAAATGAATAATAAAAACCCACAATTTCGTAAAAAAATGCGTAAATTTGAATTATTATTGATAATCACCCCTTAAGGAAATGATTTGGAAAGTATCTGTGATTAAATATAGTAAAAGTAACTTACAGTTGGTACAAAATGCTTCACGGAATGGTTGCCCCTTGGAATAAACGCAGGCCAGAATAAGATACTGAAAACTGCTAACAACAAAAACAACGGTGTTTTCCCAACACACTACTTCTTCAACATCTGGTCCCCCAACTAGTGGTTCAAACCTAAAAAAACATATGTTATATATTTTAAACTACATTGGTTTCTCCAATAGCTTCCACCTGTTCTAGAGAACCTCATAGTATGTAGCAAAAGCTCCCATATCGGTCCTTCACATTCACCGTCAGGTTGGCATTTTTAACACTACTCGGTAACCGTGGTATGCCGCAGTGCCACGATAGTGACGATACAACATAGCATGGCTGCCAACTAAAGACCATTCACTGCCCGTACAGTGCAGTTGAAATATTTATTCAGTAAAATAAGAAACACAAATAAGGTATTACAACATGGTGAGTTTCAGGTCAAATCATTTGTCCTGGGACTTGTCGAGGACTCGGGCGTCTGTGCTCGTGTAAGACAGATGGCGGAACACATACTTTGGGTGTGTAAGAATATGAGGGGAGGATATGCTTGCGGGATTGGATGTGACAGGTTATCGTTTGCCTCGGAACTACGACCTGTTGAGGAATGAAAGGAATTTTGTACTTTTACAGCGGTTTGTGGATGTGGGTATCTCGTTGGGAGATTTTGAGATGCTCAGGTGTTTAGAAAGTGGGTGAAGACCATCTGACCTTCCCTCCTTGCTTGAGAAATCTCAAGTTGAATATCTGCCGGTCCTAGCTTCCCTTTGCCAGAAGGAACCTTTTTCCCTTTAAGGGGTGTGTGAGAGACTTGCTGTCCCTCTCAGTGCATCTATTCTTGTGTGTATCTATAAATTTATAACTGTAACTTTTGTGTGCATTTGATTTATTTCTGCCTTACAAACATACGGCAGAAATAAATATTCTTGTAAATTGAATCCACGAAAAGGACAGAAATATCTCACCAGTCCTGGAGATACAATATGTGCAGGGCAGTGAGCTGTGCCAGCAAGCAGACTGCTACTTGCAGCAGAAGAGGCACCGTATTGGAGGGACCTACGAGGGACACCGGAGGGCAGCGGGGGCACAGGCTGCGTGGTGGGCCTGCTCGGCCCATGGACAGAGCCAATGAAGTGGTCACCACCAGGTCTATGTACAGGAACTGCATGTTACCCAGAGTTGAGTATGCCTAGAAATGTAAAAAATACAAATTTATGAATAAATCGAAAGTTTTGTCAAAAACTATGGGATTAAGGTAAGACACAAAGTATAATAATAATTTGTAGGTACTGAAGTAATAAAAAGTCAAGACAGTCCGAAGAAAGTTATGTGTTATAAAATGATTTAGTTTCTTTAAAAATAATTCCAGTACTTACTTTACAAAAACGCGCCTTGTACATGATGTACATTTTATTTTGCTTTTCAAATGTTTCTTAGAATTTTAGAATCATGTATAAGTAAGTATATAGCATAAGTGGTTCATAATTATTTTTGAGTTACGAAACATTGTGGTTTTTTAATTAAGGTGAATCTGAATAAGTGCGACATATAAATCATCGACATAAACTTTGAACTGTTCTCAAACTTCATAAGATTATGGGATGACTTTGAATTTTTTATAGAATGATCATTAGCCATTTCATAATTTAGGTCTTTAAAAATTGGAATGTAACCTTTTAGGATAGCTAATATTAAAAGCATTTTATGAAAATTGAAAGAGTACATGCACTTACCCCAAATTTGGGGTAAGAGCATCTAGTTGTATTATTTCTGACAAATTGGTAAAATAATGAAAATGTCTTTACTGATCTGCTTAATAACAATATGAATTAGTTATTTTGGTCCTTTATGACGGGTAAAACGTGCTGAGTTCCAAAAAAAAATCTAGTAAAATTGATTAGACGGGAAAAGTGCGACATATTGTAGTGATTGTTTTTGAAATTGGTTAATTATTTAAAAAAAATAATGAAACTGTCCACACATCACTAGTTGAGAAAGTTTCTATACAAAAATATATGGGGTACCATACCGACCACCGATTAGATGCACTTCCCCACGGTGTAAAATTTATCTGGTCTTATAAATCGCAATCCGCGTAAATAATCACAAAACTAATATATACATAACAAACTACAATTTAAAATAATGGTACTACCTAATATCAGCGTCCTGGCACAAAAGAACTTGGAACTTGGATTTATTGGCTTATGGAGTACCGGGTCACTTTGGACCCCTTGCTCCTTCATCATGTTGTAGGCCAAAGTGGCCTGTAATATTTTATTATTATGGTGTTTATTATTATTCTGATATCATGGGGCATGGTACTGCTAGCTGGCGCAGTGAATTATGACCTCTAAAGGACAGTTTTGGGTCGTTTTAAACGCGTGGGAACGGATATATCGTGGTTTGATAAAACGTTAATCGTTGGGTTTTGGTGCTTGGGGAGGTCAGCATAAAAACGCTTGGAGATATGTTTGATGAACTCTTTTACGGGGAGAATGCCGGAATCGTGATGTAGTTGTGTGACTCTTAGCCATCTTGGGGCGCCCAGTACTGATCGGATGATCTTATTCTGGAAAGTCTGAAGCTTATTCATGTGTGTTTTGGCCGCGTGGCCCCAGATGGGGGGCTGCGTACAGGAGTATAGGCCTTGGCACAAAAGATTATTGCGATATACAAAAGATTAAAGAGGTATACACAACTCGCAAGTTGACATCAAACTGTTTAAATCATTTAAAATGGTATTACAAGCAAACTAATATTTGGATTTACACCATCTCTGGACCGTCTCTTCAAATATTGATTTATAACATTTCTTAATAGGTTGCAGCATTGGAAACCAATTTCTAACGTAATTAGGAGA
Organism: Eubasilissa splendida; assembly: GCA_031772225.1. Lineage (NCBI taxonomy): Eukaryota > Metazoa > Arthropoda > Insecta > Trichoptera > Phryganeidae > Eubasilissa > Eubasilissa splendida. Next base: position 50,084,079 of record CM062845.1, read on the forward strand.
CTTAGATGCACTTATCCCGACTCACCTTAACTAAAGTAACAATTTGCATTGTGAAATATTCTAATAATTTTAATTAATGGGGTTATAGAGTATAAAAATACATACACATATAAAAATGACTTACGTTATAAAGAATGAGAACAGAGAAGAATTGAATGAGAGAATATAAAGCCATGTATTTGAATATGGCAAAAGATGTGCTCAGTGCACATCTTCCTTCAAGGGCCAAATATTTTACACATGTGATGTCTTGTATTCTGGATGTAAACGGGGCAGCCACTGGAAGGAAAACATGAATCAATAATCATTTATATTTTAAAACAAATTTTATGTTAACATTTATAATTCAATTATAACAAACTCATGGTTCAATGAGCTTTCATACAAAATATTGTAGCATATACTTATTTTGAACATACTATTAAATTAATCGGCACGGAAGAGTAAGAATAATAAATAAAATAATGAAACAATAATACATAATTTGTGTTTTCATGTTGGAAAATATTAAGCACGTTTCACTGTAATCATATAAATATATTACTAGGTGGGCCAGAATATTGTGTTTTTGTTATAATAAATTGTGTTACTCTCATTTAAAATAATGATCATTGATTTATCAGGACAAAGTAACATTGACAGTTTAGATGATGTACCAGAGGCTTCAGCTTGTGAGAGCGAAATGCCAATGTGAGCTGCTTTTAGTGCTCCACAATCATTGGCTCCATCTCCGCACATTCCTGCCACGTATCCCATCTGCTGTAAAGCTACAACTAACTGTGTTTTCTGATCAGGGCCAAATCTACCAAACACGGTTCCTAAAAAAAAAACAACAATTAATAGTTATCTGAGGCTGTCAGTTGATGGATTTAGAGCTAGAGCAGTGAGAGCAAATGAGAGAAAAATATTCATTATTAGTTTGCTTGTTCTAACGTGATCGAGTTTTCAATCCATTGCCCGATCTGTTATATAACCTATATATAACGCATATTTAATATACATGTAATATACATCCAATTCTCTTTTTACATGGCTTTTTTTTTAGACGATTTTTCAATTTAGTAAAAAAAGATTTACATATCAAAAATTTGATCTAACATGGGCTTATTTAAAAATCCCTTTGAATTCAATCCTTATAAAATGTAAATGTATATTTCCATTCACTAAAACTCCTAAAATTCCTAACATGTCACTACACTAAATATTGTAATATTACCACTTTAAGAAGTTGGTTGAGAAGTATTTAATGATTTTGCTTCTGCAGATGTCGGTTCATAAAGTTGTCAGTGATGACAAAATAACAGCGGACTTTGAGAATCAAAATGAAAAAATGCTGGGGTCGATGAGGTTCCACTCACTGCAGGATTAATTAAATAGCTAGTAAATTATAATAATTTTTTTTAACATGATCCAATTACTAAACAAATTTAGCAGTTTAAATTTGAACTAAAGTCATGTATGACGCGATATCAAGAATTATACAAAGATGTAGTTAAAACAGAATCTTAATTGATTAATTTTCCTTTAAGTGTTCCTTGATAAAACTCGATAGGTGACTTATTATCTGACCCCTTCCTTATTTTGTTAGGAGTACCACAAGGGTCAGTTCTTGAACCTATCATTATCTATATAAGCGACATTGTAAAAATGCTAAAATATTGCAAAATAAGATTATTGCAGATGGTGCACTCATATACAGGGTGGCCCAAAAAAGTGAGAACAACTCGTAACACATGAGTTATTTCAAAACATAATATAATTAATTATAATTCTTAATGTAATTTTTTTTGCACAATATTTAGCTAATCAGAAATCATCAAAACACCCTACATTACATAATCTACTGGGTTTAAATTTGGGCTGTTCAGTGGCCACATGCCTTGCTCGATGAAATTAACATTCTCACAATGAAGAAAGTTGATTGTATTTCTGGCTGTGTGAGATGGAGCTCCGTCCTGCTGTAATGTCTAGCTATACTCCAGGCTTTGTTTTGAAACTCTTTGACCATTTTCCAGCACCCAACGTTTTTCAATTTGCAAATTTTTGATCAGAATACGGTTTTTTGCAGTAATTTTTGTCATTCTGGGCAACAATTTGAAAAAACTAAATATAAACAATGGAAAAATTAACCCTCACTACATGTCATTTTTCAACAACATTTTCAGTACGCAGTACTTTTTCAAGAATATTTATACTTTGATTTAAGTCATAAATACAAGAGTAAAAAATAATTGGTATCACTAGAGAAGATCAATAATAGATAAAGATATTTTCTGTTTACTAAAAGAAACAGACGTGCTTTGATTTGAATTGACAGAATATGTAATACGTCGCCATGTTGGTCCGTTGTACAAGGTCGGAACACTGCGCCGCGCGCCTTAGACTCCTTTTCAAGTGGAACACCAATAAATCACACGCAAATGTTTATCATTAAATAATTTTAACTTGAAGAACAGTTTAGGGGCAGAGACACTTCATTAATATTAATAGTCTGAACACTGTTTGTTTAAAAATGTTTTGAGGTGTGATATATTTTAAAACAAGGATGTACACATAAGGACACTTTACAAGCACCACACATAAATCTTGTTACTGACATTTTTTTTCCTGAATTTTCGAATTACCACAAACATGACATCGCCTTCGGGGTTTGTTATTTTTAAGTGTTGGTGGAATGGGTTCTGGCATATGGTCAGCTAGTGTTTTGGGCAAAATTCTGTGGAGTATGGCTTGTTGAAGTTGTTGGATGTGGTGTATTGATAATTGGTACAGAGTATTTTTCTAAGAGCTGCCTAATTACGCTCAGCTGAAATTCAGCTAATGTTTTTTGTTACCAGTGACAAATTTATACATATTATAGCCATTCAATAAATATAAATCAATCATGTGAAATGCTACTTTTTTGTACCATTTTATAGATTTCCTCATACATGATCAGCTACTAAGCATCATGTCAGTTTTGTCCACTGCACCCATAGATTTATTGTACCCGATTATGCACTTTGGCTTCAGTATAGGCTCACCCGTTTGATAATGATTTTTCCCAGTGGATTCAAAAGATTCGTCATGCAAGGTGGTAGGGATATGCACATCTCTTCTGTCACACCCTTAGAGGGCCAATAATGGACTGTTCTTCTTAGCCTCTATTTCTTCCTTTTTTAGTTTTTTAAAATCTGGCATCCCTTTCCGATTTTTTCTCACCGTCCCGCACGCATTCGTTCGGTTAGCATGAAGGTATTTAAATAACGTCAGACTTGTGTACCAATTATCACACCACAAATTATGGCCTTTACCGATATAATCATTTAAGAGGGTAGTGACAACAGCTCCAGAAACTCCAATATTTTGATCATTTCCGTCCCTTGTCCACAGTAAATTATAAAATCGACGATGTAACCTGTCATTACGTCACATAAAGCATTTTGATGAAAAAACGATGCGGTTTTTTTGGAAGATATTGTTTGAATTTAAGCCGGCCTTTAAAAACAATAATACTTTTGTCGATACATAAATTTTCATGTGGAACCATTGTTTCTTTAAATATTTTACAGGTATGTTCTAATAATAATCTAAATTTAACGAGTTTATCTTGCGAAGCTAGTTCATATGGGTCAGAGAAATGTAGCATCTTTAGTAACAATTGATACTGATCTCTCGGCATCGATTTACCGAAAATTGGACTCACAAGTAAGGGATCAGTACTCCAGTGTTCTTCAATAGACAAACGCTTATTTCTTGTCATAAGCATTGCTGTTGCAAAAAAAACATACATTTCTTGTACGGTGGTATTTTTCCATTTATGTGAATGTGATTTTGGTCCGTGTTTCTTATTATTGAAATTAAAATAATACAATTTATTTAGTTTCCTCCACAATTTTTGACATGATCCAAAAATTAAGGAAATGTTCGAAAAAAATGATTCTGATGAATTTTCAGAAAAAATGTTGGTTGTTATGCAAAATTGGAAGTCATCAAATTCATAAATGACGAGAATGTGAGGTCCAGAAGTCCAAGATTGCAAATATTCTCCAACATCTTCCTCGACAGGTTATGCTTCGTTATATAAATTGTCACTAACTATGTCACATGACTCTAATTCTTCTTCACTCATTTCATAATCAGAGTCTAATTCTTGATAAGGTCACCAATTTGTTCTTCATGTAATTTTGCCGCGCCATTTTAAAGGAACTTTTTTTTACAGTGGAAAACAATATAAAATAAAAATGAATTTTGACAAAAATGACCACATAAAATGTAAACTCATATAAAAGTATTGATTCCGAATTATAATGCAACTCACAATAACAACTCTGAAACACGACACGTATAGAAAAAAAAGCATACCTAACACTTGCAAAAAAAATGTTCAAATAGTTTGTGATAAATTAATGTTCCGTTAAACCAATGTATACTGAAAATAATGCATCGGAGCAGAGTCCGCTTCCGACAAGTTCGCTTTCAAAACTGCGCGTGCGCACTGCTTTATCTTAACATGGTGGCAATTTTTCTAACTGATTTTTCAAGGACTTGAGATCGATGGACGAGATCACGAAAAATTACATTTTTGGTAACCTAACAAAATAATCTCGAGCGTATATTAGAGATGTCGCTAAGGTGACGAAATAAGGAATTTTACTGTACAAATTTGACAGTTCTATAATGTCATATACCAAATATGATACAACCGCACTGTGGGCCTATAGCATGGCGTGATAAATGTGATACAACCGCACCGGGCGGGTTAATAATCAAAGATGGCGACCGGAAATTGTCAAAATAAAACGTAATATAGGTAAATAGGTAAGTAAGTACATCAGTAAACTATTTATGCTATTGTTAGTTTAAGTTAAGTTAAACTAATTTTGAAGAAATTATATCACATTTTACAAAATGTTCTCACTTTTTTTGGGCCACCCTGTACATCGTGAGAGACAATTATGCTATGAATAAATTAAACTATGACTTAAACAATATGGCTGAAGAAAAATAAACTAAAATTAAATTCTTAAACATTGGAAATAAAAGAATACCAATATACATAATTATCATATATATTGAAAGTCTGAACGAAGTGAGGGAAATAAAATATTTAAGAGTCGTAATAGATTCAAGCTGAACTTTTCACAAATACAAGACACATCACTAAAAATATTGCTAAAAAAAATCCCACTTCTGGGAAGGATCAGAAGGTTCATTAGTACCGAGTCTTGTAAAATAGTACAAAACTCTATTATTGTTCCTCACATAAACTATTTTTACTACTGTTAGAAAGTGATGATGAATAAGTTTGTGTCTATTTTTTGCCATTTTCAATTCTTTAATTATTAGTGACTATTTTCTTCAAGCAAAATATTTTATTTTATACAGCAGACTCCCGATTTTCTGGAATCGGATTGACAGGGACGTTTCGAATTTCAAAAATTATTGAAAAAATATTTTCAAAACGAAAATGTTCCACATCGCTTATGATGGTCAAACACTTAGAGAAGGTCGAACACAACAGCTGTATGACAATAGATAAAGAAAAAGACGATGCAGCAGAATTTTTAAAAACACTAAGTGTTTAATCTCACAGAGGAAAATATAAAAAAACAGGTTTGACAGAAAAATATGAAGATGTAGCAGAATTTTATCTATAACCAGAATTTTTAAACAGTTAAAGCGCTTCATATCACAGAGAAAAGCATAAAAAACAGGTGATGGTACAATGTTACATACATCGTGAAATACCCCATCAGATTTAGCCAGGTACAGCAGTATTACATGACAGACACACATTCCTGGGGTTATACTATATACTGATGATGATAGTAAATGAATCATTACCATGTAACTAAGAAAACTTAGTAAATATTTCAACAATAAAAAATACATTTTCTTTATTTCTTAATTATTTTCTGAACTATTCTGGTATGTGTATCCGACCTCTGGCTGATGTTTCACTTATTTTCGACTGTTCTTATAGTTGAAGAAGATAATTTTCGCTGAAGGCAAACGATAACCGCATTAACTGATTATTTGGCATCTTAAAGCAGGAAATAGTATCATTTTGCTATCAGCGTGCCAATTTGCGCAAATATAATTCGCGTTAAGAGAGATTTTCCTGCATAATAAAAAACATTGTTAGTCTATGCTTACTGTACGCGATTGGAGTATAACAATTATATACACAAATCCTCAAATATGAGGGTCCAAATCCTCAAAATGACCAGGTTTGCCGATTAACTTTTTTTGTACCAACTAACCTTTGGCCAAAATTCTTGGCAGCAAATCAGGATAGTGCTGTCTGATAGCATTCCAAGTTTTCCCATCGAGTGCAAAACAGTATTTCTCATTGACCAGAGTCGAGGAGATAGTGAGGGAGGTATGCGCAGCATCGTGGCAATTGATGTGGGTGTCTCGAGGCTCCCCGACCACCTCAAACTTTAAGGGAGGGCACGGTGCACCATCGATAGCCGCTTGAACAGCGCTGAAGTTGTGCGAGATGAGAATGATCTTCTCATCAGATGGAACCATACCGCAGTCCCTGGATACAGCTATTGCTGTCATTATATTGTCACCTAAAAAATCTCGAGATAAAATAAACATTCAAAAAAATATTTTCTATCCCAGGAATAAATTTTGATAATCTTATGACAGGGTTGCAAAGCATTTGATAATATTCATGAAAATAATAGAGTACAAGATGCGCAAACAATGGCGACAATTGCATGCAAATTTGAGCTGGAAAACAGTTGTAGGGTTTTGGATACATCTAGGGTGACCAGCTATCAGGGTTTCATCTGAAGTATAAGTCTCAATACCACCTTTCTGGGCTCCGGGTTTTGTTATAATTTCTCCAGGTTAAGCAAAATTTGGTTTATTATCCGTGATTTTTGTAACTTTTAAATATTTTTTCAATGGATTAACCGGGAAATTCGATTTAATGGGGTATTTTCACCATCGATCTCGGATAATCGGGAGCCTACAGTATATAGAAAAATATATCTATGAGAAATATATTTGGCTACCACCGGGATATGAACTATCAACCATTAAAAGACTATACAAGTCTCAAATTTGTCATAAACTTAATAACGCATCTTTTAAAAGTTTGGCGTTTAATTGAATTGGTTCATATCCTGGTAACCAAGTATTTTTTTAGATAAAATGCAGAGTAACTGGGGCAGAAGATTCAGCGTTCCTAAGATTTATGTCTGTAACAAAATTAACTTAAATAATTAATAAAAAAGGTTTCAAATGACATACGGATGACAAATGACACAATTTTCTTAACAATATGTTTATGTTATTATTGCAAGCCCTTTAATTATAATTGATCAAGTTCATGTAAAAATACTATTATTTTAACACAAAGGGACTGCACGTGTTGTCAAATGGTTTCAATATTCAGGAGAGTAAATATCAACTATAATCAATTATAATGTAACTAAAGGTGCACTGTGTGTTGGAATGGAATGATTTATAGATATAACCTGTTATCATCACCATGCGCATGTTGGCATTGTACAGATCCCTGATTATTGGAGCCGATTGGGGTTTTAGGCTGTTCTGCATGATGAGGAGACCCAAAAATGTCATGTCACATTCCAACTGGTCCCTCTTCACTCGCTGGGCGTCGATCCATTTCATTTTTCTATCTAGCTTCTTGTAAGCTAGTCCAATAACTCTGAATCCATTGGAAGCGTATTCATTAAGTACACGACTGAAATTCTCGGGCAAGGAAGACGGGCTGCACATTCCGGATATCTAAAAAATATTTTCTTGTGGTGTGAATTGATTTATACTACCTATACATGGGGTGTCTCGATGGGAGGTGTCATTTTTGATTGAATATGTACTATTTTTTCTGTAGATATTTTTGACAGCTGTTATTGTGAAGCATTGATTTTTTAATTATGGAATGCTCCACAAACGCATGTCGCATAATTATTGTGAAAACTCATTGCAAAAATGGGGAAATTATCTATCTCACACTGCAATTGTGAATTTAATCCAAACTTCTAGCGAACTGGTTTGGTTTTGGATATAAAGACACCTGTGCGTCTTGGATTAGTTGTCGGCCTCTCGAAAACATAGTATCAGTGAAAGCTCAGATAGCTCAAACACCTTTGTACATTGAAAATGTTACTGGAGCCGCACTGTCAATGGTATACATTATTGTGACATGATAACAAACTTTTCATGGGATGAATGAAACATTATTAATAAAGAAGATGTAATCGATAAATATTTGTAATATTGTAAAAAGAAATATTTTAAAAACCACCTTTCTATGTTTTTTTACATTTCTATAATTTTGTACATTTCAGAAACCAATCAAATACAAAAGTCGAAGATGCCTGTAAATGGATAGTATTTTGTAATAATGGTTAACCCTAAAAATTAAAAAAAATCGTTTGTCATCTAGCCATTTTTTTTGTTCGTTTTATTGCTATTGTTTCTATACCATAGATAAGAGATGGTTAATATATATATATTTTATTTGACTTTCACAGCTTTAGTGCTATAGATGTGTTACAATGGTGGAATAATTTTAATTACATTGAGATTTTATTTACGTGTGGTTTTCTTTTGTGGAAATTTCTATAAAAACCTTTTTTTAGTTGTCAGTAGATTTAAAAGAAAGAAACGTTACATTGGCTATCGTGAATATATCGGACAGCCACATGACAGTTCGCAGCGTCTTTTTCTCACGGAAAATAACACATGATATCACCGGTGCCGTGGATCGAATCTTTAAACAAATTATTATTCCCAATAGTGACATCGTACGGCGCCCCATAGAAATCTGTTTCAACTCAAGAACACCACGAATTACGTCTGAAATAGAGTGTAAAAATCGTCATTTTTCTTCCATACAAAATTAACAGTTGGCGCTCACTTTTGTGTTGCCAGATCGCAATTTCATTAAATTTGAAAATTTAACACACATACTCTCATGTCGACGTCAAAGTGCTGATATTTTTACAGTTATCGAATTTTCGAAAACTTTTTTGATTTTATTTTTACTTCACAAAATGACTTATTTCATTAGTGGAGACTGCCGAATTTTTAGACATTCCCGATATGCTCCTTACTACCGCAGAGTTCAATAATGAGAAAAACGCAATAAGTTGGAAAGTATCTGGAACGTTCCAATTTGAGTAAATTGTTAGTTAGATTTTGACGTACGTTGAATTTAAGTGATTAAGATAGTATTACTTTTTAGTTATAAAATTTAATTAAAATTAAAATACATGATTTTACCATAAATACAGTGACTGCATCGTTAAGCAGCATTGGCCATTGCCGCGGTAATCGCGTTGTTAGTGCTATATAAGTGCGATGTGTAATGTATACGTAGTTGTAAAAGGCTAATATTTCTTTATTTTAAGCATCATATTTAACACAATAAAATTAGTATTAATAAAATCTGAAGTAGTCCTTGCAAAAAATAAATAATAATATCCTAAATTTTATGGCCTGACAACAAACACTATAAACTTTAATTTTTTATTTTGTTTTGAACTCATTTGTATATACTGTAATAAAAAATATATTTTTTTATGTGCAACAATAAATATTCTGAAAATTAAATACCAAACCTTCTCAGGTGCCCCCTTGACAAAGTACAACATTTGCGGCTGGCCAAGAACTCGTGCAATAACGCCCATAGCTTGCTGCGTGGATGAAAAGTGGAACCTCCTAAGGAGACCGATCTCATAGGGAATCTCCAGAGTCAAGGGGTCCAAATCGTCGCGTAACAGTGACGCTTCACTCGTGCTAGCGGGTTTCACGAGTGTTGGAGACAGGCTGTCATAACGAGTATTCTCTGGCCCTGGTTCTTCAAGGACCTGTAAATTATTATTTTCTTGTTGAATTTCGCTGTATAATATTATGAAAGGGTATTAATTTGTAATAGGTAATTAATTCTCTATGCATACTGATACAACAATGTGAAATTGACTGCCTCAGAACAGTTCACCAGTAGTGAGACAATCAATATATCAATAACATTTGGTTAACACCTTGCATACTGACAACGCACCAGGCGCATGTCGATTTTTTTTTTCTAATTGCATACAACGCGTCTTACAGTCATATTCATTTGCTTATATTATAACACAGTGGAGTGCCATACAACAGGTCCTTTTAAGCTTCAACACGGTATCGGTCAGTCAATATCGTATTGGTGTGTCGGTAGGTCATTTGGATTGTTTTATCAAATAGATTTATATGGATTTTTTCAGCAGTTAACATGTACTATTTTAATACATTTTTAATTGTAAAAATATTTCAATTCAAATTAAAAAAAAATTATTGATAAGAAAGTAAAGTTTTGAGCTGAATTCTACAACCACCCAGAAGGCATTCAGATGATTAAATTTTCTTTTTTTTATTAACATAATGAATAGTTACTCATTATTGACAGGTAAGAATCCCCAGTAGGTATAGTGAAACCCTCTTAATACGTTTTCCAAGGAACCGCCAAATAAAATCTTCTTAAGCAGGAAAACTTATTAACAGTGATTTCAATATTTCCATGCTTTATTTGACCATAACATCTAATATTGTATTTTAATTAACATTACGATAATTAAAAAATAAAAATATTTTATTTATAAAAAAATTATTAAAAAACAATTCATTCTATAAAAGTTACCTATATAAATATGTATTTGAAAATCACCAGAGAGAAATTAGGCCATAACAACTGAATTTAAATTTTCATCGCCATTCATTACATGGGTAAATAAATTAAAAAACAAGAATAACACAACAATTTATTTATTTTTAAAATAGTTCTTAATACTAGATTGTTTTATTCTTTTTGAATATAATTGTGACGTAAAATTGTCTATTTCCAATACATTATCTATATTTTTTTCTGGTACATTGGGAACTCCGGTCAGAAAATATCTTATTAAATCAATGTATTGGATGACCTCTTCGCATTTTGGCATTGGTCTAATATCTTCATCAGGCTCTTCACATTCTTCTTCTTGTTGTCATCTACAGTATCTACCTTACAAAGTTCGTCTTTCCTTTTAACATCACAAGGTAGCAATTCACTATCCACATTGACAAATTCTTCGAAGGAAAATGGCAAGCTGAAATGTTGTAGTACTTCCCATGTACTGCTGAATTCTTCATTCTGTTGTTTATTTTCCATTGGCGTATTTGCAAAGCTGGGTTTACGAAAACAGTTGGTAATTGTCTGCTGGGTTATTCCTTTCCATGCTGCAGAAAGGAAACTTATGGCATCTAGCAAGGATATCTTATAATTTGTAGATTTTTGTGAGATTTTTTGTAGCAGCATTAACATTAATTTTTTCCTATAATGTTTCTTAAGGGATCGTTTAATCTTTTGGTCCATAGGCTGTAAAATTGATATTGTTTTGGATGGTAAATATTCTACCCGCACATTTTAAAAATAAGAAACATCCTTAGGATGTGCAGCACATTGATCCAGGAACAGCAAAACTTTCCTATTTTGTACTGCCATCTTCCTGTCCATCGCCAGAAGAAATTTATGGAAAATTTTGCAGAACTGTTATTCTTTCCTTGCTTCTTTTGCCTCCGTGGCATTTCTCTCCTTTAAAACAGTACGTCTTGTCAGGAAGCAAATTAAAGAATACACCACACTCATCCGCATTGAAAATATCAACCGGATTATACATAGCTAGTAGATTAGGGAGTATGGTTGACTTCCATGAGTTCACAATATCACTATTCACACTATTTGATTTTCACACACATTTTTTGAATCTATCAATCCATCCATTTGAAGCTTTGAAATCCATGTTAAGTTTCCTGGCAATTTCCTCAGTTTTTTCCTTTATGATTGGTCCACTCAAAGGAAGATTAACAGCCCGTTTCTGCCTGAACCATTCAAGCAGAATAACTTCCATCTTGTCGTATTTACCAGTCTTCATTTTTTTCCTATGTAGTGGATTGGCTTCCAAAGATTGCTTGATGATTGTTGCGCAATTTGACATTACAGTATTTAAAGTAGAAACAGGCAAACTAAGACTTTCCGCGATTCTAATGGAGTCATGTTGGGAGAAGTTTCTGCTTTTATAATTATTTCAAGCTTTTTTAACAAGGTGAGTGGTTTCCGCTTTATACTGTTTGCTTTCGAAGTTGGAGCCATTTTCAAAAGTGACTGTACAAACCTAATAAAAAACACTACCAAAACGAATGATAATAAAATGTAACTATAAGAATGCTAATAAAAAAACCTAGATGAAAATAAAATGATTAAAAACAAACTTATAAAATGTTGATGACTAACTAATAAAATGCAACTAATCTCCTAATGTACCCTTAAAATATATTAAATACTACTTATAGGAAAATAAATAATATTATAAGAAAACTAAATGTAGTATAAAATTTGAACTATCTAAATAATAACCTATAAAAAAAATTACTATCTAAACTGTAAAAAAAACCCTACTATTAAAAAGTGATTATAAAAAAAATAACTATAAAACAAAATTAAAATTAAACTCACATAAAATATCTAACTACCTAAATTAAATAAATCGACGTAGCAAAAGTGAATATAAAAAAAATATATATAAAACGAAATTAAAATTAAACTCATAAAATATCTACATTATCTAAGCGTTTACCTTTATTATCAATATGGAGAATATTTAACACTTTAATAACTACCTAAATAAAATAAATCGACGTAACAAAAGAGAATATAAAATAAAATTAAAATTAAACCCGTAAAGTATCTACCTAAATAAAATAAATCGACGTAGCAAAGAGTAAAAGTAGAACCACTGACAACGAGACCAAAACACAAAATGATTTCAAATTCAAATTATTTGGTGTTTTATAGTAGAATAAGGGTAGGACAAAGTTATTAGGAGATAAAATACGTCACATGTAAGTCCGATGAAAGTTCATACTTTTTACAAAATGTAAAATTGTTTGCACGACAAGACGTTTGAATCTCTTCCTGGCCAACTTGACGAATGCACATTTAAAAAAAGTACTGTTTTAAAATGAAAACCTGTTGGACTGCATATCTAAAATTTATTCCTTTTGACGAGTTTTACATAATTTACCTGTACACTCGACATATTGCCTTGATCAGTGTAATTGAGACATGGAATACTCGCCCTTACTGAATCTCAGTTCAGGGAAATTATTGTCGGCATTGACATCGACGATCACAGGTCTGAACATTAATAGTATTTTAATAGTTAATAGTTTTTTAATCACAAATATGATGACATTATTTTTGCTTTGTTTATTTATTTTGTGTTGATGTAAAAAATCAAACAAACAAATAGATCAGCCGGTTATTCAGTTGTCAGTGCCCTGTGGTTTGTTTTGTTTTGTTTATTTGTTAATAAATTTTCAAATACGTATCGGTCACGAAAATAAATAATTTGGTTATTTTAGTTGTCAAGAAATATTAATCAAAGCTGAACCAGAAGTAGTTAAAATGAAACAGCTCCCAATGAAAGCAATTCCAGTTCCCTGTAGTTTCTCCAAAAACGGATGTTATCAGATTTCGAACATAATAAAAATATATATTTTATGAGTTAACTTAATATATAAACCGGTCCAAATTCTGTACTGTTACAGAAAACATTATTAGGAGTTAGACATTACTACTAAATTATGAGTCGAAAATGTTCAAGAAGTATGTACAAATTCTGTACCGTTACAGAAAATACTATTGTGTGATTTTTACAAAATCATGTTAAGCTTCAAATAAATATTTGCATAATTGATCCAATATTATTATTATTATTCCATTATCATTGCTTCAGGCCATAAATCATCTAATAAAAAATAGTCTGGTTGCTCAAAGCTCAATGACCTTTATTTTTTTGTAACTAATTAATTTACCATCACACCGTTTCTCCGCGGGAGTAGGCAGAGAGGATAGAGTGCCACATTCTTCTGCCCTGAAACACAATTCTCGCCTCATCCACATACATACATCTTCTCATACAAGCTTGTTGATTATTGAGGCTTCTAACTATTTTCCAGTATCTGGTTTACCTGGTCGTGCCAAGTGTTCCGCGGACGTCCTCTATTTATAGTGCTGTCAATACTTGCGTCATATATCTTTCTAACCATTATCTCCTCATTCATGCGTTCCATATGACCAAACCACCTAAGTGATCCTTTCTTAATCTTACTTACAATATTAAGATCTGCTTTACATTGTTTGAAGTGTTAGGAAGAGTATAGTATCCAGAATAGTATTAATGGTTAATTTTATCGCATAATATTTTTATTTGATGTATATATCATTGAGTACATATTACATTTCGCATGTACTTCTCAGAAATTCAAAATACGCAGTTTAATTTTTTTTGCAAATTTGAATAATTTACTCCGTGAATTACTACTTTCTTAGCATAACAAGAATGAGAAATTAAACGTGAATAAATGCTCATTTCAAGATCAGCTTTACGTTCTTTCCTTATTTCTTCATTCTTTACTCTGTCATAAATGGATCTGCCGCATATACGCCTAAGCGATCTCATTTTCAATGCATTCAGTCTACTTTCATTCCTCTTCTGCCAGTTACAGACATCACTTCCGTACATCGGTGTCGGTACCGGGACTTTATTGTGCGCCTCGGTTGACAAGTTCCCATTAGTTATTTTTTGTATTCAATATATAATTTGGAATCAATAAAATATTTTAATTAATTGAAACAATCGCATAACTAGGATTTTTTTAAACACACGTATCTCTGACATGTTTGAGATTAGGTACAGCAAACGCAGCTTCAACATTTTCAACTTGTATTTTTAATCCATATGCATCTACCCCTAAAATATAGCGTTCCACTCAGTATACATAATACGATTACACAAAATTTATTCATTCAATTATAAACTCAAAATTTGACAAAGCAATTCGATACTTGGAATTCCCGAAATAAATTGAAGGTTTAGGCCAAATATAATTAAGGTAATACGGGCAAACAGATAAAAATGTCAATGTACTACATATTTTGTTATTTTATCTATGTTATCTGAAAAGACAAGCTTGTCATAAAATGAGGCCTAATTCAATGCGGCTCGTCGTAAGAGTTAAGTGAATTGTTGTGTATTCTAAGAATTTATTATTAATTAACGTTTTACTCAAATTTCCTGAGAAGTTAACCCGAAAAATCAACTTACATTTTTAAAGCGTCTCTATTTTCTTTGTGATGATATTATTATTTATTTATTGTGTGAAAATTTCTTTACTTTTAAAAAGGCACTCGTACAATTCATAGCTAGGATTGAGGGTTTTGACAAAATGTATAAATCCACTGTCTTCTACAATACTAAAAGGCTGCAAATCTTTGGTAAAAAGTTTCATCAATGCATCATTCATTTTCTGTGCATCTTTTTTTTGAATTGTTTTAGGGACAAAGGCCGTAATTCGTTCTTGTCGAAGACATACTTTTTTGATTGGATTTTCGCATAAATTAACGCTGGTGGCAACATTTTCACAATTATTTAGATTAACTGTTCCCGTACTTCTTTCCATTGCAACTGTAGGATGTTTGGACTAAGTGTTTCTTTAAATTCAATGTACTAGTTTTATATGATAATTTCACTTTACACATGCTACACGTTGCGTATTTCACATCTATGCTAGTAAAGAAGTCCCACAATGCACTAGTTTTGTGTTTTATGTTACACATTATAATAAACACAAATAAAATTAAGATTTTATTACTGTATAACTAAGTATACAAAATAAAATGATTGTTGATAACAAATAATACGAAATATAAATAAAATTTTGTGTTAGTTATGATGCTAATAAAAAATAATTAAATTTCCAATACTCTCTTCGTTAATGTGAAAAGAGAACTGAAAAAAGTCAAAACCGAGTAGTATTTTCGTGTGCGTAAGTGTGTGTATTGTATGTGCTGTAACACGACACAGTGAATAAAATAGCGTGATTTAAATGTTTTATTATGTGATCTGGTTGTACATACCTACACAATGTAAAATAAGTTATCAACAAGCTAGCATAAACATTATACAGTAAAACCGCGATATAACGAAATCCAAGGGACCAAAAAATAAAAATTCGTAATAACGAATTCCCACATATAACGAAATACATAAAAAAAAATTCTACTATATGTTACGCGCCGTCGCAAAAAAATGTTGCGCGGCTTCAAAAAAGATCGCGAATTCTGCAAACAAAGGAGGAAGAAGGCCATAGGGAACTGAATACCTACATATTTTTAGTAGTTTTGTTATTAAAACAGATAAGCAAATGGATAATCAAAGGAATTAAATTAAGAACAGAACCTATTCAACACCAATTGGAAGATATTTTTGTAAATTCCAGAATATTGCAAACACAAAAAATAATTCAAAAATAAAAATTTGACAGTTGAATCGCGACATTTTTATAAAATGAGTCGTATATAAATTACGAAGGTACTTACCGGTAACGGCGGCAACCACTTCAAAATATGATACTATGAACCCAGGAAGAAGTTTGAATTGTTTTACTACCTTGTCGGCAGACCGCCGCGCACCGCCGAAAAGGCCATTAAACCGTTCGCATACGGCAGATGCAGCGGCGCGGCTTTGTAAGTGCGAAATAATATTTTCATCTTTTAACATTTTTTTATTTCGTTATAAATTTACGTAAATGTATTGGCATTTTTTCGTACGGGACAAAAATGATTTTGTTATAAATATTAACGGGATTTCGTTATATAAATGCATTTTTGTATGAAAAATTGGTTTTAGGGACTAAATTTCGATTTTTTTTTCGATATACGTCATTTTTCGCTATATCGGGTTTCGTTATATCGCGGTTTTACTGTACACATATTCCAATATATGGCGCAAATCATCCGAAGAATCCGGTGCTAATTCAAGTGATAATCAATATAAGCCGCGGTGATAGATGGCGCTGATTCAAGGAATAATCGATTTAATCACGAATCATGATATTCCCAGATATTTAATCATTGACAGTGAGTGTGACTCAAATATATTATTGATAAAATCACGGTTCGTGATTTTGAGCTCATCATTGCTAATTAAAATGCATTTTATAGGCAAATTTAATGAAAATCTAACGAAGCGCGGATACTACTACCGCCATGGCCGGTTAGAGCGGTGTACTAAAAGTTCGAAAAACAATTAAAATTATCGTATTTCATAAGACTAAAAATATATTATTTAAAAACTGATTATTGTGTTTTTGATAAAAAAATTAGTTTTAAATAGTATCTGAAGCCTCAAAGCATGTGAATAAATAGAATATATTATTTAAAAACGTATGCTTTCACTAAAACAAAGTATTTTAAAAATGTCGAAATTTTTTATTTTATTTTATTTATTTCCATCAACGTCCATGATAAAATTGATATTATGTCCTGCAAATCGAATAGTTATAACACTATTAATTTTTAACATTTTGGTAATTTGACTCAATCGAGATTTGTCTCCATAATCTTGGCTTCAAGATTATGAAAAAATATATTTCGTTAATGCAAGAATTCACCATATTTAGGCATTATATTGTGGCATGCGGAAAATGTATCTAACGGTTGCGGTCTTTCTTAAATGCTTGTATTGTCTTAATTATGGCAGATAACATTCAGTTTATTAGTTTTAAATAAGTGTACAGGGTCCCATCTAAGTAATACGAGTAGTTTAAAAAAAAAGTAAAATCTAGTGTATAATTTCTGATATAAATTAATAATAAAAACCCACATTTTTGTTAAAAATGAGAAAAATTGAATTATTATTGAAAGTAGCCGTTAGCAATAATGTCATTCAAGGAAAATTAAGATTATTAACATAACTAACACAGTTATTAGAAATATAATCGTTCATAAATACGTGAAATAATATGAAAAGTCGTCTCTATTCTATGGTGTAAGTAGCCGACTGACGGAATGCATACCCGGAATTCCCCCATTTTATCGCAACATAATTATATACATAAAGGTGGCGTACACAGTAGGCCCAGATGCATGTTGTGTCGCCAGGTATTGCGAAATACATAAAGAACGCTTCACACAGGTGTTAATTTTTTATAACTTATTCAAATTTTTGAATTATGTGATGTAAAAATGTGTTGATTTATGATGCGAGGGCCTGAAAATTTGTTAATACTACATGTTAACGGGGTTTTCATGTAAAAGAGGTTGATTTAGTATGAAACTGACAATTTGGGTCTTCTTCTTCTTTTCAATAGGCAATCCATCCTTCTAGAGTGATTTGTGTCATTAAGTTAAAACTTTATTAATGGCACAAAGATATTAAAAATATAGAAAGAAGTACAATAATATTATAGAATAGGAAATATTATATTACAAAAATTTACTATTATAAAGATAAAATGTGGCGAGTTAAGGGAAAGAAGATGACACAAGTTAACCAGGAGTTGAAATATATAGTTACTTAGCATTAGAAAATATTAAAATCATTAATAATAGGGACACTATCTAATTTAAGGAAGTTTTGTTTCATCTTGGGTTGTGTAACCTTAAAATTGATCAATGGCCGAGAACGAAATTCATTTCTGACATTGCATGTCATTTGAATTAAAATAATTAATTCATGAAACTACTGCCATTAAAAACATATGTTTAGTGTATGGTGAAGGTGTGGTAAAAATTTGAATGTGTCATTTTTGGTTCTGGAAATTTATCATTTGAAGATGAGCCCCATGCTGGACATCCCATCGAAGTTGCTGACAAACATCTCAAGGCCACGGTGCATGCCGACCTTGGACTGACCTTAAGGTAACTTGCAGAATAGTTGAATATAAGCATAACTAGACACCTCCATAAAGTGGAGACGGTGTCAAAGCTTTGCGGAATATTTACGGCATAATTAGTCAGAGAAGAATATAATGGACAGACTGAACATGTGTAGATCGTTAGCCGCCAGACAAAATCGGAAATCGTTCTCGGATCGCATTGTAACAGATGACAAATGGGTTGTTTTATAACAACGTTAAACAAAAACGACACTGGTCCACCCTTGGAATGACATCCCTTTCGACCCCCTAAGGAGAATTGCACCAGAAAAAAGTTATGCTATGTGTGTGGTGAAATATTAAAGGTGTAGTGCATTATGAACTTTTAAAATCGAATGAGACAGTAAATTCCGATAAGCACGGTCAACAATTAAACTGGACATTTATTGAAAAATGGCCATGTTTACAACATACAAAAAAATTTGATCAATCTGAAATGAGAAGTTTTACAACATACTCCATAATCTCAGGACTTAGCGATTACCATATTTTTCAATCCCTACAAAATTATCTTAGTGGTAAAAAATTTTATAATGTGGAAAAAGTTAAAAACAACCAAAAAATTATAGGGATGGAATAAATAAATAAATTAATACATGGGAGACAGTTATATCAAAATGAAAATTATGTAATTGATTAAATAAACGTTAGTAGGAGAACACATTCTTATTGTGAAGTTGTAATTATTCAGATCGTATCGTAGGTCTGTGATATTTTAAAATAATTAAACGTATTAATTAGAAAGATATACATATAAAATCAATTTTACTGAAAAATATTGTTGTTGCGCCACCAGGATTCGAACCTGGATCTCTTTCCAAACCGGGGAAGGTGTATTATCCAATTATGCTACAGCAACATTATTTTTGACGACAAATTTTCAAAACTATATGTTACACCTTACACCTTTTCAAATTAATACAGTTATCGTTCCATTATTTGAAAGAGCCATGTACTTTGTTTTTACGGAATCTCAAATACTTTTGAGTAAACCGATAGCAGACGCCGGAATTAACAATTAATTTTTGGACACATTGATACAACTTATATATTATTAGGAGAACACATTCTTATTGTGAAATTGTAAAAACAAAGTAGATGGCTCTTTCAAATAATGGAACGATAAGTGTATTAATTTGAAAAGGTGTTACAAAGGTAATAGGTTTGAAAATTTATCATCAAAAGTAATGTCGCGGTAGCATAGTTGGATAATGCACCTTCCCCAGTTTGGAAAGAGATCCAGGTTCGAATGCCTCTGGCGCAACAACAATATTTTTCGATAAAATTGGTTTTATATGTATATCTTTCTAATTAATACATTTAATTATTTAAAAATAAACATTGTTTTAAAATAGTGATTTTTGATTATACAGTAAAACCTCGTTTATTCGAAATTCGCCGCAAGTCAATGTTTTAGAGCAGGACGTGGTCCCTGTGGAGAGTTTTCATACTAAATTGAACTTATAAATCGAATATCGTTATTCAAAGCTATTTTTGGACCCTATCAGATGAATTTGTCGATCTATTTTTCGCCTAATTCGATTTTTTTTGTCAGATGTCAGCAATCTGGAAAATACACACGCGCTACGCAATGTGCCTGTCCAAAGTCCAAGACCATCAAAATGGGTAGTTCCGCCCATATACCGATTCACGACGCATAAAGTTAATTCTCATTTTTTGTTTTCTCACTCACTCTCAGTGTACTAGAAAAGATGACAAATATATCTTGTGCGTCCTCGATTCAAAATATTAAATTTTTACTGAGACGCTTTAACTTAAGTTCGCATGCTTTTTTCTCTCGCTCGTTTTCTTTACATTAGAAAAATATATTATCTTTGCGCCCTTATAGGTAGCGCAGTTTTCTAGTTCTCCCAGATGCGAATGTCAGTGCTTGCCAATCTTCTGTTCCGTATTATTACCATAATTATTTTTGTTTACGTAGCGTTTGTATATTTTGTAGTACAAACGTTAGTACGCGGTTGAGTTCCTCAGACTTTTCCATGTTTTATAAATTATTTAATTTGTATTAATTTTAATACAGACATTTCTCTTTCTATTTAAGTTTAGTGTCAAGGCATTTTAAAGAATGTGTAGTTAGCATTTCTCAGATGTTCTCGTATCTTATTGCCATTGTTTTATATGTAAAGAACATTATTTGTTTTTCTCTAATATTTATGTATTAGACATTTTGAAATTCGCGAATGCATGGTTTGCGTTCCTTAGACTTCTCCTTATTTCATTAAATTTAAATTAAAACATTTTCTAATTTTGACTGATAATTTTATATTCTAGATTAATGTGAAACTCGTACGAAATGCCGACAGTTGCTAAAAATCGAATTAACACAAGAGATTGACAAAAAATATTATCCAAAATAAAATTAACAGAAAAATACGCGACCCTATTAATGAGGTTGTCGACAATATTAAACATGATGACAGAAAGAACTTTAACGTTGAAAGGCGAGTGCCAAATGTCGCCGCGACCACCACAAAACAAATGTTTTAAAAGCGCTGGAAACTTTTGTCGCTAACTTCAGCGGAGAAATGGCGGGTTGACAAGTTCGACTATTATGTCGTTATTAAAATTGGCGCGAAAAGATAGTCCATTATAAGTGTTTTTAAAAAAAAAAATATTGTGATTTGTTTACATTGTATTTTGACAACTTGTTTGTTAATTTTAAATGCGTGGATATAGGTGTATATAATTACTTCGAGTTGCTATGAAAAAAGTTAGTATGTAAAAAAGAATCGAATTTTTGAAATTTTTATATTCATTATCCTAAATCGTTATTCAAACATTTTTCTTGATTTTCGGTCCCCTCAACTTCGAATAAACGGGATTTTACTGTACAAGAAATAACCCTCAATAACTTTTGCACCAATCCAATAAGTATGTACTTTTTTCACATTTTATTGACCAATTATAATAAAAAATAATTTTGTGTGAACATATTAATAAAGCAAGTCCTGATGTTAATCCCTGAAACACAGCCTGAAAGATAGTCTAGAAAAGTAAGTGCAGAAGTTTTTTTTAACTCATTATTTAAAAAAATCAGTTTTCACATTATTGAAAGAGATGTACAGTAGAAGTCCATTAGTCCGGCATCCAACAGTCCGGAATGCCCGATAGTCCGGCATCGCTCCGGAAAATTGTAAAAATTTTGGTTTTCTCCAAAAGTGTGTCTTTAAAGCAAATATATAGTAAAAACGCTCAAGAGCTATTCGGAAGAATTCAGGGTAGTTCGGGATCATGCGGAAGCGCTCGGTATTGTTCGGAAACAATTAGCGGCCGGCTAGTCTCAGCTGTTACAACAAATTCAGGTGCAGTGCAGCTCCGTTAATCAATCACGAAGCGTCTTCGCCATTTTTTGTGCGTTGTTGTTTTGTGTCCTTTCACATCGCAGTAAACGTAACTTTTGAAACTGTTCATAAAAAAAGTGAGTTTCGTTTTAACTGTACAATCCCTTGAAAAACCTGCCTGAAGATGAGGTAGAGTGGCTTCTAATCGACGAGAATGAGCCTGTTGAACAAGAACTAACCGATGAGGACATTATCAACATTGTAGTAAACCCTCAGCCTACTCAAAATCTTGAAGAAAGTGACTCAGATGCCGAAACGGAAGAAAAGGAAAAAATCAGCTGGGAAGAAGCTGCAGAATCACTAAATAAGTTTATCTCTTTTGCTGGGGCTAGTACTAGCTACAGTGCTTCAGAAATTATTGATTTCTATATCATTAGAAATGAATTTTATACTAAACGCCAAAAGTCAAGAAAACAAAAAGACATTCGTGACTTTTTTAAATCTAAGTGAAATATGTTTTACAGTACGTGTACATACATTATATGAAATGTAAAATAAACTTTGTTGTATGTATTTCCATACTGTATTTGTAGTTTAATTATTAACCTAATTGTTCTTATAATTACCGCCCAATAATCCGGCACGTTCGGGACCGGCTCGGTGCCGGACTTCTACTGTACATGCATGCACAAATCTAACAAAATAGTAACATATTTATATTAAGCTAGAAGACTAAAATTGCATAAACAAGGGAAACAATAATAATAATATATTAGGGACAGGTTAACATTAAACATTTCTCCTTAATTATAAAAAATAAATTTTACCCATCCTGTAGCTTCAAACATTTTTAGATCTAGGGGATCCCCAGTTAATTGGTTATCAATGCTGGTCAGAGAATGGCAAGAGGCCAGTGCCTGGGTAATTGGTAACTTGACCGGGAGAGATGCGACATTGTGCAAAGGCTCTCCAAATATTCCATCATTGTGGGGCAACACCGCATAGAGATCGAGACCGTCCTCTGTCAACGTGCCTGTCTGAAAAAACAAATGATAAAAGTCATAATATAAAAAGAAACATCTGAATGAAAAATTGAATATAAATATTTTTCAAATGAATTCCTTAGAAAAAATATTTTTTTTTTATGAAAATTTAAACTCAAAATGATTTTACTTTGTTATACGTAATTTATGTGTTTATTTATAAAATCTCACCTTATCAAAGCAAATAAGCTTTAATTTTCCACAGACATTGATTCGCAGAGGACTGATGCAAAATATGTTGTGTTTCTTGAGGCGTCGCTGACTGTATACTGTGCCGGCCGTCATGGCCGCTGGCAGGGCTGGAGGGACTACTATTGTTATTATATCTAGGGTACGGAGAATTATTGTCTTTGCACTGCTCTGTTGGGAAGAAATTTATTAATGTAGTAGTAGATAGTAAACATTCATTAATAGGTCACGTGATAAAATCAAAGAGAATTTATTAAAAAAACATCTGATCAAAAAATTATTGCTGAACATAATATAGATATACAAAATAATAATAATTATTAGTGTCAGACAGGGATGCTTGGAGTCAGTGTAGTCAGTCTTGGACCTGGATGACCCACAGCACCAAATGATGCTGATTATTATATTGTGGTGTCTTATAGTTATGTATACTATGAAGGAAACCTCAAAGGGTCTCATCCTATCCCGGAGTCCTTTTGAGAGTTGTTTACTTTTGTTTTGATTCCACTCAACAATGCAACACATGCAATATTTTACAAAATCTTAAAAGTTTGTTTTTGGACTATATTTTAAAGTTAGAGCAGTTAGTTAAGTTCATATTCACTTTATTTTCTTTATTATTACAATTGGTCAATATTACATTATTATTTTTTTTAAAATTGTAATTCAGTTATTATGTTAATACCATCATAGGTTGGCTCCGGTATCATCGTACCAAAGCCATACCTGTACAATTGAATGTGAGACTAGTTATCATATTAAATTCAGAAGGCAGTCAGATAGTAGCTATAGAAATCATGCACCCCCAAAAAGGGAGGATAGATGTCACATTTATGTGTAGTAGTCGCAGAATTCGGTCACAGTCCGGCAGAAATTCACCCTGTCTAGGTCACAAGAGGTGCGAGGGAGAGCCAGTGGAATGCTCTGTTAGGTATCTCTAGCCACCGTCTATCCCAGCAACTCCCAACAGGAAACCCACATTCTAATAAATTTCCGGAAAATCCGAGATTAGTCATCTGAGGGCCTGAGTCGTTCCAAAATGATCAACCTCCAGACCCTTCCTCAGAGAGCGGCAGGCCAAAAATTCCAATACTTCAAGGTCAGCGGAGAGAATGCCAGCCTAAACTGGAAGTGCGAGGCTCCTATCAGAGCCAGCAGGGGGATCCGCTGGCCTCAGATAAGCGCCGTGGCGATAGAGATAATTCTGATTCTGTGCGCCGATACCTTAGCAGTGTACGTGACCAAGTATATTATGTACACCGCGAGAGTTCATAGTCCTCATTCTGCCTGGTGTAATTGTCGCAAATGCATAAAGACATCTCCTGCTCGTTCAGAGACGGTCTTGACATGAGACACATAGGAACCCGTCAGATCCAAAATAATCCCAAGGTATTTCAAACTATTTTAAAACTTCACACTTACATCTCCCTTTCAACATTATTGTCAACTCCTGCCAGACACCAAAAGTAGAGTATCATCTGTGTAAGCGACAAGTTCACATCCAATCGATAGTGATAGCAGAATATCATCAAAAAGTACGATCCGCAAAGTTGGTCTGAGAATCGAGTCCTGAGGACAGCCTATGTTTGTTATTTTTATTCTTTTGGTCTCACCGCAACTGAGTGTGGCCGACCTATCCTATATATAGATAGTGTGTCGGTACCCGGAATAGGTACTTTGGGTATTGGCGGACCTTTAACCCTTACACCGCTATGCTCATACTGTTATGCACATGTGAGTCATGCCTCCAGCGCTACGTACATATATTTATGCATGAATTAAATATATTAATTATAAAGATAAACATATAAAATCAATTTTATCGAAAAATATTGTTGTTGTGCCACCGGGATTCGAACCTGGATCTCTTTCCTAACCGGGGAAGGTGCTTTATCCAACTAAGCTACAGCGACATTATTTTTTAGCGACAATTTTCAACCCAATATTTTACCTTTTTTGATATTAATACATTTAATCGTTCCATCATTTGATTATATGTATCATATATTTAATTCATATTTAAAATATCACAGACCTATGTTCTGAATAATTACAACTTCACAATAAGAATGTGTTCTCCTAAAAAATATATTTATGCGTTCAACTTGCGTACATATATTTATGCGTTCGTAACAGCGCGGCAGGTTTGATAGAAACATATATGAAAAATTTGTTTAAATCAATACCATTCCTGACATCTCGTGGTCACAAGTGAAATCCTATTATTTATTTATACAAAATATATATTTGCGTACATATATTTATGCGTTCGTTACAGCGCGGCAGGTTTGATAGAAACATATATGAAAAATTTGTTTAAATCAATACCATTCCTGACATCTCGTGGTCACAAGTGAAATCCTATTATTTATTTATACAAAACAGTATAAATATATAAACCAAGACGTCTCAAACCTCAGTTCAGTTGTTTGAATTTCACGCACTACAATTCTCGCCAAGGGTCGCCTAAATATTATCGGAATGGCGTCGATCGCCAATTTTTGTTCTGTGGTCCATTCGGAATATAGACAGTTGTTATTTTTGTGAATATTTGTTTGGAAAGTGTTATAATAATTATTACAACGTAATTTTATTTAAATAT
This sequence comes from Eubasilissa splendida, assembly GCA_031772225.1. NCBI lineage: Eukaryota > Metazoa > Arthropoda > Insecta > Trichoptera > Phryganeidae > Eubasilissa > Eubasilissa splendida. The sequence goes on from CM062845.1 coordinate 50,109,980, forward strand.
TGTGAATTAATCTTTAAACTTTGTTATTTTTTGTGTGAAGTTATCTTTTGTGAGAAACAATTTGATTTGACTATGTCATTTGTGGTAAGAATTGAAAAACTTGTATTGTGCTGTATATTTTTGTCATAATTATCTATATAAAAATTGTGTAACTTCTAACCTTCAAAATGGCGGGCCGCAGTCTTGGGGAGGATGAAATTATAGAAACATTTTTAGACGCGGACTCAGATTTTAAAATAAGTGAAGAAGATCAAGGTGCACCATTTACTGATGAAGCAAGTGACAATGAAATGGACGCCCCTGAGATGAGTCAACCCAATGATTAGCATGTACCATTTACTGATAAAGCAGGTGAAAATAAAATGAACGCCCCTGGGACGAGTCGACGAGACAGACCAAGTAATTTAGATGGACCCGAAAATTCTAGTATTTTAGATGAATGCGAAAATTCTAACTTATTTTCTTCTTGGACCTTGGGTCTATTTACTCCAATAGTTTATGAATTCAATGAGTTTGTGTCTGGTTTCGACCCATCTACTTCATTTTATGAAAATTCACTAGAAATTGATTTCTTCACATATTTCTTGAACAAAGAAATAATGACAAAAATCGTAGAGGAAACTAATAAATATTACTTAGCTATTCCAAACAGGAACCGTCTCAAAAATCCAGACTTCGTAGATGGGTAGACACATCCATCGAAGAAATGTACGTGTTTTTTGCGACTTTAATGTTAATGACCAGAAACCGATATTTAACTATCGAGGAACACTGGTCCACCGACCCATTGCTCGCCAGTACCATTTTCGGCAAAATCATAGCCAGAGATCATTATGAAATTTTGCTTCGCATGTTACACTTCTCAGACATTGACGCACAAGTTCCCGGTGACAAACTTCACAAACTCAACATTTTAATTGACCATACCCGTTGCCGACCATGCCTTTTGAAAATTTATGCATAGACGAAAGCATAATTGTTTTCAAAGGCCGTTTAATTTTTAAACAATACATACCTTCCAAACGTCACCAGTTTGGAATTAAAATATTTGTTTTGTGCGATGTCAAGACAGATTTTGTTTTAGAGTTAATTATTTATTGTGGTAAAGAAATTACGACAACTGACGCTAAACATCTCGGGGGCGGTAGTAAAGATACTACTTCGAGATTATTTTGGCAAAGGATATAACTTGTATACTGATAACTGGTACATCAGTCCTACCCTTTATGGATTTCTCCACAAAAATAAAACAAATGCGTGTGGTACGGTGCAAGCAAGATGTAAAAGAATGGTAAAGTTCAATCAACTAAAAAAGGTGAAATGGTCTCCCAACATCGCGGACCTCTTTTAGCACTCAAGTGGACCGATAAAAGAGAAGTTCACATTTTAACGACCTTACACGATGACTATGGAAATGACCGGAAAGATACATTGGAAAACGCGTCAGCCAATTGTAAAACCTAAGTGCGTTATTGACTACAATATGTGTATGGGTTCTGTAGATAAAGTGGACATGATGTTGAGCAGTTTAAGTTGCTTGCAAAAAACAATTAAATGGTATAAAAAGTGGCCTTACATATAATTGACTTATATTTATTAAATGTACATATTGCTTATAAAATGGTAGCTAGTAAAAATGTTAGTTTAGCAGAATATCAATTAGCAGTAATAAGATAATTATTATAAATGTTTCACATAACACCCCAATCTGCGCTTCATTCTCACTCTTCACATGATAAATCATTACGACTTACTGCTAGGCTACATATGGTACCTAGCGCATAGGGTCTGCCCATACCTAAATCAATTTTTCCCCCCGTAATTATTTGTCTCAAAATGTCACAACCGAAAATGATGTCGATCTCCGCCCGCGGAGAGAAACCGCCGTTCGAAAGTTTAAATTTGCCGCAAGAAGGTCCCGGTTGACCTGCCAAATATGCGGTTGGCTTTTTTAATATTACCGCCTTAACTGATATTCAGGCCTATTCTCAAAATTGCAATATTGAAATGAAGGTGATTGTTACACCAACCCTCAAAAATAGTGTTATATTTGAATGAGAGAGAGGGAAAGAGTGAGGGAGTGAGGGAGATAAACGTACCATAATCTGTCAAAACTATCTGTCTATTTTTGAGGGATGGTGTAACAATCACCTTCATTTCAATATTGCAATTTTGAGAATAGGCCTGATTGTTTGTTACGCTCCCCGAAGCATCTAAAGCATAATTTGTTTGTTGTTACCCAATCTTTGCGGTTGACATTCAATATGCTACCGAATTTTCCGCACTCGTCGATGTCATGCCCCGAATAGCGACAATATAAACACGCTTTACTGGGACTGTTGCGATCTCTTTTTATAACTTGAGTATTTTGAACCGTGTTAACCGCTTTCTGTCTCCGATCTTCGAGTGAATTCATATGAGCATGTGGAATGGAATTTCTTGAAAAATTAACGCGTTCTATCGAAGCCGTGTCGATTAATCTACATTCATTTTGCAAAAAATCCATCAGCTGATTTGTATGTAGGTAAGGTAGACGTACTTCCGCCATACATTTGTTCAAACCTCGTCTTTATATCTAAAGGCAGCTTTGTTAGGCTTATATGTAGTAATAAATAACTCCAACTATCGATAGGTAAACCTAGATTGCTTAGTGCCCGAGTCGATTCAAGTAAAGGATTTAAAACCTTGATTCGGAGTCCAGAAGTGGTAGTCAAGACCGGCAAATGTAAGATTCGAGATATATACTAATCCGCCAACAACCTTTTATTTTCGTATCTGGCTTTCAAAATTTTCAACGCTATGTCCAACTATCCATCAACAGATGGTAGGTGTTGAAGCAGTGAGTGTGGTTCATTGATTACATTTGTAAACAGATAATGAAACTTTTCCATTTTCGATATATCTTTCCGAGACAATATTAATGAATTAAATAAACTTAAAAAACTGGACCAAGAATATATTTCCCCATCAAAAACATTTATAGTTATCGTCGGAAGCCGTGATGTTTGAAAACTCTGTGTAGGCATATGCGTACCGTTTGCATCGCATCTAATTCATTATATATCTCTTCCACTTCTTTAAATAACTCATCGTGATAAATGATCACTTCTTTATCATTAGTAGCATTTAAAATTGCTTCGTATGTGTCACATAATGACGTATATTTATATTCCAAAATCCGTGACTGGGTTCCTATCACCGTAGATGACTGTTTTTTATTTTTAATTGTAAAATCCATGTTTTTAAACCAGTCGTAAGAAATTTTAAATTTATTCCGTAGTACCGTCAATGCCATTTTTAAACGAAATCTATATAAACAAACAATGTGTTGCTATGGAAAATTTTCACCGAACAAAATTAAATCTATAATAACGTGTTGCCATGGAAATTTTTTACCAAAAATTAAATTTATAACTATCAATTTCTTTTATCGAAAACCCAATCCACCCGATGGACCAAATTATGTTGCCGTAAATACTTCGATAGCTAGTTCTGGGTTTTCTATTGGCAATGATGAATACAGTAATTCAATCTATGTAAATTCAAATTACACAAACCTTTGTGAACCTGTGCTGGTTGACGCCGACGTCGCTCTCCTTGTAGTCTGATGGTCCTTAAATCTGCTGGTCAGCCACCGAAAACCTTCTCACAACCGATAATCGAAAATATATAATACAAAATGTTTTTATTATCGCTGCCGTAAAAGTCCGTCCGAATCGCAAAAACTCTCTTTCAGAAGCAGCTTCGCTTTTGTTTTCTCCACACAAAAAGAACACACATATTCAACATTTTATATCAGGCCTACCTATCGAAGTATAAAAGCGCGTAAACAATAATTAACAAGATACGAGAAAATCTGAGAAACGCTAACTACACATTCTTTAAAATGCCTTGACACTAAACTTAAATAGAAAGAGAAATGTCTGTATTAAAATTAATACAAATTAAATCATTTATAAAACACGGAAAAGTTTGAGGAACTCAACCGCATACTAACGTTTGTACTACAAAATATACAAACGCTACGTAAACAAAAATAATTATGGTAATAATACGGAACAGAAGATTGGCAAGCACTGACATTCGCAGCTAGCAGCTGGGAGAACTAGAAAACTACGCTACCTATAAGGGCGCAGAGATAATATCTTTTTCTAATGTAAATAAAACGAGCGAGAGAAAAAAGCATGCAAACTTAAGTTAAAGCGTCGCAGTAAAAAATAAATATTTCACGACGCACAAGATATATTTGTCATCTTTTCTAGTATACTGAGAGTGAGTGAGAAAACAAACAATGAGAATTAACTTTATGCGTCGTGAATCGGTATATGGGCGGAACTACCCATTTTGATGGTCTTGGACTTTGGACAGGTACATTGCGTAACGCGTGTGTATTTTCCAGATTGCTGACATCTGACAAAAAAAATCGAATTAGGCGAAAAATAAATCGACAAATTCATCTGATAGGGTCCAAAAATAGCTTTGAATAACGATATTCGATTTATAAGTACAATTTAGTATGAAAACTTTCTAGAGGGATCACGTTCTGCTCTAAAACTTCGACTTGCGGCGAATTTTGAATAAACGTTCTTGGAATAAATGGGGTTTTACTGTACTATATTAAAAAACAGTTGTATCAAACATTCTTAATTAATTTTTTCGAATGTTGAATGTTGCCACTCAACTAGCTATAGACTACATATATAAAGTATTTTTTACACATTGAAAATGTACTATTAACTATGTATTTTATTAAATTTTAAAATAAGCCATTTTCTTTACATAATTTTTTATTCATCATCACTGTCTCAGCGACCACACAATTTTCTCACATGGATAAAGTAAGCCGAAAATATTTATAAAATTAAATATCCAAGTTTATGAAGTAAAATGTAAAATCCAGAGAATATTTTTGCAGTGCATTCCGAGGAGTCAAATATGTATATTAGATCAAAGTACACCACTGGAATTAATTATTGCATCATGTCAAAATTTTATCATATTTTTAATTAAGATGCTATTTTTATATTCATAATTGTCACAATTTAAGGATATTTTTTTTACAATGTCCACACATTTGTGTTTGTTGCAACTTTGTACTAAAGTTGTAATTTCTACTGTCATTCAGTTTATATTTGATGTTTTGCGAAGGAGGTTGTGTTTTTTATCATTTGATATAATTGTAACAGTTTTGAAACATGGGAAGGGGAGTAGAATTAACACCTAAAAAGAAAAGTGTTATTGCATTATCAAAAGAAGGATTATCATATTAATCAGTCGACTGTAGTCAGATTTTTGAAGAAATGTATAGAAACCGAGAGTATTGAGAGAGTGAAGGGAAGAAGGCATAAAAGGTGCGCTACCAAGAATGATGTCAGAATTCTTGGTTAAATTTGTTTAAAAATCCAAGAATGACATCAAATTAATTGAAATGGGAAGAATCATTCAAAGTAGCAGTTAGCAGTAGAACTGTATGGAATCGATTATCTGAAGCTGGCTTGAATGTAAGAAGACCAAGGAAAAAACCTTTATCGACGAAAAATGAAGGCTGCACGATCAAAATGTATTGAGAGAATGTGAGAGAAGGTTATTTTTTTCGATGAGTCCAAATTTAATTTGGGAGGAAATTATGGCAAGCAGTATGTGAAGTGTCGAGTGGGGGAAGAATTTTTACCAGAATATTGCAATACAACTACAAAGCATCCAGAAAGTCTAATGCTCTGGGGATGTATTTCAGTGCATGGAGTTGAAAGATTGGAGTTCATTAAAGGCACAGTAAATGTGGAAAAGTACTGTACCACACTAAAAGAAGAGTTGTGAGCTGTTTTCTGCAATCGAAAACTGCATTTAAGAAGACAGCTTTATGTCATAGTCTTTTAAAAAAATTATTTTGATTTATTTTCTTTTATTTTAGTTTTAATTTATTATACAATATTTTCATTTATGTAACAATATTGGCAATCAATGGTTATCAAATCCGATCGTTTGAAACAGATGAGCAATGGGAAGCAAGATTGGAAACCGTTCGAGCTCGCACTAGTCAAGCCTGATCGTCTGAAACAGACGAGCGACGGGAAGCAAGACTGGAAACCGTTCGAGCTCGCACTGCTCAATCTAGATGAACAATATACGCTGATTTAAATCTTGGTGCATTTCATTACAATTCTAATTATGATTACAGTCTTCACCCAAGTGTGGTTATTGGAAAAATGGATAAATTATGTGTGTATTGCAATGCCCTCAAATTTAAGAATGAAACACCAGGAATGTGCTGCGCGGGTGGAAAAGTGAAATTGCCAGAATTACATTCAACACCTAAACCATTTATCAACGTTAGTATCAGGTGACACAAGATAATCTAAACATTTTTTGAAAAACATATGCAGGTACAAGGGCAAATTTATCATCGTGCAGGATTACTACTACCAGTGCCGAACGTAGATCACAAATTTCTTCAAATTTATTTCATGGGAAACACTGATGAACTAATCGATCAACGTTGTCAATTCAATACGGGCACTAAACGAGGAATTGTCGCTGAATTACAAACTTTGTTCGATCAACACAACAAATTAATTTGATTGTTCAGAATTGCCCTTGAACAAATGCCAACTGATGACTACAAAGTTGCAGTTAGAGCAGACAAAACACCCGTCGGCCAACACGAAAGACAGTACAATTCACCAACAAGATGAAGTGGCAATCGTTATAGTTGGAGAAGAATTTAACTCGCGTGATATAATTCTTCATCGCAGAAATGGTGATGTTCAGCGAGTCTCAGAAATTCATCGCTCTTACGACGGATTGCAATATCTGATTTTATTTTGGTAAGGAGAGATGGATATTATTTCAAATCATGATGAGAAATCTACAAACAAATGAGGAAACGAATAAGAAAGTCGGTGCCATGAATTACCATTCATATCGATTGATGATTCGTGAAAACGCTGAAAATCATATCTTGAAATGTCGACAATTGTTCCATCAATACATTGTCGATATGTATGCGAAAATCGAAATTGAACAACTCCTCTACATTTGATTAAATCAAACCAAGTTGCGTTCCGAAGAGTACATTCATTTAGGTGATGCAGTTAATGATGGTAATATGAATCTCAATGAATTGGGGAAAATGGTCGTACTACCGGCCACATTTACAGGGAGTTCATAGCACATGCATGAATACGCACAAGATGCAATGACATATGTTCGCACATATGGTGGGATGAAATACAAGAACTTTTGTTAACTGGACAATCAACATCAGATCGTCATGATATTTCCGCATGTGTGTTCAAACAGAAATTGAAATCTTTAATAGATTTCATCGTCAAGCATTGTGTTTTTGGAGAGACACATTATTGGATGCATTCCATTGAATGAAAAAAAAGAGGTTTGCCACATGCACACATTTTGATATGGTTGATCAAAAAAGTCAAACCAGATCAAATTGATAAAGTCATCTCAGCAGAAATACCAGATGTCGATATTGATCAAGACTTATTTGAAGTCGTTACCAAACACATGATTCATGGTCCATGTGGCTTACTCAACAATAATTCACCATGCATGACTGGTGGGAAATGCACGAAACGATACTCAAGAGACTTACTTGCTGAGACTATCACTGGTAATGACGGATATCCACTCTATCGTCGGCGATCATCTGAAGGTGGTGGCAAATCCATCACTTTAAAAGTACGAAACAATGATGTTGAAGTCGATAATCGTTGGGTTGTACCATATTCACCGTTACTCTCAAAAACGTATAAAGCGCACATCAATGTCAAATATTGCAATTCGGTGAAATCGATCAAGTACATTTGCAAATATGTTAACAAAGGAAGCGATATGGCAGTTTTTGGAGTGGGAAATGCAAATGAAATCTACTAATATCAACTGGGACGCTACATTAGTAGCAATGAAGCAGTGTGGCGCATTTTATCATTTCCAATCCACCAATGACATCCAACAGTTGTTCATTTGGCAGTGCACCTTGAAAATGGACAGCGCGTGTACTTCACAACAGAAAATGCATGCGTAAGAGAATTGTCACCACCGCCAACAACGTTAACGTCATTTTTCTCATTGTACGGGAATGATATGTTTGCAAAGACGCTACTTTACTCTGAAGTATCAACATACTACACATGGAATCCATCAGCCAAACAGTTTCAACGTCGCAACCAAGGTAAAGCAGTTGAAGGACATCCCAATTTATATTCGACCGACGCATTAGGCCGTCTATATACTGTTCATCCAAATAATGCAGAGTGTTTTTACTTGCGATTACTGTTAATTGAGGTACGTGGATCGACATCCTTCCAAGAACTGAGAACAGTAAACGGTAAAGTATGTGCCACTTATCGTGAAGTTTGCCAAGAATTAAATCTTTTGGAAAACGATGCACATTGGTACACTTCACTCGCTGATGCATCGAATACTGCTCAACGACAGCAAATACGCACGTTATTTGCAATCATATTGACAACATGCTTCCCATCCAATCCAGAAGATCTTTAGAAAAAACACAAAGACTACATGAATGAAGACATCTTACATCATTTGCGTGCAACAAATCAAAATCTGGACCTTCAATTCACACTAAATGTGTATAATGAGGCATTGATTTCAATTGAAGAGATATATTTGGCAATCTCTAACAAAGCACTGGTACAATTGGGAATGGCTGCTCCGAATCGATCTGCAAACAAACTTTTTGAACGTGATTTGCAACGAGAAACACAATTTTATATCGACAAATTGGGTACATTTGTTCAAACAAATCTTCCAACATTAGTTCCAGAAAAACGCATAGCGTATGATAGAATTATGCATGCAATTACAAGCCAAAGCGGTGGGTATGACGCATCCGTTGAGCGTTTTGCAAAACAATTGTTGGATATTGGGAATGGGAAAATGAAAATGGAAGTAAGTTGTTGGCAATGTATCACATTGCCAACAAGCTTCTGTAAAATTACAGGAACTATAGGCGAATTGATTTACAAAGTTTTTACAAATATCGCAAAGAATTACAAAAATCACCAGTGGCTCAGTGAACGTGTTATATTAGCAGCCAAAAACAAAGAATTATGCCATCAACTTCAGGATTCAAAATGAAATACCAGGCGAAGAAACGATGTATAATTCCATCGATACTGTAATGAATCAAAACGAAGTTGTCAATTATCCAACTGAATTCTTAAATTCACTTGATTTGCCAGGCATGCCGCCACATGTTTAAACATTGAAAATTGGCGGACCTTATCATTCTTCTCCGAAATATAAATCCACCACGACTTTGCAAAAGTACCAGGCCTTTAGTGAAAAAGATAATAAACAATATCATCGAAGCTACAATTTTAAATGGAAAATTTAAAGGAGAAGATGTACTATTACCACGCATCCCAATAATTCCGACAGATATGCCATTCGTATTTAAATATCTGCAGTTTTCGGTGTGACTCGCATTTGCAATGACTATCGACAAAGCACAGGGACAATCGTTACAAGTGTGTGGACTAAATTTGGAAAATCCATGCTTTTCACATGGACAGCTGTGACAGCTTCTCACGCGTTGGAAAACCTTCTGATTTGCAACGCACGCCGGGTACTCGCTAGTTAATAATAAAACAATTAATGTAACTTTGAAGATCACAGTATTAAGGACCAATAAATGTATTTTTAAGGCACGACTTGCAATAATAATTAATATTTTCGCGTTTTTTACGATAATGAGGGTTTTTATTATTCATTTATATAAGAAGTTATTCAATAGATTTGACTTTTTTTTCAACTATTACTTATATTGGACCTTTATATTAAGGCGCGACTTGCAATAATAATTTATATTTTCGCGTTTTTTACGAAAATGTAGGTTTTTATTATTCATTTATATCAGAAGTTATTCAATAGATTTGTTGATAATAAACTGAATGGTATTTGCCATAATTAAGACGATACAAATATTATAAGAAAGACCACGACCATTAGATGCATTTTAGGCATGGTACGAAATTGAGTCAATACGCTAAATTAATGCATAAACAAAATATATTTTCTTGTAATCTTGAAGCCAAGATTACGGAGACAAATCTATAGGAAACCAAATTAGCAAAATATTAAAAATGAATAGAGTTATAAATCATTCAATTTGTAGTACATTTGATGAATTTTTGACATTTTTAAAATACTTTGTTTTAATAAAAAAATATGTTTTTAAATAATATACTATATTTACTGACATGCTTTGAGGCTTCAACTACTATTTAAAACTAAGTTTAATATCAGAAACACAATAATCATATTTTAAATAATATATTTCCAGTCTTATGAAATACAATATAATTAATTATCTCTCACAGTGTTAGTATGCCGTTCGACATGGCCACGGCGGTTGTGAAATCTGCGCTCCGAGAGATTTAAATTAAATTTGCAACACATTTTAATACAAATTTTTACTACAATATGAATGAATATTAAAACGGCGATGGCGGGTTCCATAGTGGATGGCTGTCAGGCCTTTACTGAGCGTCGCAGCGTTTGCTCCCGGTAGTGGGGATGTAGTTAAGGGACCTACAATCAAGGCGGTGTTGCCGGATTTCGCCTAGCATCTCGCGTGGCGAGTGTACAGCGTAAGGAACCTTATTTTTTACTTGGCCCTCGTACTTATTCTCGATATCAATTGCTTATTTTTGTAAATTGTATGGTTTTGAGCTGATTTTATATGAAAACAGATTATAATTTGACATTTAAATATTAAACATAGATCAAACTTCATGTCAGCATTTGTAACGTTTTAGAAACTGATAACGTTGTATTTATGGAATGTTGCCGTGAAATATGCGAAGACGTGAAATTTGCGAAGCCATGATTTTTTTGTTGGGTTTGGTGCCTAAGTGTTGAGTAAGATGCCTGGGTTTGTTGGGTAAGATGCCTAAGGTCAAAAAGTATCCATTGACATGCTTTAGGAAATGTTACAACAAAATTTTAAATGGTTATAAACTTCTTGGAAAAAAAATCGCGATGTAAGTTGATAATTTTTACTATTTCTATAACAATAATCTAATTGATTTAACAATATAAATCACATAGTTCAATGTACATATATTATGTAGTGCAGATAAATAATTTTATCAAAAGAATTATACATGACAGATCTGTCTGATTGATACAAATGTATTTGTTATAGTAATATAAATGAATAAACACGTATTTTAATATTTTAGACAAAAATACTGATAACTAAATAACAATAATAATAATATTATTAATTATTTTCAGGATGTTCCCGAACTGAGCGTTGAATGTGTGTACTCGTGTGAATTTCCTAAATTGGATGGCAAAAGAGTGGTCGACATACACCAATTCTTTTCTCAAATTAATCAAATTTACTCCCACAAATCGATGTTTGGGTGCACAGGAACAAATATTGAATATGTTAAAGAACGTTAGGTTTTATTTCTAAATTCAGTTTAAAGTGTAATGTGTGTGGATCAAATTTTGTTTTGAATACGGGTAAAGAAAAAAACAATAAAATTATTTAATTTTCACTTGATAATTTCAAATGGCAACACATATGTATTATGAATGTTGAAGAAATTGCTATTTTCTGATAACTTATTTATTACCTAGGAATTTAAGAAAACCAACAATTGTATACTTGTCCTTTTCTATTGATACCTTTCACTCTAGCAATATTTACGTAAAAAATAATACACTTTTATATTTACTTGATATTGTAAAAGAATTAACTATTAGTCTCATCTTGAAAGGTTATGCAAAATGCAAAAATATCTCGAAATTCAAACTGGAAAAATGAAAGTTGCCTTTAATGTGAATGGCTATACAATTTACTTTATCTAGCTAATAAAGTAATCCTTGAATTTCTTTTTTTTTTTTTTTTTTTTAAAAATACTAATTAAATATCCTGGTAGCGCAGCGCAACAACAATATTTTTTGATAAAATTGATTTTATATGTATATATTTATAATTAATACATTTAATTAGTATTTAAAATATCACAGACCCAAGTTCTGAATAATTACATACAACTTCACAAAAATAATGTGTTCTCCTTAATAAAAAAATATCTATTTATCAAAATAAATACGAAAATAACTAAAAACATTTCAATATTAGTCATTTTTGTTAGGTGCTGCAATAGTTATTTCCAGTAGTGTATGTAACATATTTTCCACAAAGTAAAATAATTTCCATATAATTATTAGTACAAAAAATAGGAATATCGAAAATACTATACTATTATAAAAATAAAACAAATCAATAAAACATACATAAATATATCAAATGAAAAATAAGATCAAACACATAACACTCTACTAGCAGCATCAAATAATAGTTGTGGTGACTTCACACAACAAAACTTGCTTAACACTTTTTGTGCGGGGTGCCGCTCTCGGGTCACAAGTACGTGTAGCGGGCGAAAACCATCGGAATGTGATAAAAAATCTAACTTTATAAAAAACGCTCTATCTTCCAAACCGTTAGTAATTTTCTAATGAAATTTGGAATACTCACTTACCATAGTATGGTCCTCAATATTGTATACTTTTTGGAAACAAATCGCTTTTATTTTTGTAAGTACATTGAGGCAATCACATATTTACAGCATGTTCACTATGATATAAAAGTTCACATAAAAACTATCGTTCTAATATCTAGATAAAGTATGGTATTTATAAAAACATTCACCCCTGTGAAGAGGTACGTCACAAAATGTACACATATAACTAGTAAAACTTTTCTTTTTGTGTACAGAACACACACGACACTGTCTTTGTGGATATTTTTTTTTACCGCCGGTAACAATTTTAGTCGCTCGATGTTTTTTCATGTCGAGTGATAACCTCCCTGGAGGATCGCTTTTGACTACATTTCTCGGTAATTGAGATGATGGTCCCGGTTCCTCCAGATTTATGTCGGTTCCACAAGGATGGTCGGCTATCCAAAATTTTCCAACGGCGCGCAAAAACTGTTTGTATGTTAGTCTTTTGGTTGGATTTAATGTTTTGTACACTTTAAAAGAATTAAATAAGGCACAATTCAACAAAAACATCACAACTCTCTTGGTCCATTTTTTTGTTTTTCGTAATACAGAGTAATACGATAAATACTGATCTGCACGATCAACGCCTTTCATATATTTATTATATTCTATTACACACTGAGGTTTCCAAATACGTTGTTTTGTAGTCCAATCGATGTTGTGGCTTTCTAGGATAGTGGACGAATGTATTGTTGAGATCATTCGAACATCTTTCTTAGATTTCCAGTGTTGCAACAATACATCTTTTCGTCGACGGAAAATACTTTGGCCTACACTAAGATTCGCCGTTTTAAAACATTCTGGAAAACCTCGGTTTATTCTCATTGTTCCGCACGTTCTTATTTTATGTTGTAGGAGTACTTCACTAGTTTGCACACTATTATAATAATTATCCATGTATACGTGATGCCACAAATTTAAATATGGACCGAGAAGCGAATGAATAGTCTCTAATAATCGTCTTCCTTTTCCGCTGTAAATTTCGAGGTTGCAAATGTATCCCGTAGTTGCTTCACTAACCATACGCACAAGAACCCCATATTTTATTATTTTTGACGCATTATACACTTTAAATGAAAGTCTTCCCCGCCACGGTACAATACTTTCATCCAGAGACAGTTCCCTTTGAGGGTTGTAGACAGAAGAAAACTTAGGTATAAGGTATGTCACAATTGGTCTAATTTTTTCAAGTCGATCGCTGGGATTCGCGATGTTCTCATTATTAGAAAAGTGCCACGATTGCCAGATCTGTCTAAAACGATCACGACTCATTATTTTTGAATAAATAGGTGTTTCGATACACGGATCTGTTGACCAATAATCATCTCTTGTGTCTTTTCGAACTTGTCCCATGAGCAAAATCAGTCCTAAAAATTTTTTCATCTCTACAAGACTTATGGACTTCCATTTGATGGATTTCTTCATTTTTTTGATCCGTGATTCGTTTTGTGTGCGGTATCGATGGCTTTCCTCTATCATCATCTCAAGTAAATCATCCCCGATGAACAGTTTTACTACGTCCATTATGTTTTCGGGATCGCTTGGTGGTACACGAACACCAACGTGACCTAAAAATGGTTCAATATTAGGTGGATTGTCTATTTCAGACCATTCCGTAACTTCCTCTTCCTCCGCATCACTTTCTTCAGAATCACTGAATTGTAAGGGCATCACTGGCACCCTCCTCCTGCGAGGGAACTCTTCACTGTCACTTGTGTCGTAACTATCACTGTCAAACTCAGGCAAATAATCGCTAGAAAGATCAGATAAATTATCCGCGAATATTTCCTCATCACTTTGATAATTTTCTGAAGTCATTTTTTCGAGTTTAAAAAGAAGTAATATAATTATATTCCGCTAAACAACAACACGCCCGTTTTATAACACCGTATTTAAAAACTAAAATTCGAAGTGACTTGGTGAATTTCAGAAATACAAATATTGAGATCCACTTGAGATGATTTACTACGGCGGACGGCCCGTAAACCTACGTTGGGTTACACACTTTAAATGCAACAAAATAAATTCATTTCGATCGCTATAGTGAAATCGTGCATTCTCACTCATTTGTGAATGAATAATCAAGTACAAGACAGAGACAAATATAATTTTACCATAATATACCTTCATTAGTCATAAAAAATATACCGCTTATCTACTCGACAGAAACTTCGTGCGCTCACTAATTTATTCAGTAATTGAGTGATTTCTTAAAATTTCTTTACCAATTTCTTACTCTGTAAAACTTAAAGCATGTATTGACATATTCCTTTTTATAAAATCATTAAATTTTGTGTATTTTTGTTTAAATATTCATGTACAGATAAGCTCTCGTAAGAGCTGCGCGTAATTATTATACTACGTAATAGACACGAAGACAAAAGGATACATCGGACATATATCGGGATTTTTTATTTATATACATGTAGTTTGGACCTTTACCAAGAGATTGGTATACAACACTCATATAAACAAATCGGGTAGTTCTACCTTTCCTGCCTTTAAAGTAGAGTCAGCTGAAAAGGTAGAACTACCCGTCCCGCCGTTGAGCACCAGTCAGGCGCGCGGGTAGAACTACCCGACCCGCACAAGAAGTGTTAAGATTGTGGCAACTTGGACAATCTTTGATAAATCGGAAATATTAAAACTACAGTTAAAAAGTATAAAATATTTCTGTCAAATGTGAGACTCAAAAATATAAACCTTTAACCGATTTCTATAAGGTAACTTAAAAACATACCAATACATAATAGATAATTTTAAGAAGAGCATATATACTTACTCCTCTTTCTACGTAGAGCCATATACAATATGCCATACCGATTGCCGATATTGTAAATAGGAATATGACAAACTTTACGGCATCTTTATAAAACTGGAAACCCATTGGCTTGGGAAATAAAATACTTTTGACTAGTTCTCCCTTGGATGTGCAAAAACCTGTTCGGACAACTTTAGCTAAAACCTGAAATTGATAACAAAGCATTTAGAAAATATCTACTTAATTGCAGATAAATAATGAGACATCAAGCTTGGTCCTCTCACCTTACTGTTACCATAAAATCGAGTCTGAATAACGTTAGTTCCAGCAAATATGGTGTGTCTTTTATGGGTAGACGTGGAGTAATATTCCGAGCTCAAATTTGGGGGTGATTTCACTACAGGTACACTCTCACCTTTAAAAGTTAAAAAACAACCAATCAGATTCAGATTTTTCTTAAAAAGGTACACTAGTTAAAATATTTAATCGAAATAAGTTCATTTGATACATATCCTCATGAAAATGATGCAAAAAATTAATATTGTCACTGTATTGATAATATTAATATTGGGTCATCCCATAAATAATGCGTTTTAAAAATATATATTTATAATTAAAAGTTCTTTTTTAGTCTAAAATATACTCTCCTTCATTTTCTACAATGCTCTTCCATCTTTCTGTTAGACTTTCAAAATTCATTTGTCCGTGACGAAAAATACTCAATTTTTTCCATCCAAATGGTTTTAAAGACTGGAATAAATGATAATCAGATGATGCAATGTCCAGCGAATATGCTGGGGGGGGGGGGGGGGGGCAACGTTTCCCATTCAAATTGTTTATTATGTCATCCTCGCTATGTGTGGCTGAGCATCCTGATGGAAGAACATATGGTCGTTTTTCTTCTAGTGTTGACTTAAGCCGCTCAAGCTGCTCTCGGTAGAACGCCTTTGTTGTGGTTTGGGTTTAAAAGTTCAAAGTGGACTGAACCTTTCATATCCCACCAAACAGATAACAACATCTCACGCGGGTAAAGACCTTCTTTAGCCTGGGGTGCTGGTGTTTTTCCTTTCCCTACCCACTGTCTTTGGTGTTTGATATTTTTATAGAGAACCCATTTCTCGTCACCAGTCACTATTCAGTCCAAAAAAGTTTCATTCTAGAGACGTGACAGCAAAGAAGAGCACACATTCATTCATTACTCTGAAAGTTTGTGAGGAACCCGTGAACCCAATTTGCTGACTTTTCCGATGGTGTCGATGAATGGTTAAATGACCGAATCCAAGCTTCTATGCTAGTTCCTATACAGTTACGATGGAATTTTGTTCCACGTAGTTGATGTAATTGAAAAAACTGCATTATTTATGGGATGACCTCGTTAAACTGTTCACATTCAACTTCATTTATAAAATATGAGATTAGGTTACTAAAGGCACATAAAGAATGATACAATAACCAAAAATTGATTACAAGGCGTCTAAATAAGGCTGAAGGTGAAATATATTATTATAATTATAATATAAATATTTTTAAATGAGATAAATTGGATAAAAAAAAACTTTTACAACCAACTTTTCATAATATAATTAAAATGTTGTGTATGTAATAAATCAATTTAATTTAGTAAAACTTGATTGATTGTATATTCGTTTATTCAAATCAATACTATTATCAATTAAACTGGAGTTTTATGTGGCATCGAATGCCAAAAAGTAGTACACAATAATTCAAATTAGTAAAACAAACTAGTCATTAAATTTTATTGATAGTCACTTCTAGACTTAGGACGGGGTTCCGTTCCAAAACTTCGGACTTAAGTTGAATATACTATACAAAAAATAATATACATTTATAGTCATTAACCAATAAGGTTTTATTTCTGATTAATGTTAACAAACATAAATGATGTCCCAAAAGTCAACATCATGCCTTGGAGGGCTGATAGGCCAACTCACGACTGACCTTAGTAAAAAATATTGTAGTAAATAGTATTGGCACTTTTATGAATTTAGTGAAAATCAACTCCTTAGATCAGTTTTTCGAGTGCCACAGTTACAAAATTCCATATTCTAAGATTCTAATTTTTGTTACGCAACCCTGAATAGCCCTGCTATTGATCATAGTCCAAAATAAAACTAATAGTGCTATATCTTTGGAAAAAAAAACTTTTTGCCCGATTCATGAGTGAATTTTTTTTTAATGCATGCATTTAGCTTATTTTTGAATGTATGTTCTGGTGTGGCATTATTTCCAATACAATGTGGTTTTATCTACATTCAAAATTTGTTCCTGCGTATAATTTCTTTCTTCAAGCATTGCTTCCAAATTACCCTTGAAAATTTCTGCGGCTTTCGAATCTGCAGTTGCTGCCTGTCCACAAATTTTTACCTGATGGAAGTTATCACATTTTTTTAATTTTTCAAAGCAACTGGAGCTTGCATTGAAACTTTGGTCATAATCGTCATCCTGTTGAATGGAGAGTGAAAAAACTTAAATGGAAATCTTCCATCCATGTTTTTATATTTAACTATTAACATTTTTCCATTTCATGAATGGGAGGACCATTTAATTTTTTTTGTGATGGTGGTTGATTCGTTCTTTGTCTTTTATAATAGTAAAAACGGTTGAATGGGACAATTTATGTTCACGTGACAAGTCTGACACTGTTTTGCCGCACCCGTGTTGTTTTATTAATTTTATTTTCATCTCTAGCCATTTTGGGATTAAAATGTTACAAACGAATTCCAAATTGAGCACTGCGCGCAAACAATTCACAACCGTACATAATCACATGCAAAGTATAACTAATTGCGTATATTATCAAAACTAGAGATGATGCACACGATTGCAGCATCTTCAATTTACGCCAAGGGAGTATGAGAGGAGTACGAGTAGGTAAATGACAAAAATGTGAAAAATTAATTAATTTTTTTGACAGATTTTTTCTTTTTGCGTCGTAAGTCAAGGTGGTTGTAAGTCGAGGTGGTTGTAAGTCGAGGTGGTCGTAAGTCGAGAAGTGACTGTATATATATTTAATAAAATTGAGTTCTCAAAATAAATTCATATTAAATCTACAAAGGAATGAAAATTCTTTGTGCAATCTTAATGCACTCATTTTGGTACACAATGTACCATTCCATTTCCATTATATATCAGACTTTATCTTGACATAAGGCAATATCAATAGGTCAATGTGAAAATGATGATACTCTGCTTAATAGAGTATGATACTCTGGCAGATTACATAACACGGTTTCTTCTAATGCGCAGTGGTTCACATAATTTGCTTCACTTTTGTGGGGTATTTTGCATAAAGTAAAAATTAATTAGTAATGAGATGATTGTTTTTCAATCTGTGACTGCAGAGCACCTACAATAAAACAAACTGGTAGCATTGAAAAATTTAAATTATATAATTTGTGATACTGTCGCTAACCTGTGAGCATGCTTTCATTAACGATACATGTGCCCGTGAGCAGCACGGCATCGCAGGGCATGTTGTATCCCGAAGGAGGTAGCACCAGCACGTCTCCTGGTACCAGACTGTGAGCGGCCACCAAGCACTCCTGCTGACTGGGTCTCTGGACTGTGACCCAGTGGCAGTTGGAACGCTCCACTAATTCGTGGAGGGCGATGCTCAACTACGAACATGTAAACATTTATTAAAACACTTTATCATTAAATTCTTAATGATTTGTATAAATAGGGATTTATTATCATAGAGAAATATACTCAAATTAACTTTTATCCACCTACGATTTTTTTAATGACTATTGGGCGCAAGGCATTGGTTGCTGGATAAAACTTCCACTATTTTTATACCGCCAGTCTGTATCATTGGAATGCAAAAATTGGAGCAAATATTTTTAACACAATAAAATGTAACTCATAAATGTACAAATCGTCACTCCCTCAACGGTGTGTAAATGCAAACATTATGATAGAAAATGTCTGCCATGTCAAATTTTTAAACTTTTTAGTTATTGCCCGCGCATATGCAATATGCGCACCTCGGTTCAAAATCTTTGAGCAGTATTGAAGGTATTGAATTAATTCATTCATTTCGTTTCGTTTACGGTCAAAATAATAATATGGATTTCACCTTCAGAAGATCATTGCAAGACTTATTATCGCAATTTGACTGGTGAGGGCAATACCGCTTACACAGGCAAACAAACAAACAATCATACACAGCATATCATTCTCAATTATTTGAGCCATATCCTTATACATTTCTATAGATAATTAATTTTATCAAAACATAACACAAGTACCTAAAATTAAATACCTTTTTTGTTTGATACAGTGATGTCATAACCGATATGGCAGAGAGTATAAAAACACATGCTGCATAATGATAATATTCATCCAATGACCAAAGTGTAATGGAAAATACTTGAAACAAGTAAAAAGGATTGAACACTTCAGTAACAAATAATGACCAGTAACTTTTGACTTCTACTTCGATTCCATTATTGCCATACAATTTTGCCCTGAAATTAAAATTATAAATTATCAGCATAATAATTTTGATCCATTTCGTCATATTGCCAGCAAATCACCGGGCAATCTGATTTTGATCACAAGTCATAAAGCTAGCGATTCGCCCGATTTGATTTCAAAAGCAATTATACAACTAAAATTATTTAAAAAAATATTATATTTTCTGAATGTGTATTAAAAAAGCGATAAACCGTTTTAAAACCAAAAGATTAGGTAGTGTATAATACGTAATTTCATTGCACCATATTTAATTGAATTGTAATTTTAAGGCGCGACTTGCAATAATAATTCAAATGTTCGCACTTTTTACGAAAATGTGGGTTTTTATTATTCATTTATACCAGAAGTAATTCAATAGATTTGACTTTTTTTTTAAATATTACTTAGATTGGACCTTTACATTAATGTAAAACTAATAAACTGAATGTTATTAAGACGATACAGACATTATAAGAAAGACCTCAACCATTAATACGAATACACCACGAATAGAGTTATAAACCATTCAATTTGCAGTACATTTGATAAATTTTTGACATTTTAAAAATACTTTGTTTTAGTAAAAACATACGTTTTTAAATAATATATTATATTTACTCACATGCTTTGAGGCTTTAACTACTATTTAAAATTAAGTTTAATATCAGAAACACAATAATCATATTTTTAATAATATATTTCCAGTCTTATGAAATACAATATTATTAATTAGCTCTCACAGTGTTAATATGCCGTTCGACATGGCCACGGCGGTTGTGAAATCTGCGCTCCGATAGATTTGAATTAAATTTGCAACACATTTTAATACAAATTTTTACTACAATATGAATGAATATTATACTTATTCTCGATATCAATTGCTTATTTTTGTAAATTGTATGGTTTTGAGCTGATTTTATACGAAAACAGATTATAATTTGACATTTAAATATTAAACATAGATCAAACTTCATGTCAGCATTTGTAACGTTTTAGAAACTGACAACGTTGTATTTATGGAATGTTGCCGTGAAATATGCGAAGACGTGAAATTTGCGAAGCCATGATTTTTTTGTTGGGTTTGGTGCCTAAGTGTTGAGTAAGATGCCTGGGTTTGTTGGGTAAGATGCCTAAGGTCAAAAAGTATCCATTGACATGCTTTAGGAAATGTTACAACAAAATTTTAAATGGTTATAAACTTCTTGGAAAAAAAATCGCGACGTAAGTTGATAATTTTTACTATTTCTATAACAATAATCTAATTGATTTAACAATATAAATCACATAGTTCAATGTACATATATTATGTAGTGCAGATAAATAATTTTATCAAAAGAATTATACATGACAGATCTGTCTGATTGATACAAATGTATTTGTTATAGTAATATAAATGAATAAACACGTATTTTAATATTTTAGACAAAAATACTGATAACTAAATAACAATAATAATAATATTATTAATTATTTTCAGGATGTTCCCGAACTGAGCATTGAATGTGTGTACTCGTGTGAATTTCCTAAATTGGATGGCAAAAGAGTGGTCGACATACACCAATTCTTTTCTCAAATTATGTTTATATAATATCTCAAAATCGATGTTTGGGTGCACAAGAACAAATATTGAATATGTTAAAGAACGTTAGGTTTTATTTCTAAATTCAGTTTAAAGTGTAATATGTGTGGATCAAATTTTGTTTTGAATACGTGTAAAGAAAAAAACAATAAAATTTTGAAGAACGATAATATACTCGATGAACAACTAATTATTTAACAGTCAATAATAATACTTTTGTCAAATTTTCATTTATATTTTAATATTAAATATATATGTAATAATAAAAAAACTGTTTTTTTTATTACAACCGGAGTATGAATATTATATAATATAATATTAGCATAAATAGTTTTCTCTTTACAAATACAGCAGCTTCAAAAGTTATCAATATTATTTATCAGTATGAATTTACATAAATTTTTTCCTTATAAATCGGGGCAAAATTGTAATATTTTATAATCATATGTTTATCGACACAAACAACGGTTTTTATCATAAACATAACAATTCTTAGGTGAGAACTTTGACAAATTATTTAATTTTCGCTTGATAATTTCAAATGGCAACACATATGAATTATGAATGTTGAAGAAATGGTTATTTTCTGATAGCTAAGAATTTAAGAAAACCAACAATTGTATACTTGTCCTTTTCTATTGATACCTTTCACTCTAGCAATATTTACGTAAAAAATAACGCACTTTTATGTTTACTTGATATTGTAAAAGAATTAACTATTAGTCTCATCTTGAACGGGTATGCAAAATGCAAAAATATCTCGAAATTCAAACTGGAAAAATGAAAGTTGTCCCTTAATAAACGCAACTTATTTAAAAAGTGTGGAAATATTTAGACACACATTCTGATTAATACTTAGAAGAATAATTACATATTTCAATAAGGGAAAATGTTTTTTTTATTGATAATTTGTGTTTGACCAAAATATTTATCCATCATAGAGTGCCAGATATTATAAATCAGAAATTTATATACTTAGTCGTTCTGATGTTTATTTTTGTATCTTCATGTTTTTTGCAAAAAAGCCCAAGTTTAGCGAACTGGCATTTGCGGTGGCAAGCCCAAAAGCGTGGAACTCTTTGCCGTCTGTCATAAGGAACAGCGCATCAGAGACTATTTAAAAAGAGATTAAAAATGAATCTGTTCAAAAAATCATATCCACAAGTTAAAATAACAATTTTTAAATTTAAATACAAAATAGTATAGTTTATGTGTGAAGTTTAGTATATAAGGTGAATTTTTTTATGAAAATGATACTAATGTTATTATTATTATTTATTGTTTTAATAATTTCTTGCTACGCTTTTTATGCAGCTCGTAAAGGAATCATCATTTATATTATATTAAAAACTCACAATTCATTTTGTTGTTTTCTATTTAGTCCGGTCGTAGTTTCCATGAGATGTGCTACAGTGGCTTTTTCATTGAGATTCTGAACATTGATAAATGATGCAGTATCCCTCAACCAGATATATCGAGTAAGTTGATATAAGAAAAATCGTATTTTCTTTTCAGGAAACTGTGGTAAAGATACCTCGATTTCTTGGACACGTTCTGTTTTAGACGAACCTTCAGAATTAGTCACTGGAAAATATAAACACAGATGAAGATATATTTTCTGGGAAAAAAATACTCTGAAATATTATTGAAAAAGTAATCACAATTTACCAATATATTCTCAAATGTCAAGGTATGGTAGGACTGTGGGGACATAATGGAAGTAAACGGATGTGGATGGAGTTTCAGGATGCGGTCTCACGGATCAGAGACTAAAAAAAAAAAAGGAATATGAACATAATTAAACCAGATAATTTTTTAAATAAACAGTATTAGTTTTTTAATAAAATAATTACATCAAAGTGAATTTGCAATGTAAACGACCGAATTTGTGAAAAATATTATTTATTGTAAACATATCCATAGTGAGTCTAAATTTATTGAAACAGTGCTGTTTAATTGTAAAACTTGTCATCTTGTGTACAGTAAGTTAAGAATTGTATCAGATCGGATTCATTTTTTGATCACAATTAGGGCACCACAAAATATATGGTGGTATAATAATAATAAAATATAAAAAGTATCTTAAAGTGCGTCCTAACATTCAGGCCTATTCTCAAAATTGCAATATTGAAATGAAGGTGATTGTTACACCAACCCTCAAAAATAGACAGATAGTTTTGACAGATTATGGTACGTTTATCTCCCTCAATCCCTCACTCTCTCTCCCTCTCTCTCATTCAAATATAACACTATTTTTGAGGGTTGGTGTAACAATCACCTTCATTTCAATATTGCAATTTTGAGAATAGGCCTGATTATCAGTAAAAAAAAAAAAGTAATCTAATTTTGAAGACTTTATTTATAAGAATAAAAGAATCATGTTCCGAGTATCTCAATGCGGAATGCATTTCATTAATTTGAATGCAGCTACAAAGTTGGTGATGAGACTTATCAATGACGCACTTGTCAATGCAGAAAAACACAAGCTGTAATTTTCAAAGGTTTGCAGAAATAGCCGCGGCAAATAAAAAGGGGAAAAGGGATCATAGAAATAAATTGAATCAACCATCGACGATTTGTTCTGTAACAAAATGCATGTATGTTCATAATTACGATGGTAACAGGTAGTCATTTATTTTAAACCTTTAATTTCTCACACCCACACCCGGCAATTGATTTCTTTACATATTTTATTTTATGGATCAATTAAAATGGTGTTAAATCATTCAAAGCGGTTTACAGTAAAATCCCGTTTATTCAAAATTCACCACAAGTCGAAATTTTAGAGCAGAATGTGGTTCCTCTGGAAAGTTTTCATACTAAATTGTACATGTAAATAGAATATGGTTATTAAAAATTTTTTTTGGACCCTATCAGATGAGTTTGTCGATCTATTTTTCGACAATTAGATTTTTTTGTCAAATGTTTGTAATCAGCAAAATACACGTACGCTACGCGATGTATCTGTCAAATGTCAAAGTCCATCTAAATGGGTAGTATCCGCCCTACACCGATTCACAACGCATAAAGTTAATTTGCATTGTTTCTCACTCATTTTTAGTATACTAAAAAAATATGACAAACATATCTAGTGCGTCTTCAATTTTCAAATATTTATCTTCCTAACTGCGACACATTAATGCGCATGCTTTTTTTTCTCACATGTTTTCTTTGCATTAGAAAAATACAGCAAATATTATCTTTCCGCCCTTCTAGGTAACGTAATTCTCAGTTTCTGCGAATGTCAGTGCCTGCCAATCTTCTGTACCGTATTAATACCATAATTAATTTTGTTTGCGTAGTGTTTGTATATTTTGTTGTACAAACACTAGTATGCGGTTGAGTTCTTCAAACTTTTCAGTGATTTATAAATTTTGTACTCATTTTAATACAGACATTTCTCTTTCTATATAAATTTAGTGTCAAGGAATTTTGAAGAATCAAATAAACGGAATTTTACTGAATTTAAATTGTAGATATATGTACTTGATTTCATTTTAGAGGAGTATAAAAGTTTTAACTAAATTATTGTTTAAAAATAAGACTTGCCAAATGTATCTCTCGAATGCCAACATTTAAAAAAAAGCATTGAAAGAAGACAATATTTAGCTCTATTCCCTACTACCCTACATGAGTGAGTTTTTGCTGTAAAATGTGCGAGGAGTGTATTACATTAGTAGACTATTTTATTTAAAAAAAAAATTTAATATGTCATTCAAATAATATGCAACGCTAAATTCAAAGTCGAGGATAATAGCCGCAGATGTACCACGTAGACCATACTTCAAACTGTACAGCCATTTTACATTAGAGGTTAAAGATGAAATTAATTCATAGCCACGCTTTTTGCCATTAATTTATAACTATTATTTAAGTATCAACTAGTTAAGTCAACATTCACAATATCCATACTTTCATCAATTCAGTTATGCTATGTAGTTAGATGTTGACATATGTATAGAAGTGAAAATCCCCCTAAATATCACCATTGGTGTATGGTCAAAACTTATAAACCTGTCATTTAATAATTAGTTGGATCCAAAAAATCTCAGTACACAGCGAACTCATGTGAATAAAGAATATTTAATGACGTAACTAAATATACACAAGCAAAGAGACAATATTAGAATTTAAGGATTAGTTTTATACTACCTTGACAAAGAAACATACGCTTCTAAACTGATTGGCATTAAAAGACACCATCATACAAAGCGTCTTCTAGTTCAATAGATAATATTTAAATAAAATTTTACTTTTAAAATTAGCAATATTAACTTTGTGGTTAAAATTCATATTAAAATGAAGTGGTTAATAAAACAAAGATAACAAATAAATTTTATTTTAATTTTTTTAAATTAATAGTATTTTACTTACAAAAAACCACATTTGCCATCCTCAAACTTGACTTTGAAAATTTAAGCATTCCGTACTTTGGATACCAGCTAATGAACATATATGGAATTCCACAAAAAAGTATACAAATTGTGTGGAAAAGAAGTTTTCGGAACCAATTATGTTTGTATCCATAGACCTTGAGTATGAGTTCGTCAGTTCCTTGGTGCGCATTTTCTAAGATCTGCCAATGAGCCTCGCCAATAACTTCATATTCACCTGTGAAAGTATAAATTAAAATATTGAGTAACAATTCATTTTAATAAATGATAGTCGGACGAGGTTGAACAAATTTTTATTTTTTACAAGAATCTAAAATTAACAGGCAATTCATTTTATGCTCAAGGTTTCAAGAAAAGGTTTGAAAATTTCAATTAAAATAAAACAAAAATGTACATACAGTTGTAACAAAATATAATCAAGTAAGGAACTGTCAGTTATAGTAAAGATGATGGATTATGCAGTATTGTAAACCAATGCAGTATTGTATAACCATATTAGAGATGTCAAAATTGTTTTTAGTCATTGCTCTCTGAAGATTAGTTAAAATGCATACATTTGATGTATATGAACATATAGGCTAGAACACAATGCATCATACATAAGGGAAGAACGCAGACAGACTTTTGCTTCATCAAACACATGATTAATTATACTTGACCATGCCAGCTCCTAAGTACATGACTTTCCTTAGAAAAGTGCCTTGACTATTCTTTCATCAGTTATTCACTCCATATGTTTGAACCATCTAAGTAAATTATTCTTCAATCTATCTACTATACTCTAGACTTATTTAATTTACGCTTGACTCACATATACGGGGTGTAACAGACTTGGTCCACAATATTTTATGGGTGAATAATTTACTAAATTACGAGTAGAAAATGTTCAATTCAATGAGCTAATTTTGCACCGTTATGGAAAATATTATTGTATGAAATTTTTACAAGATCATGTTAAGCTTTAGTATAATTTACGTACTTTGAAATAAATATTTGCAAAATTTATCCATTATTAATCTATATCTTTGCTTCAGACCCTAAATCATATAACAAAAAATAGTTTGATTGTTTGAAATTCCACAATATTTAATACAAATGAAATTAACTAATTAGAAAGATATACAGAAAAAAATCTACGCATTGAAAAAGTATTTAGTTGCCACCGGGATTTGAACCTGAACTTCCTCCTATCCGGGAAAGCGCTTTCATCATTTCGCTCTGGCAATCAAATACATTTTCGACAAATTTTGAACTTATATCCATCTATAAAATATTGTGGACTAGGTCTGTTACACCCTGTATATCTGATTGATTATCCTTTCATCAGTAAGCCACTCCATACTCCCGAACCATCTAGATAGACCTTAATTCGTCTTCCATTTCTCTTGAAGTCACTCAAGAATCTTCCCATTGAAATTTAGAAATATAAATGTAAGATTATTAGGAAATTTTAACAAAAAGAAATATCAAAATTTTCAACATTAATAGAGTTTTTATAAAGATAATCATTACACATTATATTAGATCTGATATTACAGAGCTGCTAAAATATAAACTTTTTTAGACCATTTTTGCACTTAGATAACGCCACGTTTATATTTGGCCTTTTGTGCTAATACGCACATTGTGAGAAAATGTCGCTAATGCATCACATTTATACGCAATAGTGTTTAACCCTAAAAATATATTTAGTCGTATTGTGGCCTAACAATGTTGTGTAGTGACGAAAGTCACTAAACATTCTGTTAATGCAGATTGTTACTTCTCAGAAAGTAAACAGAAGCCAGATGATTTCGTAATTCGTTATTACTGTGCCAACATTACAAGACATGTTTGACTTCAGATACAAATTATATTATATCATCCTAATGGGGCTCACGAATGTGCGAAACAACATTTCTGATCTTACTTATTTGGGGTTTAGTTTATAAGTTAAATTGTAAAAATAATAATACAATAATTGGTGCCTTTAAATATTATAATACAGAATATAGCTGTTTTGTGAAAAATAAGGCTATAGTTTTCCCACTTCCATAGCCAATAGCACTTCTGTGTTTGGAATCAAGGAAATTGGTCAAATTCTAGCCTATCTCTGCATTTAAGTCAGGCCAATATTGCACATTCGTGACGTTGGCTCTATTAGGACAATATGAGCTCATTATTCAAAAGAAATGATCATATTTGATGTACTTATTTGATCTAGTGATAAGAGACTTGCCTCGTGATAAGTGCCTTGTCTCGGAAGACTACCAAGTTAGTCCTATTTTTTTTAGTGTGCTTAGCTTAAATTAAAAAATAATGAGAATATTTATGTGACATGTATTCTACATCTATTTAAAATATATATTAATCAAAATACAGTGTAAATAGCATTGTTCACAGCTCAAAAAATTACAAAACCTTAAAGTTTGTACTTGTATCAAAACCCAAAATCATATACAAATTATCTTTGAACAAAGACTGAATATAACATAACACACCTCACAACATTGGAACAATGACAGAAAAAAAACAATATTCTTTGAGAGAAATGTCCAGAAGAAGTAACTGGTTATATGAAATTGGATGTAATACTGAAAATATACACATTAACCCTTAACCAGATAAGGTGTATCCAGTAGACCCATTTGTTTCTTTGATTCTTGTTAATTCAATTATGGACAAACATAAGATTAAAATCCTTCCACTACTCGCTTTATTGATTAATTATTGATAAAAATTCTATGGTTTTTCTAAAACATAAATCAATAAAATAAATTTTATAAATGCAACAGGATAGATGCATCCATTGGACTCACAACAGCAGAGCGACGGCAATTCATCAGTATTAGATCACAAAAGCAAAGATCTTCAAAATGTTTCTATGGACAATAAAGATATATATATATAGCTGAAATATAAATAAATACAAGATGGGAAAATATGGGACAAAGTAGTTTAAAAACTTGTCACAATATTTATCTTGCCCTCTGGAAAAATGTTAGAGGAGTTACATCAGGCATTTCATCATATCATAGATAATAGTATAATTGATGATTTTGTAAAATATACTAATGAATAGGTAGATGTGACTGTTTTGAAATGGAAAGATGTGACGCGATGCGACTGAATTACAAAATTTTTCACTTTTCTAATAACTGCTGAACACTTGAAACAAAAGAGCATTTTATTATATTCAATAATAAAAAGTTGTATGTTTGGGGCAAAAATTACCATCCCAAGGTTTGACTATATATGGAATAGTTGGGAAAAATAAAAGATTTACTCTGCTGCAATTTATGCTAAATAATAACCAATTTAAGGGCTCTTCAATTTTTGATTCTATGAGAAATCTGTAATACTTTTATCTATTTACCTGAAGAGCTATCTCAGATGGGGAGAAAAATCTCAATTATTGTGTTTTACTACTTTGGAATGATCAGATAAATTAAATATTGGAATGTTCCTGTCAAAAGCATGTATAAGTATGAAAGTGGACGAGGCAAGAATCAATATGGCGTTCTGTCCTCTCTTGTCCACCCTTACAGTCGAACAGTATGATTGTAAGTAAGTTAGGTGTTTTAGTATAATTCAATAAAATGAGGTGTGGATTTATTGGACCAATTAGCATATGAGTATACAGTAATACCCCGTTTAACGCGGGGGATGCGATTCAGCAAAGTAGAGTGTTATAGGAAACAGCATTAAACAAGGTTATGTCACCATGTAAATATTGGGGTTAGGGGAAAATTTTTAATAATGAATATGTATTTTGTCAATTAAGTTTATTAAATATGTTTTTTTTATAACAATACAACTAAAATTTATTTCTTACAAATACAGAAACATAAATAAACATACACCCGGTATTATTAATTTTAAACCAACCTTTAAAAGTGCGTCAAGTAACAAACACTCAATGCGAAAAATAGAAAAAATCAAAGAGATTCTAAGTCATCATTTACGTTTGAGATCATTCAGATACTTCCGCATTTCCAATTTTCTGTCTTTTTATCAAAAATGTGTCTAATGTCATTTGCGTTTTTCGTTTGCGCTGTGTAAGAAGTTGTCGATAAGTGGATAAGGCATCCATGACACCCCGCCTTGCCTTTGAGCTCCTATCAAAATCCGTGGCATTTTCAATAAATTGGTCCATAATTTCCATTATAGTATCTAAACTAGATTTTACAAATGCCGTTGAAAGTTCTTTTTGCTACTTACAGAATTGCTACTTTCAATATTTTCGTGTTCTTCTTGGTGCGCCAATTCCTTGAGTTCATCATTAGAAAAACTTTCTGCTCTTTCATCTAATATCTCTTCAAGATCTTGCACATCAACCTCACCTACACCCGTTTGTGTTGCTAGTTCCACTATTTCGTTGATATCAACAGTCTCTTGTATAGTGTCATCTTCTTTGTTTAGATCTGGCCATATTTTCTTCCAAACCCCTTTCAAACATTTTTCTGTCACCTCATTCCAAGAAAGATTTATGTTTCCTACGGCATCTAGGATGTTGTAGTTCTTCCAAAAATCTCTTATTAATTGTTTTTCTTGTCCATCTGTTTTCTCAAACATTTGTGTAAATGTTCGCCGCAAATAATATGCCTTGAAATTTGATATAACACCCTGATCCATCGGTTGGATCAAGGCAGTTGTATTAGGTGGCAGGAAAACCACTTCGACTGAAATGCCTGTTTCTAAGTTAGATAAATTTGTTGGGTGGCTTGAAGCATTGTCCATCAATAGTAACACTTTTGGTTCAAGATGTTTTCTTTCGCAATAGCGTTTAACGGTGGGGCAAAAATGTTCAACGAACCAATTTTGAAAAATCTTCATTGTAATCCACGACTTCTTATTGGACTCCCAAATCACAGGTAAAGTTGCTTTAGAAATTTCTTTCATTACCCTAGGATTTTTTGAGTGGTACACAAGTAGGGGCTTTAACTTAAAGTCTCCATTGGCGTTACCACCCAGTAAAAGGGTTAAGCGATCTTTCGCTGCTTTAAAGCCTGGTGCGCGTTTTTCTTGGCAGCTTAAAAATGTTATTTTTGGCATCCTCTTCCAAAATAAGCCCGTCTCGTCTACATTAAACACTAATTCTGGGGGATAGTTTCTTCGTTCAATTATTGTTTTTAATATCGCTGGGAATTCAGCCGCCGCTTTTGCATCCTCACTTGCCGCTTCTCCTGTAATCTTTATGTTGTGAAGGTTATTACGATGTTTAAGTCTGTTAAACCACCCTCGGCTTGCAACAAGTGTTTCAGTTGTGTTGCTTGGTTCACCCTGAATGTGACGAAAAATTATTTTCACTTTTTCCATTATAATAGCTTGACTTAATGGCATATTGCGTTCAATTTCGTCGTCAATCCATATAGAAAGTCGTTTTTCCGTTTCCTCATCGTATGATTTCTAGAACGGGAAACTCTAGTTGAAGAAGATGTTGTAGTTGTAGTTGCTGATGATACTATTATTTCTTTATTCTTAAGAATTGTCCTTATTGTTGAAGATGACAAATTCAATTCAGCACCAATTTGAGACTGACGTTCACCAGTATCTAATCGTTTAAGCACTTGTATTTTAGTGTCCAGCGAAATGCTCTTTATTGTCGCTTTATTTTTGTGTTTTTTATTATCATCCATAATAAAACTGAAAATTGTAATATTTACCTATCACTAAATCATTCACTGTATTTCATCTATTTATACTTACAATAACGGCAACAAATATTAAATAATTAATAAGTTATATGTAAATGTACGATGCACTCTTATCAGCGGCGATCGGCATACTATTCTTCCGCGTTACGCTTTGGATATTGGGGAATCCCACGCGGTGTACGATTTTCGAGGAATACCCTATTCAAATAAAACAGCGTTAAACCGAAACAGTGCTAAGCGGAGCAGCGCAAAGCGGGGTCTTACTGTACTTGTAAACGGAACGTTGGTCATTCGCATATTTTACAAATTTATTGGATAAAGTGGCATTGCTGGGGAAGTTATTTGGACACCACAATATCTTAATTGGAATGGAAAAATAACTTTCAAAACGTGACTTTGCTGAATGATATTGCCAAAAGTTTAGTGAAACCACATATTTCTAGATTAGCTGTGGTTTTCAAAAATTTATCATTCCAAGAAAAATCTAATGTATAACTTCTGATATAAATGAATAATAAAAACCCACATTTCCGCAAAAAAAAATTAGTATTGAATGACTCCCCTTAAGGAATAATACAGTAAAACCGCGATATAACGAAATCCAAGGGACCAAAAAATAAAAATTCGTAATAACGAATTCCCACATATAACGAAATAAATAAAAAAAATCTTACTATATGTTACGCGCCGTCGCAAAAAAATGTTGCGCGGCTTCAAAAAAGATCGCAAATTCTGCAAACAAAGGAGGAAGAAGGCCATAGGGAACTGAATACCTACATATTTTTAGTAGTTTTGTTATTAAAACAGATAAGCAAATGGATAATCAAAGGAATTAAATTAAGAACAGAACCTATTCAACGCCAATTGGAAGATATTTTTGTAAATTCCAGAATATTGCAAACACAAAACAATACTTTAATTGTGTTTCAATGTAGAGCCGCTTCAAACATAGTTTTGAGCATGAAACATAAAAAATAATTCAAAAATAAAAATTTGACAGTTGAATCGCGGCATTTTTATAAAATGAGTCATATATAAATTACGAAGGTACTTACCGGTAACGGCGGCAACCACTTCAAAATATGATACTATGAACCCAAGAAGAAGTTTGAATTGTTTTACTACCTTGTCGGCAGACCGCCGCGCACCGCCGAAAAGGCCATAAAACCGTTCGCATACGGCAGATGCAGTGGCGCGGCTTTGTAAGTGCGAAATAATATTTTCATCTTTTAACATTTTTTTATTTCGTTATAAATTTACGTAAATGTATTGGCATTTTTTCGTACGGGACAAAAATGATTTTGTTATAAATATTAACGGGATTTCGTTATATAAATGCATTTTTGTATGAAAAATTGGTTTTAGGGACTAAATTTCGATTTTTTTTTCGATATACGTCATTTTTCGCTATATCGGGTTTCGTTATATCGCGGTTTTACTGTATAACCAAAAGATAGATACTCCAGGCATAAAATTAATAACGTGTTTTACAACTGTTTCTTAGCATGAATAAAAATATGATTTTCTTATCCTAAGGACAATAAAATATTTGAAAATGTACTGAGAATATTAAAAAAAAAAAGCAGAGAATTAAAACAATGATGAGAAATAATTAGACTATTCTATTTTCTAAGAGAACTGTGGACATACATTCATAATAGCCATGGGCGACATGGCTCAGATAAATGAGCCGGTTCATTTACATTTTACATTAATATTTAAAAAAAAACAACAAAGAAAATCTGTATTAATAAAAAATTAACATTCTTAAAAATAAAAATGCTTTGGAAGATTATACTAACTAGATACAGCAATATTATTTTTTGTCATAGACATTTTAGTCGTTTAGTGACCTCATCATTATTTTTAAAATAACGACCTGATATTAGAGAACGTAAATAGTAAGTATTATAATTGAAACAAATATTTTGATATATTATGTTTGTTTTATAACCAAACACCTCGACAAGGTAACTCTACGATGCGTTGTCCTAACAATTTTATCTGGGATCGTTTTCAAGTGACAATTTTCATAAATCACAGAGCGATCCGTACCAGCTGTCGGTCCACGGGTCGATTTTCGACTGATCCGCCAGTGAGCCGGTGATCCGTGGAACCGGCTGAACGAAAAAATCCGGCTCAGGGGGCAAGTTCGTTCGCAAACGACGCACCGCTAATTTATAATATTAATTCTTCAAAAGAATTTAAAATGAAATACAGAAGCAATGGAATGTCAATATTGTTATCTTGAGTGGAAATAATATGCTCATAACTTATGGAAGAATTTACTGATTTCGAATTACGTAATGCTGAATGAAAATATAAACATTTCAAATTATACAAAAGTGAATTACTTTTAGATACAAAAATAGTTTTACATTCATTTTACCCCCCTCACAATAATATTTTGTCCCATTAATCTATTTTGTATTCTGATTGTCTCATTCAAATAGGACGCAGCAAAATTGAGTATATCCTTCCTGAGAATCTTGCAACAAAATCTTCTTCCCTGTTTGTTTCTTTTGTTTTTTATTTGATTTAGACATTGAATACTTTTTGATCTTGAATGATTTTGATTTGATTTAAGAATACGCCATCCATTTATTTATTTTATTTGTAACTATATAATACAATGTAAAAATCTGTTTGGACTGTGCCCGTCTCACTAGACATTAAATATAATTTTAAGATTCATGACTCTCTTCTTCTGTAATACTTTCTAAAGAAGGCCTCTGGAATAAGGAAGTTAAATCTAGACTGATTTATCAACTGTAGCTTTTTAGTTGGACTTGAACCTGAACGTGAACGCGCAAGACGGTGACACCCAAGGAATGACTCAGTGGTGTGCAGTAGGCACAAAGTTAGGTTTTGTTGTTACCGACGATGCTAACTATACTAGGTATCAAAAAAAAATCCAGATTGGAAGAGATCCAGGTTTAAATCCCAGTAGCAACAACAATATTTTTTGATAAAATTGATTTTATATGTACATATATCTTTCTAATTATGTAATACATTTAATTAATATTTAAAATATCACAAAGCTATGTTCTGAATAATTAACATAGCTCTGTGATATTTTAAATATGAATTAAATATATTAATTAGAAAGCTATACATATAAAATCAATATTATCGAAAAATATTGAAAGTGGGCAAGTTTATGTTTTAAATATTAATTAGAAAGATATACATATAAAATCAATTTTATCGAAAAATATTGTTATTGCGCCATCGGGATTCGAATCTGGATCTCTTTCCAAACCGGGGAAGGTGCATTATCCAACTATGCTACAGCGACAATATTTTTAGTGACAAATTTTTGAACCTATATGTTACATTTTTGATATTAATACATTTAATTGTTTCATTATTTGAAAGAGCCATCTACCTTATTTTTACAGAATCTCAAATATCTTTGAGTAATCTGATAGCGGATGCCAGAATTATCAATTAATTTTTATTAAATTTTGGACACATTGACACAACTTTATTATTTAGGAGAACACATTCTTATTGTGAAGTCGTCGCTGTAGCATAGTTGGATAATGCACCTTCCTCGGTTTGGAAAGAGATCCAGGTTTGAATCCCGGAGGCGCAACAACAATATTTTTGATTTTATATGTATATCTTTCTAATTAATATTTAAAACTTAAACTTGCCCACTTTCAACAGCTATCAAAACAAAATAAATCTGTCTAAAATTTTGACAACTGTCATTTGAAAGATGGCGTTAAACACAGGTATTTATCATACAGCCCATGTAAATAATGTTTCAATAAACGGTGCAACCTGCCGTACAACAGGATACAATGCAGTTATTGCACATAAAGTTTTCAGAACCAAAATTAGCTTCTGAGATTGTGCGATATCGCGCTGTTGGGTCTTTTTTCTGTAGGGTTTCGTGAAGCAAAAAACCTGTAATCCACAAACAATTTCAAAGCTTGAGAATGAGATTTAACACATTGGAAAAATAGAGCTGCAATTATGCGAAAATGTTGTGAATTTTTTTGTCAAATCAGTGAAAATGTGCATTCAAGGTCGTGGCAGATATTTGTCAGATATTGTATTCAACGTTTAAGTGAATGCTTATACTTTATGATTAAATATAAATATTGGCAAGAAACAATTTGTTATTGAAATATTAAAATGACGATAAACAAAATACATGAGAAATCAGATAAATCCAGCCATAAGTCCTTCCCAATGAAGTTAATATATAGTGACGTGAGTTGAGACCAGAGTTAGCGCATTGGCTGTTTTGTTTTAGACATGTAGACACAGATAAGATAATAATTTAGCAGCATTAACGAGGTTAGATCAAAATGTTATCAATATCAGCAGTAAGCAAGAAATAAGTCAATAATCAGAGCCTCTATACTAGCACTTTATGTTAATAGTTATATCTTGTTTTCTTTGTATTATTATTATTGTTAGTTGTAAGTATTGGCGCCTTACCATACATTAGGGGCCAGCTGTTATTTGTTGGAAATAAGAATGAAGAATGAATTGGAGGTATGTTGAACAATGTAGAGATCTAGCATTAATATGCAGTAGCAGTGGTTATGTCCTAGTGAGTTTTAACCAAATATGATTAAGTCAATAGGAACCGGGTCCACAAGATTGTTCAAGTATTGCAGTTTGCAAGTGCATCCGAGAGAGATGCATTTTGGCAGTACTAATCATTCAATCAACCTCATATTGATACCGATTTGATATTAAACTTGATCCAGGGCATTAGCTTAAGTATGCAGGACATAGAGAATTGTGAATTTCATTTTACATTAACATCATATGCGCATCATTTTATATGTGGTTTTTCCTCTAGCAGATATTCAGATACTGACTGATACCTAGGATAGATATCTATTATAATACTGAGTTAACGTATGGATCCCATGTTAGTGTTATTGCCAGTAAAAAATACCAAAGTAGTGAGTACATCAAACGTGTTTTAAATATTTTTAGGTTAGAATTACTTAAATGTTTTCTTTTTTGTATATACAGTGAAACCCTCTTAATAAGTTTTCCCGCCAAAGAAGATCACATTCTTCAGTTCCGAAAAAGTACCGTACAAATTAAAACATTTTGACAGAATGAAAAAATAAAAAAAATTGGCTAAAATTACTATGCAAAACTGAATTACGCTGTTAACAGATAAATTCTACGTAAATAAATAAATTCAATTCAAGTAGTTTTAGAGAAAAATGCATTTGAAAATATGTCAATGGATGGTAATGAAATGTAAGCAGATGGTAATGAAATTACTCCGACTCATAGTACAAAATGACTTGATGCAAAGAATTTCAGATTATGGATCAACATAGTACAACACACCGGTGTGAAGCGAAACTTGTCCTCTACTTCCACCGAAATGAAAAGACTGAATCTCCTAGTTTTATTTTAAACAGTTTTCAACCGATGTGTTGTGGTGGAATTCAATTTCTTAATTTTATAAATATAAACATTAAGTTTGCCCAGGGCTATATTACACATATATAATTTTGTAATCTTCAAATAAATCAAACAAAATAAAATAAAACATCACCTTTCATTACCTTCCCCTTCCAAACTCGGATGGTACGGAAGGTAATGAATTAGATATGAATGAAATTTTTGAAGTTTATCCACAATTTCTCAAAAATGTGCAACACTGTGAATGCATTTATTATATTATGGATATTACTATTCACATGGAGAGAAATTATTATAAAAGTTTTTTTTATTAATGTACCTACAGTATATGACTCCAGAAGGTAATGATTAGACTACTGGACGAGAATGAAAATTTTATACTAAGATCATTGACAATGATTTGAAAAAAAAAAGCGTACACCCTTATCTTGGCAACTCTCCCTGTCGAACTGAGCAAGAAACAGCATGTTTGCTTAATACAGCATTATAAGGTAGCTATAGTGTGTAGAAAAATGTAATTCATTTCACGCGGAAGGCTATGAAAAAAAAACTGCGGACAAACATTAAAATTATTTATATATTGTAAATGGTTTAATTTAAT
Source organism: Eubasilissa splendida (assembly GCA_031772225.1). Classification (NCBI taxonomy): domain Eukaryota; kingdom Metazoa; phylum Arthropoda; class Insecta; order Trichoptera; family Phryganeidae; genus Eubasilissa; species Eubasilissa splendida. The sequence goes on from CM062845.1 coordinate 50,147,411, forward strand.
GATTATTAACATAGATTTAGATATAAAGAATATTCAAGGTCCGAGGTACTGAAGGTGAAATTCATTAATGTCTGATAGTTTAGAAATAATGCATTGACAAATTCATAATTCATTTCCAGAAACTGCAAGGAAATGAAAATATGGGATGGATGGATAATTAACAATTATTGTGATAATTTGTGAAATACTACTTTTAGAAATATGAATAATGCATAGTTGAGTGCAAAAAGAATGACAAAAATAAAGAATTTTTTTTATCAAAATCGCCTGGAAATGTGTTTTGCATGAAACCACGAAATCATCCAAATATGTTTATTACCGCCTAAGAGATTAAAATATTTATGACAAAACTCAATTTATTCCCCTTAATGTGGGTTCAATTAACATGGATTCATTATAATGTGGGTTCAAGCCGTGTTTTAAAATGTCATAGTTTCAAAATGAATGGCCATATGGATACTTCCCAGAGTTTATTATGAAGTTAATAATTCTCCTGTGAGGCACGAGGCATGAAGTATACTAAAATAAATTTATATAACATGTCGTTATGATATATTTTTATTATCTTAGTTTGAAGATGAAATTAAAGTTATTACAAGAGTAAAAGTAGGTGGCAATTTTGGGACTGTAGACCGAAGCAACAATTTGGCAGTCAACTGTTAGAATAATCGTGAAAAATAAAGAAAAATATAAAAATCCAATGAAATAGTTGAATCATTGACAGCATCATAATGAGAAGGATTATTGTATTATTGAGTGAATTATTTATTGAAATTCATTTAACTTATAATTTTTTAAGTAGCATATTGTGTTCATTTTTTTAATCTGAATTGTATTTTTTTCATTTTTAAATAAATTACAAATTTAAAAAGTATTGTTATTAATTTTCCCTGCCTATTGTAGAATTTCGCTTAAAGCAGACCATCCAGGAATGCAACCTCCAGATAAAGCGGTGTATATCTAAATATATAAAACATTTGAAATAAAAATCTGTAAGTATGAAGAAAAACCAGATGAATTCACGCAACAGTATTTTTGAAAATGGTTTAAAGTAGAGATGGCAAATGGATGGCACAATAGATTCAGCAGCACACCAACGGATTCAAATTTTTATTGTTGAATTTCACTTTGAATGTTCAAATTTTTTGAATTAAAAAATCACCAATTTTAAAATAATGAGGAAGATTAATAAAAATTAACAATTATCCAAAATCATTTGCAGAATTTCATATGTAGAATTTCGATAATGATTTTTTCAATTAGCTGTAATTAGAAAATTTCTAAATGCAGATGAATTAATTGCACCCTATATTTAAGTACAATTTGGACAGAAATATTTATAAATATGCAAAAACAAACCAAAGAATTGAAAAGTTAATGATTGTTATTGACAACCGACAGAGAATCTGAATGGCACATTGAAAACAGGAAAACAAAACTGAAAGCACGCAACGGCACGCCAGATGCCCGTTTCAGTCAAAAAGTAGCAATCTCTTCCAACCCTTGCCTCAAACCTGCATTTGCAAGCAGTGCCATACTAGACTTGTATTTAAAAATAATAGTTTCATTTTGTATATAGTACATTAATTGATTTAGTTTTATTTAGTACCCCCATTATATACTACACAGGTAGTGACATGCGAAAAAAAGACAACATTTGTTTTACTTTGACATATTGGTACATCCTATTTGCCATTTTAAAACATTCACATGTAAAAATAAGTGACAATTGTTTATTGTGCAATGACGTTACACAATAATGCAATATTTAACACAAAAATATATATTATAATTTGAACATGTATTTACTTATATAACATAATAAAATAATCAAATATTTTAGTAGCGACATTAATAATTTTGTAATGATCCCGGGGCTGTCAGAATGCATTCATAAATGCACTCACTCTTTCACAGAGATTAAAGATCGTATGTTATTTAAATACTTAGCAACTATTCAATAATATAAGCAGTGTGTTTCAAGGATAACTAAGCACACTCGTGTGCACGGAGGTCGGGTTGAAAATATTCCTTGTCGGGTCAAAAAATTACTCTGACAATTTCTTAGAATTGAGTCATAGGTACGACAAACGGATACCAAAAAATTATGAGAGGAAGTAATCGAATAAGCAAGATGAATCTGTGCGAAACTATCGTTCAATATTTAAATTAAAAAGTAAACGATAGAATTCTTTTTAACTCACCAATATTTTCTAAGGAAGCATTGTACATTTTTGAACTAATTTATTATTATTCAATATTTTTACAGAAATTATTCTTTAAGTGGGTTTAGTTATCCACTTAAAGTATTCGCTAAGACATTTTGACTTATTATTATTTATTATCATTAATATCGTAAAACTTAACGTCACATCGAAAACCAAGTGACAGCGCCTGAAAGGCCCAAAATTGGATTGAAACCATAGATAAAAGATATACGTTCGCACCCCCTGATTGAAACAGAACTTATCTATGAACTGAACTAATATAAATTCATAGACATTTCAAAGATATGAAAATGGCAATCACAGAAAAAAATGTATGCTAAAGGCAGTTTCACAATCAACTCGGCAACGTCAAGGTTAACGCAGACATACAAGATTGTTGAAATCTATGGAAATACTGTTCACCTACAAAGGAAAAATGATTATCAGAATGATTGCCCCAGCGATAATTTGTGTCGCGAGCGATAATTTAGATTCGGACCGTTAATTAATCATTAATTTGACACCGGCAAATACTGGGTGTTTTTGGGAATACATACAGAAACATTTTCTTCCATCATTAGAAAGTCATCCTTTTTTTTCTCGCCCATTCATCGGGGAGATTTATTTCTTCCGTAATTACGAAGGATGACCACACGCGTTACCCCATACATTATGTTTGGGTGACATGTAATAGCCGGGAAGAGGAACCAGCATTTTCCCAGGGTCAAGTCAAGCGGTTGCCTTTTGTCTAGGAGTAAATTGTTCCAAGAAACATCTCACTCGTGAGTGATTAATGGTAAAACAATATATCCTCGCCGACCGAGACATCGAGTACATTGCACAAAAGAAAAGCCATTAAGTTGCGGGCCCTAGGATAATTAACTCCTGGGTAATAAAGTTGCTTTTGTTGAATTCGGGCTGGAGCCCATATGCAATGGCCCACCATGAGCGGCGACTGACTGTTGCGTCTTTTCTGTAAGGGTAAACAGAGAGTATAAAGCAACCCACAAGTTGATGTATTCGGATTTACATCTTCCACCTTCATGCACCTTATATGGTGCGTAAATCGGACTATGCCATCAGAAAATGTTCGTCCCATACGGAAAAACAATCTGAGCGAGTCTGATCAATCGTGAATTTTAATTTAATCAAAATGTGCCGATGTAGCGACACTTTCGCGGTAATCTACTCTCTACTAATCAACTAGAATAATAGGAATGAAGACGAATAGGGAGATTTAATATAAATAAATAATAATGGAATTATAACTGGGCAGGTAGGGAAAATATGTAATAAAATAGTGTGTGTAATGTAAGGCTGAATAAAGAAAAGACATGATCCCATATGTACCTAATGTTGTGGAAAAAAAAAATCAACATACTATGTAAAATTACTATAGAGTCATATATTAGTCATAATTTGATATGAGAATAATGGATAGTGGTAATGAGGTCACTAGGCTAAAAGTTTAATTGACAAGACAAGGTTAGGTGTTTATATAAACGGGTGAGATGAACTCGAAGATGAAGTGACTTAGTGTGATTTGGCGGACACGAATAAATTGTACAATTGAATGTAATTGATTATGAAGAAATGGGCGGAACCGAGAATTAGGTCTATAAGCGATGGTGTAACGCCGCTATTAACAGATGGACCAATGAGACATCGCCAATCCTGTGAGGACGGACCGACCCCCGAGCGAGAAGTACACCCTCGCCACGGTTATTTTAAAAGGGCTAAAACGCCATTTTGAAAGCTAGTTGAAAACGAGGTCCGGGAGGAAGAAGTTGAAATCGAGGTCCGGAAGGGCTTGTTGAAACTGAGGTCCGGAAGAACCAGTTGAAAATGAAATCCGGAGGAGCAGTTGAAAACGAGATCCGGAAGAAGTAGTTAAAACGAGATCCGAGAAGAAAAAGTTGAAACCGAGGTTCGGAAGGGCTAGTTGAAACCACCGAGGTCTGAAAGCGTCAGTTGGAAATCGCAGTTGAACACAAGATTCCGAGTTGAAAGTATTAGTTGGAAACCGCAGTTGAACAAGGCAGTTGAATACAAGATTCCGAGTTGAAGACATCAAGATATCAGTTGAAAATAAAGTTGTAAACAAGACCTGGAAGTGAAGAGTCAAAAACGCGCAGTTGAAAGAACAGACAGTCAATGCCAGGAATCCGACCGAACGTGACAAGGAACCGGAGGATAGACAGCCACGGTCCACCGCAGTCCATCTAGGAGCAGCCGCCCAGATCGCTGTCCAGCAGATCAGTCAGCAGATAGCCATCCACGCCGGGTGCTAACGGCATCACTTCACCGGCCTGAGACCAGGTTTCAGGAAGAAGACCCGGAAGAACATCACGAGATAATCTGAGGAAGAATTAGTTATAGAATATGTTAGTTATAAGTATTTCCACTTGCCCATTGAGTATAAACTGTGATTAATAAATGTCTAATTAGTGCATCTTCCGTGCGTTCATATTCATCTGTATTCTTCCTATAACCATAGTACTAATGAAGGCGTGATATCTGATGGATGGGTCGCGAAGCGAACATTCCATTAGAGTGCGGGGTATCGTTCTGACGAGCGATCAGGAGCATCATACGTGTTCGATTAATCGAATTATACTCCTAAAGAACTCCGACTCAAATCACATGGCACCCAACATCGTGCATTCTTATATCAAGAACTGTTAGAAATATAATCATAATATAGTGAAAAAATTATCGTTGCGATCGCTTTTAAGTAATTTAATGACCAAAGGGCCAAAATTGCGAATTCTAAAATAAAATATAGGAGTACCCGGAACCCTGGTAGGTACCTAAACATTTTTGGCCTTTATTGAAAGTATAGTAGACAATGGAAGTTAGCTGAGAAATTGTTTAGTGTGTATTTAAATTGTCTCTAAAACCAAAGTGCTGCTGACTAAAAGCGATGGTTACTTTGGATAAATAATTTTTTTAACCATTTTTAGAATTATTTACTACACTTGATGTAAGCGATACCGGTCTGTAGTTGATTACCTTATTGTGTTGGTTTATTTCACATGTCTTTTTGTAATTCAACATTCTTGTCTTTTATTTCATGTTAGAAACTTTTGTTTCGAGTGATATACGTTGTACTAATTTGTAGCTTATTGTAATAAAAGATTAATTGTTACAAAGTCTATTTCTTGGACCTTCACATTACGAGGTGTACACTAAAGACGTACTAAGAAGTCAAGTACGTAACACTAATCAACATGGATTTATCTTTAATCACTATAATTTCCAATCTTATATCCTTTGTAAAGTTTCTACAATATCACATAAAAGAATTTAAGTCGATGCCATTTATATGGACTACAACAATGCCTTCGTTAAAGTTGAACACTCTAAACTCCTCCTTATTGGTATTCACAGAGACCTATTAAGACGGTTTTCCTCGTAGCAATCCTCTAATAGGAGCCATTCAAGCAGTAGTAGATAGCTGCTATAAATCCAACTGGGTACGCGTCACATCATGTGTCCTTAAGGATGAAATTTTTCACTCCAATTAATAATATCGATGATTGCCATAAACTTCAAAGATATATATTGTGTTGCCGTAAATACTTCGATAGCTAGTTCTGGGTTTTCTATTGGTAATGATGAATACAGTAATTCAATCTATGTAAATTCAAATTACACAAACCTTTGTGAACCTGTGCTGGTTGACGCTGACGTCGCTCTCCTTGTAGTCTGATGGTCCTTAAATCTGCCGGTCAGCCACCGAAAACCTTCTCACAACCGATAATCCGAAAATATATAATACTAAATGTTTTCATTATCGCCGCCGTAAAAGTCCGTCCGAATCGCAAAAACTCTCTTTCAGAAGCCGCTTCGCTTTTGTTTTCTGTTTTTAAATCCACACAAAAAGAACACACATATTCAACATTTGATATCAGGCCTACCTATCGAAGTATAAAAGCGCGTAAACACATTGCAATCAACATCATCTATAAATAAACACCAACAAGTGTTCCGTGGCACAGTTTACCAGGAACAAGAAACAAGTTACTTACTTATTCTTACTCTTTTGATAATCAACTCTTGACCGAGAAATCTGAAATTAAAGGCCTTGGGAATATTTTGGATTACAAATTACTCTTCAATATTCACATTGACAATATTACACCCAGAGCAACTAAAATGTAACATTTCATCCTTCGGGTATGCAAACAATTCAATAAAATCACCAAAACACTGTACTTTTCATATACATATTCGAAGAATCGTCGAATACACCCCTCAACTCTGGAATCTACGATATAGCACATACATCAATAGAATTAGAATAGCTTCTTGAAATATCTCAACTTTCATAGTTATCGAATCTTAACCAGAACTGCTGAGTTATCTATTCTTTTCAAAATTCCATCACTACAGTTTCAAAGTGACACGGTCGATGTCATTTTCCTACACAAAATAGTCAACTCCAAAATAGACTGCTCTGATTTACTCAGACGCATATCATTCGAGTGGCATCTAGGTCAATTAGAACTAATCTCACGTTCAGTCTTCCACAATGGGACACCAATGCTAAACAGAACTCATTTTTCTACTAGGCTCCCTTTTTTTTAATTCACACTTGAATGAATTATACATTTTGAATACTTCAGTTACTTCAATTAAATAAAATATATAAACCTTACATATTGGCCTTCATTTTATTTTTATTATAGAGATTTTATTTTCTATCCCATTTTTCTTCCTTTTCCTCCCTCCCGTTCCTCCTAGAAAAAAAAATTGTAAAACTTTTATCTCTCCTTCTACGCTAACCTTTATCCGCTTCTGTGACTAATCTCCGAGAGAAATCTCATCCATTAATTCGTTTGTAAATTTGTAGGTCAAGCATTCAACTCGTGAAGATTTGTTTTACAACAATATGGCGATTTCAAGTCAAGATGTTAACGTTTTTAATTCAATAATTATTTAGTTTTTACATATTAATTCTAGTATCTAAAAATATTAAAACAAAATTAAAATGTAACAAATTTATGCAAAAAAAATAAAAATAAAATAAACATATTAATTCTAGTATCTAAAACCATTTACTAAAATTTTAAAACTTATAATTATATCCAAAATAAATTTTTGGCAGGAGAATTTTGTGGCTTAAAAACTTTAGAGAATGGTTTGGCCAGACATTTAACTGTATCTTCCTGGCAGATGTAAATAAAGCCCGAATAGTCGACACGATAGCAAACATCCGTTAGCAGATAGCACTCGAAGACAAAGGAGAACAGCAGACTCACCGGGCTGTGCTCATTCTGAGTCGAGGGTTTTACACTTTCTGTAATGATTTTGTATGTGTGATTATCAGCGGTGCATAGTCCAGACTTCGCGAGCTCGGGCACCTCTGCCGTACGATGGAGTCGGGATCCTCTGGCGTCGCTCCATCAGCGCTGCCACTGTACGCGCTAGGTATAGATGTGATCGTGGGTAACGAATCTCTCTCCACACTAACAGTCTACGTGCCGACGTGCGATGCGAGACATTTTGAAGAATTTACAGATTGTCTTACAAAAAATAAGTTAGTTGAAGAGAAAGACCATGCAAATCATTGGTGATTTTAATGCGACTCTGGGATCTTTATTTGGCAACGAGTTAACGATGTTTTGTTCAGAAAATAACTAAAGACTTGATGACGGAAATACTTCCCACGGATAGCTATACGTATCTGAGTGACGCACACGGTACCACCAGTTGGCTGGATCACTGCATTGCGACCCAAAATGTATATACAAAGGTTACCAATACCTTCATCGATAATGATATTGACTGGACGGACCGCAGACCGACGTCGGTGACTATAGAGATAGGTAATGCATCATGCATTGCGCAGATTCCACACTGTTTACCTTCTCAGCCCGATGCATTTAGGTGGAACCTGAAAACTCAATCCCAAGTAGAAAACTATTCCGTGACAGTGGAAGTTCTACTGAAGAATATTAAACTCGAAACAATGGAACATAGCAATAAAAACAGCTGTGACAACCCTGATCATAGATTACGTATAGAAGAGTCGTATCGATCAATTAGTACAGCGCTGCAGACGGCAGCAAGAATCAGCTTTAGCGACAGTCGCGTCAGTCACCGCACACAAAGTATTTGCGGATGGAATGATCACGCGGCATATAGTTATGAAGCGTCCAGAGAGGAATTAAAAAAGTGGATTCGGAGTGGTAAACCCCGTAACGGTCCTATCGCCGAAGAAAGAAAGAATCTTAGAGCGATATTTAAAAAGAGACTGAAACACTGTCGACAAAATGCCGACCAGCTACGAATGGATAAAATTGCTTCACAATTTCAAAGAAAAAACTTTAAAAAGTTCTAGAACATCAGGCATCTAGTCATATTAATGGAATATCGGACATACATGAAATTTCAAAAATATTCAGATCAGAATTTTCTGAGGTCAATTGTCAGGATTCCCTTATGCACGCAGCTGAGCGATCCACCGAAGACGCCATATCCATAGTCACAAGTGAAATGATTACTCGTGCAATTTAAGCTACAAAAACCGGAAAATCACCTGGACACGATTCTCTCAGTGTTGAGCATGTAAGAAACGCAGGAGAGTCCTGTCCCCGCTCCCGGCGACACTGTTCAGTAACATGATCAAGCATCTATACATACCTGCAAATATGACAAAAACTATTATTGTACCTATATTAAAGTCGAAACAACTGGATATATCGTCTCCCAAAAACTATAGGCTGATATTGCTAGCCACTATAATGGCAAGACATTCTGAAAGAATCATTATGGACCAGATTTTAATAAACAAGAACACTAGAGACAACCAAATGAAATTCAAAAAGAATCTGTCTACTGACAATGCGATATTTGTTGTAAAGCAAATTGTGGACTATTTTAAAAGTCGAAAAACCACGATATACGTGTGCTTTCTAGATTTGAGCAAAGCCTTTGACCGTGTCAGATACGACAAATTATGGACGAAACTGCGCGTGCGAAACGTTTCCCAACCAGTTGTAGATATACTTGACAGGTGGTACAGGCAGCAAAAGAACTCAGTGCGGTGGGAAGGCGCCGACTTCGAGCCATTTTACCTGCGCACTGGGGTGAGGCAGGGCGGGTGTATGTCGCCAATCCTCTTCAATATGTACATGGATGAATTGAGCGAACGGCTATCTGATGCAAAAATTGGCTGCCACATGGGCGAGACGAATGTGAACCACATTAGTTATGCCGATGATATGGTTATACTTGCGCCATCTATAAAAGGGATAAGAAAGCATTTACAAATATGTGAAACATATGCCAGTGAACACAATATTTCATACAATGCCAGAAAATCGGTCATAGTGGCGTTCAAATATGTGTGGCTGGACGGGACGAAATTGAGCGTTCAAAATAAGGTCACATACCTTGGCCATATATTCAATGAAGATGGACAAGACGATGATGATATAGAACGGCAGAGACAGTTGAGTGTTCGTGCAAATATGCTGTCACGATATGATATACCGATGCAGTGAGGAGGTGAAGAGCATCCTGTTTAATTCGTTCTTCACCAGCATGTATACCTGCGAGCTCTGGTCGAAATACAAGCAAGTGATGTATAACCGTCTCCGAATTCAGTACAACAACTCATACAGAATACTGTGTGGATTGGCGCGTTATTGCAGCGCATCTACAATGTTTACCGAAGGCCGTATACATGGATTCGTTCCGCTTCTGAGACATCGAGTTGCGGGCGTAAATATGTGGCTGGAGCTCAGCACCAACTCTCTGGTGCAAGCGGGGCTCTCATGGAAAGCCGGTTCCCTGACCAGAGAATGGCAACGCCTACAGAATAGCTACATATACAACAATGGCCGTGACTGAAGTAGTTATATATATGTAATATTTATATTTTGTGTGTATATATGTGTGAACTTTTTACGAACTTTTTTATTTTATTTATTAATATTCTCCTTGGTTTTTTTCTTCTTTTTCTATTTCATAGCATAATATTTATTTCATAACTTTAATGTATAACATAATATGTATTATCTGTATGGCGAATCGGGTTAAAAAAAACCTGATCACGCTGGAATAAACGCATTATTATTATTATTATTATTATAACGGAATTCTGGAACCAACAGTCAAGTACGGAAATGAAACCTGGAACTGGTAAAAGCAAAATATGATTGAGAACAGCGGAAATGAGGTCACCCATGTGATAAATCCGTTTATGAAAAAGAAAGAACAAATTAGGGCTGAATATATATAAAGTTGATTTTAATATAATGAACAGAATGAAGAAAGGATTGTTAGGTAGTTTGGTCACGTGGGACGAATAAATGGGAGAGTTTGGCAATAAAGATATACGACGAAGCATTGATGGCGTTAGAGATAGAAGACGACGTGATCAAGACTGGTTCACATGAACCTGAACATGGCATCCAAATTTATTGAGACTAGTCTCTGAATTATTTTGTACGTACAGTAGAATCACGCTACTGACACATGTCCACCTCTACCTTCAAATCTTTAAGATGAGATATCGAAATTGCATACATTTATATGCACCGTTAGTTCTGTGAAGTTATTTCTTTATAAAAGTTTCTTATCTTGGAGTATAATTGATCAATCACTGAACGGGAAAAAATGAAATTGAAATGATTGAATATTTACGATATATTCTGCAGTTACTTGTTTACTCTTTATCCAGCCTTTTTTATAGTAACTTTAGAAAGTTTTTCTAAGCTTGTTTGATCTTGCACTGGATACTGGATAACCATCTCCAACTTCTTTAAAATAATGTATGATTTTCAGTTGTCTGCATGATTTTATTACTTAATTTTTAAGGGTGTTTTATTAAAGGGTGACGATATTAAAGCCACTATTGTACGCGGATGCTGAATGGCTATACTTTGCTGTGTTGTTTGATCGGGTGTGTTATTACACCGCGCGTATTAAATATGGCGCACAATGAAAAGACAGCTCTAACTTCTTTTAAGAAATCACGTGGATCTGACATTTGCATAGATTTTACTAGCCATTTTCCATTTTTGAGAGGCGCCTGTTTTCAGCAATGTACGGTATAGTTCAAATAGTGCGATAGACTGTTAACAGAGGTCAGTCAGATGATGTTGAGCACTTTATTTCGCTATATTAATATAATATAATAGATTAATTTTCCTAGTTAAATGGTCCTACCCTAGAATCCTGACTGAAATAAAACATTATTAGAAATGTAATGTAATCACATTCACCACAGTCTGTTTAACGATACGTCTTCTTCTTCTTCTAAATAGGCAATCCACCCTATAACGACATGTCAACTGTTTTATTAAAATGAATGAATGCGAAAGTTAAATAATTTTTTTAACATTAACGACTCTGAATAAAAATGTCCAGTCGTGTTATAATTCGAATAAATTAAAAGTTTGAAATCTTGAAACAAAAAATTAATAAAGCGCCTGGTGTTTATGCAATCTACGTAACGAACTTTTTGGTCGCCAGGCGGTTGATGAGAATGCGTCATTTCCAGTCGAGATGATCTCTGAGATACGGATTTTAATTCCACGATATTCTTTGGATACAACTCTCAGCTTTTATAGTCCCCGTGTACACGCCATGTCTCAGAGATTCGCTGTCTTGTGCCTTAAGTCAAACGTAAAATATTATTCTCGTTCATCAGTTGAGTGATAGGTAAGGTTTGTACGTACGTGTCAAATCTCATTGTCAGATTGAACGTCATATACACTGGTTTGAGTTTTTGTCTCTTTCTATCAATCTCAAGCAGACCTCTGAGTTTATTTTCAGATCAAAATCTCAACACGTGTACACGGTATTGACATATGCCTCAACTAAATCTCTGAGATTCTCTCATCCTGTCTCAGGATACAGGCATTTTGACCACGTTATCAGAACTGTTAAAATGTTATACGATTAGTATAGCTACAGATGCGTGATTTAATACATCTCTTAAGATGTTTATGTTAATGAAAAACTTGCAAGAAGAAATTGAAAAATCTAGAAAAATGATGTAAGTGATCAGACGTAGCTAGTCGGATCAGCTAAGCTATTATCACAATTTTAGAAAGCGAAAGTGGTGTCATACTGGTGGTGGTGACTCGAGATACACAGAGTGGTACCTTATAAATATTCTGATTGGATATACCCAACCGTGTTTAGTATCTCGATAATCTTTCCACTTCAATATACAATTAAATTAATTATATAAAATTCTAGTCAAATAGTTCTGTATGGTTAATTCAATTAAATTATTTATATTCAATTGCAATTTGTCTTAAATGCCGTTTCTCCTTTATTCTGATTTATTTTCATATCCAACGAGCGTGATAGAAATTGAAAATGAAATTACATTTAGAAAACCAAGTACGAGTGATATTACTCTATCCGCGATGTAGACTCGGTGTCAGTTAGAGGGATCAATGATCTGGGTGTAATATTTTCATTCATTCCCCGCATCGATTCGATAACTAATAAAGGTCTCAAAATGTTGGGAACTGTTTTGGGGAGTGAAAGCAACTTTTCAGACCTGCACACTTATAAAAGTCCTCTACGCTTCTCCAGTCAGACCTCGGGTAGAAATTAATTCGGTCACTGCACAGTTTAATCGACGGTGGTTGAAAGAATCCAGAGAAGGTTTTTAAGATTCATTCATTAAAAATTAAATATACACTCCGAGGATATCAATTATGATTATCTCCTCAGCCGTCCGAAAATGTTAAAACTGTCAGTGAGACGTCCGGTGACCGACCTTATATTTCTATATAGGATCATCAATGGTTTACTCGACTTTCACGCATCGTTGAGGTCATAGAGACACAATTCATTGTTCTATTACAGAGGTAATGTTAGAACAAATGCATTAGCTAACTCCGCAGTCCCCGTAATGTATTCTTTGGGGTAGTCGACATTTTTGCTGTTAGTTTAACTGTTTATAGGACTAAATTGTTACAACTTTTTGTGTCTCAATTCAATGGTGACGGATAAATTGCTTTACTGATTGTCTAAGTGAAAGTGTGTTGTGTGGTGCAAGTGTGTTGGCAACTGATGTTTATGTTATACTTGTCGACTAGTTTTGTGTAATTTGCAAACTGTGACACTTCTTTTGAATTTATGTATAATTTTTGTTTTGTTCTATTTATTTTCTATAGTTTTTGAGCACATTTTTTTTATAATTCTGATTATGAAAAACATGCAGATATAATATAATTTTTATCTTTGTATTGCGCTTCTGATGTGATTTTCTATTATGTAAAAAAAATATTAGTGCCTAAATAGGGCGTGTACAATAAATAAATAAATGATATCAATGATTTTTTATTTATTTGCAGCACGACTATGCACGAATATGCAGCACGACTACGTTTGATACAATACATTCTTCGGATCCAAGTTTCAGCCAATCTTTCACATAAATCTGGTGCAATTTCACCAATAATACGAGTTATGTTTTGTTTTTTTATTAATTGTTAAATTTTTTTGTTCTTGCATTAGTAGCTGGATCTTGTAGAGGTGTAGGCCCTGATCTTTACGTAAAATACATCATGTTGTGCCTGTGATAAGCCTAAATATTGTGAACTTCAAGGTATTGATAACTTTGGATCATCCCTTACACTTTCATTTACAGTGGAAATATTGGCTTCACTCCGGGAATTTATTTGTTTTACCGGTGTCCTCACATCATGTAAAGAATAATTGTTTTAAACCTTTTCACAATTTGACGAATAACTTGCTCAGATGAATGATTATATCGACCGTAAGTTCACGAAGTGCGCGTTGAGTTTGCCGAATTGAAGACTGATTTTGATAACTTGTAAGCGTTGTTCCAGTGAGAAGCGCTCCGTGGTACAATGCCAGACTATAATGAATAAAATAACAATGACAGATGGCAAATTATTAATAAACATGGCTACTATTTTATTTGAAATTCCATCACAGTTATCGATAACCCTATATATACACGGTAACAATAGTGGTTAATTTTTTCTATGTATCTTTCAAGTTAATTAATTTAATTTGTATTAAATATATACATACACATAAGTGTACAGATGCTCTGTAAAGTTAAATGGAAGATGTCACTTCTGAAGAAAAATGATTGCAGCGTTTTCTATACCTGAGCGGTAACGTGTAATGGTAGATCATGTGTAACGAATGGGCTAACTCGATTTATTTTATATTTACTTTTCCCCATATATATTATTCTTGTACTGCTCTTACTTTTGTTTCTGTGATTTAAAGTTGTATTGTCTCATAAGTTTGCAATTTTGTTCAATAATTTATTATAAAAGCAAATTTTTAAACAAAAAATATAACATTTCATACAATGACGTATTCTCCATTATTGTTCAGGACTTTATCCCATCTTTCAGAATTCGGCCGACATTCCCAGTTAAGCTCCTGAATAACCATTTGGGCGAGTTGAGTGGTACGGCAACTTAACACTCCATTATTTAAAGCCAAATTAAGAAAATTCTTCCTACGGCGGAAATAGGGACTGGCATCTGAGTAGAAGTCGAAGTAGTTGTCGGGTTGAAAGTCCATTGATTTGAAACCGGCCCTCTCAAACAGTTTCCCATTTAATATCTGTTATGAAATGATTGTGTAGAAGATTACGTCCGAAGTGATGTCGTCACAAAATTATCAAGAATAATTATTGTTTGTACATATCGCGTACGATTTTGATAATATCTTCGCCACAAGCAAATCCTTTTATTGCGGACCGGGATCACTCGCGCCGCTATATGTACCTAATCTCTTCCCAGAATCCAAGGTCTCGGTGTTACGGTCGCATCAATCTGATATCAACATTTTAAAGTATGTAATTAGTTTGCAAATTGATTTAATGTGCACTCAATAGATAATGGTCTCTTTGTCTCTCTCAAACTTCATCGCGTACTTCGAGAATGATGATATTTATTATATCTTACGAAATTTTAAAAATACAAGCTCATATTGCTCATTGATAGCGTTCACCTATCGAATGTAACTAAACTGCTTATGCCACGCTTACCTCGCACACAACATTTGTCTCGGCAACTATTATCATGAGACAACTATGCCATTTAACGCGAGTGCTATTCATTGCGTATGATTTTATTAAAGAATTAACCCGGACACGTCTAATCATTTCTCTTGCATTTTGCCCTTTCATTTTTTCATAACAAAATGCAATTCGTACACATTTCAGCACTCGGTGTCTTCGTCCGTTTCGATCGGTAGCCGCTAACACCGATTTGGACTCTCGACACTGGTTAATCTGAAATCTGAGTACGTCACCGCTGAAGATAGTAATCCAAACTATGGTGCGTGTGCACGGATGAGATATTTTAGGAGATTTGTCTCGAAAGCGAGGAAAATACAAAGTTAAGCGCGAAGCGAACTGCGATTCATTGCCACATGTATTTTGTACGCAGAGTAAAATGACTTAACTGTTACATACCGACCTTTACCGACAAAGCTCTGAAACGAGAAATTTAAGTCTCATCCGTGGACACACTCCATAAGATTTATTTGTTGTATTATCTTTCCAATCTTTATTGAAATCCGATACCGCACACAAAGTACACATTTTAAGGTGGACATTAATTGTTATCGGTAGATAAGTAGATATACTAATGCGCCGTTTAGCATTTTGAGATTATGAATTTAAGATCGTATTTCATAATGAGATAACATTTTTAGTATTTCAAAATAAACAACTTTATTAGTATCAGATTACGTTCATAAGAACATCATTAAATATAGTTTTACAGGGCTGTCCATTCAAATTCCCAATACAAAGTACTTCGCGTAACTACGTCACTGCAGCCATTGCAGCTAATGCGATATAGCATTGCGAGATAGGGTTAGCGCTCTTTTCTCACGCTAACCAACGATAGACCAATAATTTAAACAAAAAAACCTTTTTTTAAATTCTAATTTAAAATACATAAAGATATGGAATTATAAATTTAAAAAGATCACTTCTTACGCATATTATGAAAACGTTATTATTACGTTGGGCTATTAAAACTCTGAAAGTGAACACTGCCCTACTATAGGTACCTACATATAAAAAATACCAAGTCTGTTTTTTATTATATGGGGTCTGTACATATATATATATATATATATATATATATATATAAGGGGCCTGTCTGAACATGGGGTGGAGAGATACTGAATGTAAGAACGGTGGAAGGAATTTGGGAGAGGAACAGAAATTGGGAAAAGGGGGGGCAGAAAGACCGACCAGAACCAAGAAGAAACACGACCCACTTGAGAAATTTTCCTTTAGGTATCTGAATATTCTCGTGATGCCATTAACAATAAAATATAATATTTTTTTTTTTTTTTTTTTTTAGGAGAACACATTCTTATTGTGAAGTTGTAATTATTCAGAACATAGTTCTGTGATATTTTAAATATGAATTAAAGTATGAATGTATTTGCGATTCTGTAAAAATAAGGTAGATGGCTCTGTCAAATGATGGAACGATTAAATGTATTGATATCAAAAAGGTAACATATAAGGTCGAAAAATTGTCGATAAAAATAGTGCCGCTGTAGCATAGTTGGATAATGCACCTCCCCCGGTTAGGGAAGAGATCCAGGTTCGAATCCCGGTAGCCGCAACAACAATGTTTTTATTTTTCGATAATATTGATTTTGTATGTATATCTTTATAATTAATACATTTAATTCATATTTAAAATATAATATCATTCAAATATGCATCACGACTTTATTTGATGCAATGCATTCTTTGAATCCAATTTTCAGCCACTCTTTCACATAAATCTGGTACAACTTCACCAATGACACGAGTTATGTTGTTTTATAATTGTTCGATTGTTGTTGGTCTTGTAGGGGTTTAGAACCAGATCTCTAAGAAAAATACGCCATGGTGTGCTATATGATAAACCTAAACGCTGTGAACGTCGAGGAATCGGTAACTTTGGATCATTCCTTACACTTTTCTTTACAGTGGAAATATTGGCTTCACTCCGGGAATTTATTTGTTTTACCGGTGTCCTCACATCATGTAAAGAATAATTGTTTTAAATCTTTTCACAGTTCGCCGAATAGCTGGCTCAGATAATTCTAGGCATGGTAAAATATCGAAATGTGTCGAAGACAGAATCCGACTCGCGGCAGAATAAAGCAGAAGAAATTCTATTAGCCAAATAAATGCGACGTTTTTGTATTTTTAAATAAATGTACAATTTGCACCCGTATTTCAATTGGCAACACTTGACAAATTGACAGATCCTCACGAGTAGTAGGAGTAATAGTCTTTAATCTAATTCTGAAGTGCGTCACGAGACAAAAGTAAACAGCGACTAGTAGCAGATGTATGTTTTATTAGGCGTAAAGCGGAAGCGGTAACGGTTGAAATGCGCCCGGTTAACCTAATAACGCACATTGGACAGAACGAGCGGAGGGCAAACGCTATCACCATTAGCGCTATTCATCTGTTCAGTTGGTTCAACACTTTGAATGTCTGGGAACAAATGTGACGAGGAATAATGAAGCCGCAACCGTCAGAGGTAGGCGAGTGAACCGCAAAGGATGCGAAGGGATGGATGGGGGAGAAATATAGCGTGTTCAACGAAACGAGAAGCTTTCGTAATAAATGAACAATAAGTCCCAGCTCCCAGGCCAGCCCTGAACACCGATGGAATAAAGAACAATGATGACTGATTACATTGAAATACAATTGATGAGTTTTAAGATCTTAATACATGCAAAACGTCACATATTGTATCTACAGATAGGGCCGCAGATAAGCTTGCCTATCTAATATAAAACCAGAGTCCAGGCTCGAAATAGCCAATTCACTAATTGTCGTGAAGAAAGAGAATTCAAGAAACAAAATGTCGAATGTGATACTGCTGGCGGTGCTGCTGGCGTGCGCCGTGTGCGCGGCCAGCGGTCACGGCATGGTGATGGACCCCATCAACCGGGCCTCCAGGTGGAGGGAGGACCCCAGCGCGCCCATCAACTGGGACGACAACGGTCTCTGGTGCGGTGGATTGAGCGTAAGTTGCTTTCCATTTTATTATGTCTTTATCTTAAATTGTTTCACATATTTTTATTTATTAATATCAAGTCTTTGGCACAAATAATATATATTTATTGGTGGTCTGTGAAATTGCCGTTTTCAGGTTCAATGGGGTCAAAATGAAGGAAAATGCGGATATTGCGGAGACAATTTTGCCGATAAGACCCCGAGGAAACATGAAATTGGTGGTGCGTTCGGCCAAGGAACTATTGTCAAAAGGTTATATTTCCATTCAATATAAATAAAGTATATAATAGTATGATAATATTATTATTATTTTTTTTTTCAAAGAAAGCAAACACATTGCTTGACATTATAATTAAATAATATTATATTATTTGTACTAAATAATTATTAATATATTTTTAATACTAATTAATTTAATCAAATAGAAAGAAAAAATGTTGCTTCCGGGATTCAAACCTGGACCTCTTTTTATCTAAGGAAAGTTACCATAGCAATCGAATACGTTTTCGATAATTTTTGAAATTATATTCTGTAATATTTTCAACTGATACATCTAGTATTCTATTTTTCAAAGCAATCAACTTTATATTGCGATCAATCCCAAATACCTTTGAGTAAAACATGCTAGGAGACGCTACAGTTAAATGAATTAATCCATTTTATTAAATTTGGATAAACTTTGAAGATAGGAAGAGGTCCAGGTACGAATCCTGAGAATTTTTTCTGTACATATTTCTAGATGATTAATTTAATTTATATTTAAATACCACATAACACGTTCTGAAAATGCTAAATCACACCAAAAATGTATTATTCTTTAAAATATATTTTTATTCCCCTTTTATGAATTTTAAATGCATTAAAATATCAATAACCCTACGCAATAGCGAAAATTTAAAATAATAATGTAAGTGTTTAATAGTACAAACATGCTATGCAATTGTTTATTCTGACGGAACTTTGTGACAGTAGCATTTATTAACATTAGTACCTAGGCTAGGCAACAGAAGAAACATCAAACAGAAAGTTCTAAAACTGACAAATATTTTCAGCCTTCTTCAATTTGTAATGGGTCTTTTCGAACTAATGAATTCTTGACAAATAATTCTCGTGAAAAACAAACCTTCTACAAAAATTCACACCTCCCGCATTCCACCTGTTTGACATTCCTGACACTTCAGGATCTGTGAAAGATATGTATATTTTACAAAAGCTTGTTTATGCTTATTTTAAAAACTGAAAAAATGTCAAATTCAGCAATTTATTGTTTTAGTACATATGCATGACAAGATTACATATCGCTTACTAGCTTTCTGAAGACCTAATATTATTCTCATCTTATATGATTTCACTGAGAATGTTCGCAATATGGGTGGGATATTTAAAAGGCTAAGTGATTTACAGATACGCGCCAGGCAGTGAATTGCTGGTTAAAGTGAACATCGTGGTTAACCATAAGGGCTATTTCCGCTTCGCTATGTGCAACCTGGACAAACATTCTGAGGAAAGCGAAGAATGCTTCAAAGAAATCGCTCTGCTGACCACCGAGGGAGAAAGCAAATACGTGATCGATGGACGTGTTGGGTATTTTGATGTCGAGTTGAGGCTCCCGGAAGGTCTCGTCTGCAAGCATTGCATCCTTCAGTGGACCTGGACTACCGGTGAGTTGACGGTAATTGTTATTTCTGCGCTGTAACCTTATCCAGCCACCTGGAGTATCAACGTTTTGTACAATATGTGTACTCATACTATTATATATGGTACCTCGCGTACAATGTTTAACATTTGAGGTGATTTCAGGTAATGCTTGGGGAGAGAATTGCGAACGTAACGGAGGAGTCGGCTGCACAGAGGAGCAGGAGACGTTCCGGACCTGCTCAGACATTTCGGTGTTGCCCTGATCGCTGATCATCCGAGTCAACATTTATTGCGCATATTAAGTGCGCGATTTGATAACATAACAATTTGTGTTCAATTTGGTCAACTGTAATAAATTTTAATAAATAATCATTTAATTGTTCAAAATTATTTATACAAGGATAAATTATATTAATTACCTTATCGACACGATCACCACCAAAATAAGATACCACGGACCTACGGATAAATTCTAATATATTCATATACAGAGTTATCCAATAACTGTGATAGAATTTCTAATAAGAATAGTAGCCATGTTTATTAATAATTTGCCATCTGTCATTGTTATTTTTATTCATTATAGTCTGCCATTGTATCATGGAGCGTTTCACACTGGAACAACGTTTACAAGTTATCAAAATCAGTCTTCATTTCGGCAAACTCAACGCGCACTTTATTTCTCCTTAGATTATTTTCTGCAGAGATATGTAAAGTGATTTGTTTACGGTGATAAGCCAACAGCTATTGAACAATTAAACAATAACATAACTCGTGTTATCGATGGAATTGCACCAGATTTATATGAAAGAGTGGCTGAAAATTGGATCCGAAGAATGCATTGTATCGAACGTAGTCGTGCTGCATATTCCATTGTTAATGGTATCGAATGATCTTTCAAATAAATAAAAAATCATTGAAAGTTCTATCATGCTCGTTGGATAGCCCTACATATCTATATGTTTTTCGACCAACGGATGACACATATCGACTAGGTTATATATATTGTGAGGATATTTTTCATATCACTTGTACCTTATGCCATATCTACGAGTAAGAAATTTAAAAAAATAATGTAAAAATTTTACACTTGGAAATACAATACGTCCAAATAAACAAAAACTCAAATCCCGCAAACCTATTTATATATTTATTAGGTTAATCTGACTGTGAGGTGATATTCAGATTCCAATTCGGGTGCGTCTAATATCCAAGATAAGGAAGTGTTTATTTTTTCCTAAAATAATTTAAACGCCGGCTATCCTTTATGGATATCTATGTGTCCATCTTCAACAGTAGGAAGAAAACTGGATAACCATAACAGTCGTTATGGTTTGACGTGTCAGTGAGGTGTTTGATGCTCAAGAAAAAGTATTATTTTTAATATTATTGAACCCGATTGTGCGACCTCGTGTCTGCCGATTAGACTCGTAGTTCGCACTAAAACACAAAGCACATAAGAAACAAAACATGCATCAGTAGTCAGGATAATCAATTAGAAAACATCTATTTATAATAAGAATATTTGGTTGCTACCGAGATCTAAATCTGTTAGATTTTTTCTGTACATCTTTCTAATCGATTAATTTACAATATTCAAATTTAGTTTGCACAATTAGTTCAAATATAACTGAAATAAGAATAACATGTCACGGGCCGAGCGTCACGGAGCTCTGGCCGCCTGGCCGCCTGCCACTGCGGTAATACGGTGTGAACATATATTATACTATTATTTCGCAAAATATCCGAATATTTATGTATGGTACAGTGAGTGTCGCGGGCATTCGAACAGATTATGCAAAGTTATTTTAATAATTCATATTATTATAATATCCATATTAAATTGACTTTAAATATAAACAGAAAATGTTTTGAACCGAAAGAAAACTAATGATAGTATCGTAAATACGGTATTATTTGGATGCAATATGACACGAACCTTTAATATAAGATGTAATTTTAAAATGAAAAACTTTCACAAAATACGATTTTTATTTTATTTATGTATCTGACATGGGCGCTATAATTGTGGATATACAATACCCCTACACCTAACTATTAGGAAAAAGTTCGCCATCGCTGCCCTAGGGGTACATATTATACATGGTTGCAAACTGAGAAGCTTTGATTTTCAACATTCATTTAACCAAATAAAACTATTTAATACACGTTATAGATGTCTCATAGAGACGAAGCCGCTATTTTTATATCGGAAGTATAGAAGTCATGGGTATTACAGGGCTTACGACCTATCCTCGGCTAGCTTGAGTGATCACTTTACACAGTGTAACGTTCACCAATTCTACCCACGGTCGACTGCCACACCTATCAATTTTTTGGAAATCGTATATATGTTTTTACCACGTGGAAATGTAATATACCTTATAAATAAATAAATATTCCTTCATCTCTATGAGACTTCCATAATATGCCTCTGGGGATAAATCTAGTAATTATGTTCTTATAATATTGCTTAAGGCTGGCCAGACTACTTTCAGAATCGTCCGAATCTTACTGAAAGGCAGACTCACTAGAACGAGAAATATGAAAAGCTGCTTTTATGGATCAAACTGCATCGCCATAAAAAATTAAAATGAAATCATAACACTGGAAAATTATACATGACGATGTTTGGCAAAAAATAGTTGCAGTCGGCCGAAAATCCAAATTATATTGGTCGGACGGCATTACCCAGAATGCGCGTGCAGTTGAGAGCGGATGATAAATGGTGACAGTGACACTTGTAAGGAGACCGGCCCTTGTTCTGGAGCTCACGTAGCGTGTAGCGACGCGACACCCAGACACCCAACAATGGACGCCGCGCTCGGGGCTCGCGTGACGATATACGACATCCGTAATGAGGCTGTACACCCACCCACACCCTCCCCGTCCCCGGACTGTCGCGCCATTGGTATTTTGACTCGTATATAAATGACACAAAAGAAAATGTCTCTGAATGATGAAACTGTGGCTGGGAGCTACGATAATTGAAGGAATTTTAAATACGGCACCGTACTGATGAGACGGGCAAAATGAGAAAATGCCCAGTGTGCCAATTAGTCGGGTATGAGATCAGCCCTGCCACAACACTGTCAATCGGCTATGGGCAGATCTGAGTTATGAATGCCCCAACGTTGTATATCTTCTCGGGCATCCCGTGGTGTATTCAACAACCATATAAAATAAATAATAATACTCTTACCGCTCGTCTATCTTCTAGTAGAGAAGAACCGAGTGGAGAAGGTTTAGTCTATGACTGTCTACGGTACCTTATAAAGAATTAATAATTTAGAAACCGTTCAAATACAAAATAATTTAAATTCGGAGAAAACACTAATTAACAACCTCACATTTTCTAACACTTCGCCTTTACTGTCCATATTTCCGTTAACGAGCGAAATTTCCCCCCTTTTCTCAAGCCCCGCCTCATTGCCAAAATAAATTACAATATTGTATTTGGTTTAATTATCACCTGATGATGAGAGGGACTGCACCTCTCGAAACTAGTAGTGACAATAACTCAACGCGTGTGCAGTACAAAGTTTAGTTGTGAAAGTTAAACTAATAATATAATCGGTTCAATAATCGACCAAGTGCGAAGTAAAAACCGATCGGGGCATGCATTGAGGGCAGCCAGTCCAATACTGCGTCGCTGTGAATAGTTTACTTTAATACTCACGAAACAGTGGAACATTTTCAAGGTGCTAATAATAAGAATTAATGTTACATACATTTTTTTCGTGTATTACGAAATGTATGTGTGGGGGAGCCCGAATAGCCACCACGGCACTGTCTAGTTATTATTATGTCATTACGAAGGTCACTTTTATTTCCCAAAAATGAATAAATCGTTAATATGTCGGAAAGTTTATGTTCGTTGTAAAGGCACGTCGCTCAAAATATAATAAAATAAATAAATACAATTATGTACCACTTACCGCAGATTATAATTACAATTAAGAAACATAATAATTCAACACTATCTAGAGATAGGAAGATATCTTGAGATGCACAGATAAGCATGCCTATCTGTATAAAGATAGATCTTAAGATATAATATATAGATGAGATAGATAAGCGTGTGTACCGTATAAAGCCGGACCCCAGGCTCAAAATATCCAATACCTAGACTACTGGTTGTAAAATAGGTAGAATTTAACGAACAGAGCTGAAACATGTCGCGTGTTTTATTTTTCGCGGTGGTATTGGCCTGCGCCGCGTACGGAGCCAGCGGCCACGGCATGGTGATGGAGCCGGTCAACCGGGCGTCCAGGTGGAGGGTGGACCCCAGCGCGCCGGTCAACTGGAACGATAACGAACTCTTTTGTGGTGGACTTGCAGTGAGTTCATTTCACTTGTAATGCTCATTAAATATTTTAATTGATTGATGCTTTTAAGAGATATCATCGTTAAATAAATGACCTCTACAGGTTCAATGGGGTCAGAACGGCGGTAAGTGCGGATTCTGCGGAGACAACTTCGCCGACTCGACCCCGCGCTCGCACGAACTGGGCGGCGTGTATGGACAAGGAGCTATCGTTAAAAGGTTTTATTTCTATTATTATTTAACCCCAACGAACGTGGTATTTTTATGAGAGGGATCATTGAATTCTAGCAAATCCGCCAAAATCAGCGTGGAAGTCACTATCGACTCGATGTCATCGTAAATATTATAGGTCACGTTTGGTAAATTTCTTTTACCATGTTGATGATTTGAATGCCAGCCCACGGACGATAAGAAGTAGTATGAAGCCGACGCTGCAATCTTTCTCCTTATGTGGAAAGTCCTACTGCGTAGAACAAACACCGATACTATGAAGAATCATGGAAAGTTCAAAAGAGTCCTGTTTTAACATTTTAATTTGTAATGCTCTCTTGAGGTAACATTCTTACAGTAATAATACCTTATGAATCACGAGTCTGATCTTTTCTGACCTTTGCGGTACTTCTTTTTCTGCAGCCGTGTGTTTTTTGGAAAAAACGTACAAACATTTTATAATCGATGTTTAAAAACTCTAGCTGTATTGAACTTTTTTGGCTTCTTAACCATTTCCCGCCGGCCATACATATATTCCGGAGTGTATTATTGTTACTTTACATTAATTTATTTAATAGATAGGTAGTCAATATTTTATAAATACTTCCTATTGGATGCAGTTTGCGCGCGTAATTTAACAGTGGGAATTTTCAGCTACGCACCAGGAAGCGAGCTGCCCGTCCAAGTGAAAATCACCTCCAACCACCTGGGATTCTTCCGCTTCCACATGTGCAATATGGATAAATATTCCGAGGAAAGTGAGGAATGCTTCGCTGATATCGCTTTACTGCTGACCAATGGAGAAAGTAAATTTGTGATCGACGCAAGCATCGGGTATTTCGACGTTACGTTGAGGATCCCGGAGGACCTCGTCTGCGAACATTGCATCCTTCAATGGACCTGGACTACTGGTGAGTTGACTACATTTTTCTCTCATCGTTTTTAGTATTTGAGTCAGTTTTCAGCATGAGAATTCAGAAAGTGTTTTTGCCTAGCATACAATAACCTGTGTGGAAGAAATTGATATTATAATATTTGTAGAATATATATGTTCAATACTCTGTAAATGGAAATGCACGCTTTACTTAGAGGGTATTCTCAGCGCGCGAGACATGGTACCATTGGTCTATAAGCATAAGTTAATTCAATTTTCTCTACATACAAAATATTAAGTCAAAATTATAATTATTACATATAATAAAATATATTTGTTAAAAAGAGAAAATTGACAGTCAGAATATTTTTTTAAGGAAAACACATTTCTTTGTGGAGTTGCAATTTCTGAACATAGTTCTGTGGTATTTATTATACAAATCCCTCTAGCGACTAAAATATTTAGATTGTTCTGCGTATCTTTCAAGTTGATTAATTAAATTAGATTGAAAAATATTATTACGACAGATGAAATTCAATTAAGTTAAAAGATGATGTAGCTATTATTTTATCACGTCGATTAGTGCCAGTGATTAGTGAAGCGCTTGTACTGAAGATTAACTGAAAATATATGCAAAATGCGTCATATCATATATATATATCTATTATATTCCTAATATTTCATGAATATTCAGAGTGAAGCAGCATAACTTTTCTCTAACATTTGACATAATTTCAGGTAATTCCTGGGGAGAATGTGATCGATCTGGAGGACCAGGCTGTGGAGAGGAACAGGAGACGTTCAAGACCTGCTCGGATATTTCGGTGCGACCCGAATCACCCGCAGAACGCGCATAAAAAATTTATAAATAATAATGATTGAATAATTTTTTATCATAAATGTATGAAAACCTTATAAAAAAACCATCACAAAATAAATCAGTGTAATATTATATTATTTAGCGGCAATAAAGAAATATACAATTACTGTACAATTATGGTTGTTGTGATGCTATCACACCATAAAAGGAAATTATATGATATAAATAAATAATGATATTATAAAATATCTATTTATAATCCTTTCATTTGTTTTTCTTCACCAAACGCAAATCTACAAAATAAATAGAGTTTTATAAATTATTTAAAAAATGTATATGTAATAAAAAAAAAGATAAGAATAAGTCAGGTCAACTTAAAAGATATACTAATTGAACTAATTAATGTACGTAGGCATTATTTGATAAAATAATTATTCAAAGACCTGATAAGATATTATCTTATCTTAAATTTTGACCAATTATTCACCGAGAACATTCTTCGCACTACAGAAGAATGTTCTCGGTGAATAATCATCGGCTCTCAAGAATTAAAGGTGAGTAGGTAGAACTGGGAATATCGCCGCTCAGGACCACCTATAAAACTAGATTGTAAATTTCTCTCATTTTACATAACTCTTTTTAAAATGTAATGAAACTTTTCTTAGTTGTCTAAATCAATCTGACAAAAACAAAGATGCTTGTTATTAATAGCGATTTTAAAATATTTAAAAACCACAAGTTAAAAGCTATTTGATGTTAATAAAACCTATTTAGAGGTATGAAAAGTGAAAACGGTTTTTTAATAACGCGTCTGTGCAGTTAAAATGTCGTTTGTGATTTTATTTTATTTTATGATCTTGGGAAACTTTATTTTATGGTCGTGCGGAGTAACGGTTACTCGCTTCCGAGAGTTGGCAACTTTCGATGTCGCCTCGCTGTACCGCTTTTCGGCGACCGCGAAGATGGAAAAAGGAATGATCTACAATTGAATAGAAACAGTATTATAAACTTACAATCTTATCACATATACCTATGTATAGTGGGATTAGATACGCATTCTTACCTAAGTACATGAGTAAATAATGTACTTTTCTAATTTAACTTGACGGTATGGACGTTGTGTATTTGATAGGTATAGAAACAAAAGCTCCACTATCCAATTGGCGGAAACAGAGAGAAGCAGAAGGTGATTTGTTTGAAAGTGATTTTCTGACCGTAGAGCCAGTTTTAGCATTGATAACTGTTCTTTGTTTGTATATTTTAGCTTAAGCATTATGATCCAAAGCGTCTCTCGCTTTGGCTATAAAATCAAATACAAATATCTCAATCTCAATTTCGTCAATTGGATAGTAAGGTTTGTTTTTGTATTCACTTTTTTTTATCGCCTTGATGTTCATATAATAGATCTTAATATCTAAAATTAATCATATTAATTCAAAAAGCTTAACACATAAAAACATAAATAATTCAATATTTAATCTGAAGATAGGAAAATAGATAAGCATTCCTATCAAATATAAAGACAGACTCCTGACCCAAAATATTCAATACGCTCATTGTTGCGAAATACGATTCAACAAATAATAGTCGAAATGTCGAATGTTTTCTTTGTCGTGGGGATGTTGGCCTGCGCCGCGTACGGAGCCAGCGGCCACGGCATGGTGATGCAGCCGGTCAACCGGGCGTCCAGGTGGAGGGTGGACCCCAGCGCGCCGGTCAACTGGAATGATAATGAACTCTCTTGCGGTGGATTCGGCGTAAGTGGATTTCAATTCAATTATTAACCTTCCGGGATAACTTCTGAATGCTCTATACTATAAATACAGTGATGGACTTTGTAACTCCACAGGCTCAATGGATCACGAATAAAGGCA
Organism: Eubasilissa splendida; assembly: GCA_031772225.1. Lineage (NCBI taxonomy): Eukaryota > Metazoa > Arthropoda > Insecta > Trichoptera > Phryganeidae > Eubasilissa > Eubasilissa splendida. The sequence continues at coordinate 50,175,373 of CM062845.1, forward strand.
AGTGCGGATTCTGCGGAGACAACTTTTCCGATTCAACTCCGAGGAAACACGAACTAGACGGCCCGTTCGGTCAAGGAACTATTGTCAAAAGGTTTTATTTCTCTAATTAAATATTTTATTAATTAACTATCAACGTTGGGCACTCGCGCAGGGGATCGTACTTTTGTGAGAAAATTATTACCACGCGGTCGGATAAAATAAACTCTAACATTACAAATATTTTTTAATTTTCATTTGTTAAAATCCTTGGATCAGTGAATGCTCTATCACTCAAAGCCTGTCATAAAGGTATCCTTCATATTTTATTACTAGATATGCTTTAGGAGCATTAAAGCATAATAGGAGTAATAATACAAAATAAATTAATCGACTAGAAAGGTACACAGAAAAAATCAATCTATCGAAAAAGTATTCTAGTTGCTACAGGGATTCGAACCTTGACCTTATCCTATCCGGGGAAACACTTTATTCGGTTTCGCCACATCAACTGAGCAGGTTGACGACAAATTTTTAAACTTATGTGCTGTAGCTCTTTGGCATTTGATATTTGTCGCGATATAAAGGTGATTGCTTTTTAAAAATGTAATAACAGATGTCTCGATTAGAAAGAGCTATAGCATATAAGTTCAAAAATGTGTCGTCAACCTGGATAACGTGTTTCCCCGGATCGGAAAAGGTCCAGGTTTGAATCTAGGTAGCAACTAAAATATTTTTTTGAAAAATTGATTTTTTCTGTATATTTTTCTAGTTGAATGATTTATTAAAAGACTTTTTTCCACTATTTATTATTGAATGACCATTGCCGGTTTCAGCCTGTCACGGCCATCTTCAGACTGGTTACATTTGTCTTTTAAACTAAGATATTTATACAATTCAATACGGGGGTGTTTTTCAGTTAGTCTATATAATTTGAAAGTTGGACTCTAATGTTGGGATTTTCCCTTATTTGTTAAGTACTATTACGGGTGTGGTATGAGCTATTAGAGTAAATTTCCATTTATTGATCGAGTGCTTCAATTCGTTTTGGAAGTAACATGTGTATTGTACACATCTTATTATTTTCATGGGAAGTCAAAAGTATTTACATATTGGTAAGAATTTAGGTACTTTAATTAATTATGTGTCTTCTATATATAGCATATTATTATTATTAAATTATAATGGATATAATAACGGAGACTGAGCACTTGATTCTAATTGTTTATTCATCATGAATTTAGGTTGAATTTTATTAGTCAGGCGGTTCATTTCTAATGACTAGTCGTCTAGTTTTTTAGATTCTCTAGTTGATTAATTTAATTAATATTAAAATAGCACAGAACTACGTTCTGAAAAACTGCAACTTCATAATAATAACGTGTTCTCCTTAAAAGAAAAAAAATATATATAAGTAATAATATAATAATAATTTTCAGTTACGCAGCAGGAAGTGTCTTGCCTGTTCAAGTGAAAATAACATCCAACCATTTAGGATTTTTCCGCTTCAATTTGTGCAACTTGGACAAACATACTTTGGAAAGTGAGGAATGCTTCGACGATATCGCTTTACTGCTGACCACTGGAGAAAGTAAATTTGTCATTGACTCGAGTAACGGATTTTTTGATGTCATGTTGAGACTCCCCGAAGATCTCGTCTGCGAACATTGCGTTCTTCAGTGGACCTGGACTACCGGTGAGTTGACGATGACTTTTCTGTATTATGGAATTTATGAATTGGAATTATTAAATAAATGTATTATACGAGAAATTTCAAAAGGCAACAAACTCTTATGTTTCGTAATACATTTAGACCATCTACAGAAATTGCAATTATGTACTGATTTGATCTGAAAATATTGTTTATTCTTAACTTAACAAGGGACTCGCCGGCCTAAGTCAAATTTAAGAGATTGTCTCCTTCCGTAGACGCGAACCTAATCGCTAAAAAAATACTATTATGTATTGTTCCGTATTCGTAATAAATTTAATGAATTATTATTTTTATAGGTGAACACATATATTTTCATACTTATTTATTTATTCATATTATTATTAACTGTAGTATATTGTCACAAGTTTTTAGGTTATTCATACCCCCTTAGCCTATCCTCCTCGTACATATTGTTTCTTGGGCTCGACTGGTTGTCCTTTTGGAAGTCGAGGAGAGGAAGTGTTCTTGTGTGATCGTTCGTGTCGAATGATTTTATTTTATTGCGAACGTGACGTGGCACTCATCAGAGTTTTGTGAAGTGTCATTTTTCTGCATTGGGTGAACTTCTGGTCCGCTATCGAAGGTGCCCCTCCTTCCCCCTCCATCCCCCAATTTCGTCATCACTCATTCCAATTCCTTACTTCCTATCTAACCCATCGTTCCGATTCCGGCGACTTGCGTCGGTCACAGGTATATACTATTTTGAGGATTATAATGATTTTTGATAAAATTGAACATTTTTGAATTCAGGCATAATAATACAAAAAAGAAATAGGCGTGTATCTTTTATAAAATACCGTCTATAAAGAATTAAATTTCGCTTTAAAATAACTAATTATTATATTTATGTTAGAATTCTTAAATAATCAGAACGATGTTGAAGAATTATATCTTGTTGGAAAGAAAATAGTTTTGCGGAGCGGAACACATTTGAATGTAAACGCGAAAACGAAATTTTTCTCGGCCGCATAATGTCAAAAAGTGGTGATATCGACTACCCTCCTCGATCATTTTATTTGACGGCTCCCGACTATTTACTGTGGGGGTACTTGCAATAAAAGGTCTACGTCAATAAGCCAGCATTAATTTAGATGCTATAGGTCAATATTCGAAATTAAATTGTTGAAACATTATCTCAAAACGCGAAGTGTGCAAGAATGTTATGAAAAATGTAGCTAAAAGATCACGCATTTGTGCCGCTGCTTGAGGCAGGCAATACAACAGCAGAGTTATGCAACCCCCAACTAAGAAAGATCTTGAATTATTGCGGTGGCTATCGATATTTATATAAAACACGATCAAGATCTTTTTAACTATGAATTAAATATATTAATTATAAAGATACACATATAAAATCAATTTTATCGAAAAATATTGTTGTTGCGCTACCGGGATTCGAACCTGGATCTCTTCCCTAACCGGGGGAGGTGCTTTATCCAGGTTCGAATCCCGGTAGCGCAACAACAATATTTTTCGATAGAATTGATTTTATATGTGTATCTTTATAATTAATATATTTAATTCATAGGGTAATCAGAAAGATGTCGAATATATAATTATTTAATAACTTTGAAGACCTTTAAGCCATTTTAGAAGCTCTTTTCTATACACATTTATATTTGCTTCTAATTTTGTTGATTTAGACACTTGGTTATACAGTCTAGGAGCAATGATGATGCATGTCCCTGCCCTATTCCTAATTTATTAACCCTATATTTAATGCTAAACTGTTTTATTTACACTACTCATTTCTCCTTTACTGTATCTACATAATATGCAGGTCAATTTTGCACGGGCTCAGTGCCTTTTTTTATTTTGCTTCAACTGTTTTAGTTACGCTACTGGTTTTGATGTCCGGGAACTTTGTATGCCCTTAAGGTACGTGTAGATCGATAAAACGTTTCTCTCGAGCGCATCGGTCACTCAATGTTTCATGTTTCACCTTTACAAATTGCAGGTCTTTGCAACTTTAATCAATCATTTCGATCTGTACCGTGGGTTTTGGTTCAGGTATTCCACTGCGATGCCAACTAACCAAATGATCGATTTATTACTACTAATTAAATGTATTCATTAGAAGATATTCACATAAAATCAAGTTTATCGAAAAATATTGTTATTGCGCCACATGGATTCGAACCGGGGAAGGTGCATTATCCAACTATACTACGGCGACATGTTACACTTTTTCAAATGAATATATGTATCGTTCCATTATTTGAAAGCCATTTACTTTGTTTATCACGTACGCGTGACATCTAATTCTCGATCTGGCATGTTTTCAGGTAACCGGTGGGGAGAGTGCGGCCGAGTAGGAGGACCCGGCTGCGGGAAGGAGCAGGAGACGTTCAGGACCTGCTCGGATATTTCTATCGGTACTTCCGAAATCCACGCGTAGCATCATATCGAATTATTAATCAAAGTAAGCGATTTAATAACCATACGAGTATCTAACGTTGGAGGTCAATTGCAATCAATTTGAATAAGTAATTCTCTTATGTTTGTAAATGTTTTGATAAAATAAATAAAGTATTGTTTTCGGCAAAATCATAAGCAAACATCTATTTGGAGACGTGTCAATCCAGAAGAGAAATAATAATATTAGGTGATTATTTCATTAAATATTATTTTATCAAACTGATATCATATCATAGGTATACAGTATTTACAAATAGTACAATTATTCGATGTATCGATTAATATGTTCAACGATTTGATTAATAATTAATAAAGATAACATTATTTCTCAGTGTGCTATAAAAATGGATTATATATATATATTACTCAAACACGTTTATTTTATTCATATTTGTGATCAAAAGATGAATTTATTGAGACCTCGAAACCCCCCTTTATCAGTGATTGCGCAAAGATATAATAAAGGTTATAATCTGCGAGAAAACGGCGAAATGTTCAATATATAACAGTACACAAGTACCTTTATTCAACATCATCATAATCATCGTGGACACGGCTCATTAGGAGGTGGTTTCCAGGTTTGATCAACAAATATATTGTGCGGGCAAACAATCCCCTTTCCCTTGATATTTGTTGCTTTGCGTTGATTCAGCGACAGCACTAGTTGAAGCTTAAGCTTAAAAATTTTGCAAGGCTTTTGAAGAAACATCCAAAACACAAAAGGGTAACCGAAATTATCACGGCAATAATTAATTTACTATGAAGTGATGAGCGCTTTTTGGTGAACACTCTTCACAAGTGAAATTATCCAATATTATTAATGACCAACAGATGTGGAGAATTTTCTAAATCTGAACAAGATGAATGTGCGGTGTGTTGTGTTATTGTTATTTAATTCGATTATATATAATGAATATAGTGTACCTGAGTGTTAACTAAAAAATATTTATTCTTTCTTAATACAGTGCACACATAAGTATAGAGGCAATGTCAACTCAGTTTACATTATCGGAAAGGAAAGGTTCAAGACGAATACACCAAAAATTTGACATTTATAAAAAAGGACGAACTTTTTTCATGTTTTATTTATTTAGCACTTCAACGTCCCGTATCACAATGCTTGGCAAATATGGCAACTTACCCCTAGGGCAGCCAAATACCTTACCAAATTCATTACCCGGTCCTCGGGTATTTTTCATGAAAGAACCGAGTACCCGGTTCGGTTCCGGTTCTGGGGAATTTTTTCCACTACTATAATTATACTGATCTAGAGTTTAGATTCATATTATACATAAATGTACAATATATAATCAAATTTTGATTTCAGTACTGCGTTCAAATAATATTTAATTAAATAAATAAAAAGTTCGAATATAAAATTGAAATAGTTGTATAATTGTTAATATTTTAGTCAATCGAAATAGTTCTGTACTCATATCGTTTAAACAGAAAGGGGATAATAATAAACGGAAGACAAAAACGTATACATTTTTTTTTATTACATATATTACAAATTTATATTCGTATACATTAAATATATTGCATTACGAACATTACATTAAATATATTGCATTACGAACATTACATTAAATATATTGCATTACGAACATTACATTAAATATATTGCATTACGAACATTACATTACGGCCTCTGCCTGTGTCATTCTGTATCCGATATCTTCATCTAGTTTAGGTAAATACCGCATTTGAATGAACGGTGTGCATTGGTTTTTCACAACAGACTTGCGAGTTGCGGGTATGGTTTGTAATGTCTATGGAGAATGGACTTACGGGTTGAAATGGATAATAGCAATATTCCTGCATTGCTGATGGACAGTTGTATTTATGATTACGTTTTCTGTACCTTCATACATGAACGCCACGAAAATAATAATATATTAGTGTAAAAAAATATGTTTGTTTCATTTGAAAAATCAAAAATTTAAAAATATTTCAAAGAACCGGGTACCCGTCTAAAATGATCCGGTTCTCGGTTATTTTTACAACACGCGGGTACCCGGTTCTATCCGGTTCGGAAACCCTAGTCCCCCTCCCCTTCTGGCGCCCTTTATTATTATCATCATAATAATATCATCCGCAAGATCCTGATCACCATTCTAACTTATTAATACATGTCAATAGGGTCAGTGATGTATAAGAACCAGCCATCCCAACGATGGGATGCCAAGATGGTTGCCCACTATTGTAATGGATCTAATGTAATGATTCCCTCATTATTATTTACAGAACTCTACAGTATAATGATCAAATAAGATAAAACGGTAAAATATTACATCTGGCGATAACAAACAATTCTTCATGCCATATTTGTTATTGTAACGATCCTCTGACTCCTGAAGACCCCATCCATTTTTTGACTCCATCCAAATGAAATATTGCAGAAGGTTGGCATAGCAGTTTGCAGCATTTATTTCAGTGATATTTTCGTGTTAATACTATTTGCAATTTGTTTTATTTCAATAAACTGTAGAATAACTCTTGTATTTTATTTTCCTCTCCCCTGCGGAAATACACCTTTCATGGGAGAGGGGATGGTGTCCCTTAAATATTTTTTTATAACTCGCTACATTTACATAAGGTAAACACCGATTCGGAGATAAGTAATTCATTCGGCACTGCCGCGCGCGGCCACTCGGCTCACAGCGCCACTTGAGTTCGTGGACACGCGCGAGGCGGCGCGAGGCGGCGCGAGGCGGCGCGAGGCGGCGCGAGGCGGCGCGAGGCGGCGCGAGGCGGCGCGAGGCGGCGCGAGGCGGCGCGAGGCGGCGCGAGGCGGCGCGAGTCGGCGCGAGGCGGCGCGTGGCGCGGCCACCGGTCGCAGATCAGTTCGTATACGATCGAGTGAATAAGGGCAGGAATATATCTGTTGATTATTGTAATATCTAATTTGCATTGTACTTTCTTCCCATACAGAAATATTAATTTCCTTTTTTGGGCTCCAGAAGTGGAATTAACTTTACGGTGATGATTTGCCTTGCATCATATCCGAGGGAAATCTGTCACAATGTTGGATTTATTATTGTTCCACATCCTTGTCGTGATTAGTGCTGAGATGATGCCAGAAGGGCAGATCAATTATTGGATATTTATTTTGTATTAAGCATTCTTGTTATAAATTAACTTCATTATTATTTGTTGCTTTGATTCCTTGTCCGAATTACACAACACTGAAATAAATTTACCACAGGCGAAAGAAAGGTCGTCAGCTGAAGGTAAGTGTCTAGGACTGAACCCACATTTCTCATGTGCCACTGTGTAGCCGGTGGCGGTGCCCTGGCGTCCTATCCGCATGAGCTAGACTGCACAGTAACAATATATATATATATATAGATATTTCAGCAATGGAATTAATATAAAATTATATTTTAAATCGTTTAATTTAAATAAATGATGTATTTACATAAATGATTACACTATATTTTAAGTTAATTATATTAAAATGCAAGTAAAATTAAAATTAAAAACTGAACCAAAATGTAAAATCAAATATAAAACGATTTATCACAATTCGTAATAGTAATAATATTTAGCATAATAACGATTGATTGTAAATATGAAAACATTCTTAATTATCTGGAATTATATGTCATTTCGTACGAGAGCAATCTTTGTATACATTTGCTCCCACCTTATTTATAACAATCGCAGAATATAAATAGGTTCTTGAAGAAACTTTGGGGGATCAATCGTCTGGGGAATCAATTGGCAGAAGGATTAACTGTCCGAGGGATCAAGTGTCCGAGGGATAAACTGTCCGAGGGATCAACTGCCGGGGAATCAAACGTCGGTGCACCATGATTTAGTTGTAATAAAGTGTTTGGAAGAAATTGTTTCCGAAATGGCCGCGTTTGATAATATATCGGTTAGAGCAATTACAAAATGTAGCTTCATTCGAGTTAGTTTCAAAAAGTCGGGTTATAAACAACCCAAATGTGAAAGGCACGGTATGAATTTATTTCACAATTATTATGAAAACAAGATTTAGTAGATGTCGCCCAGACCGAACAGTTATTGGCAATGGAAGAAGAACTCAATCAAATATAAAAAAACAGACAATATAATGCCAAATTCAGAAGATAAGTTTGCAACAATAAAAAGGAATTTGATTTATTTTCAGATACGAAAAAGAGGACTTCATATTTGGAAAAATTATACTTAGCCTTATTGACAATATAACCAACGTCGACCGCTGTTGAAAGAATCTTTTCTGTCGAGAATAAATTTTGCACTAAAACCCGTGCGAGATTATCAGACACGCATTTAAAAAAAAAAGTGAATAATAAAAAAACGTAATTTTTTACAGGTATTTCTGAAATCATTCTTGCTTCAGTTCTTTCTTCTAGGACGATAGATACGTAGCCATTAGGAACGCAATTATTCTTGCCAATATGTTGGGAATTATATAACTTTGTCTTTTCTCTTGCTATAAAAATTATTAGTATTCATTAATTATTCAATATTGTATGCTACTGTATTGAAACTTATTAGTATATTTCTAAAAATGTTATCTACATATAGGACGGTTGAATTAGGTTCATATTTTCATAAATTACAGGAATTTACGATGTTCTGATATATTTTTTGTTTTGCGTAATCGATGGTACTTTCGCATCGTCCAATAATCGTAGGTAAAAACACACGTGACAAATTAGTTAGTTGTCATTCATCGTTCTGGTGCAGTTTTTGATCTCCGAAATATTCACCATTAGTGATTCAAGGTAAGTTATGTATTTAAATAATTATAAAAACAATTTGTTTCCAAGTCAACATTAGTGTAATCGATTTATTTAGGAATTTTTATGGTCAATTATATTTGTTACTTTGGCGTAAAATGTTTTCAAACATTGCTGTACTATATATAAGTTAATGGGAAGCCACCTTTTTTATATGTTTTATTATATTTTTTTAGGGTAATGAAATTGCACGAAATAATATAATATTTGGAGAACGAAGATATTCAGATGAATATTTTTCCTCCTGTTGCCAGTGGAGATGTTATTACGGATGAAGAGGATGGAATAATCTACCTGCCAATATGTTAAGATCTGAAGCAGAATTAATACTCAGAAGCGTGAAACATGATTCTGACAGTGATGTTCCCCTGTCATTAGTTGCCGATCAGCAATATTCCTCCGGAAGAAAAAACTAAAAAATCATCAAGAACAACTTTTATAACAAAAATGATATTTTTCTTGAAATTTTTCCGCTCGACACCTTTGAACGCACGCCAAGTCATTATATGGACCATGTTAATATTTTAAAAACACGGTAGCACCTTCATTCTTTATAGACCGACACTAGATAGCAGCGCTCGATTATCAATTGATCGAATTCAGTTATTGGCAGGGTGTTCATCCAGTTCTGTGGGATATCATTACACAACAGATGATACCACACATTCTATTACTTCCGCTATATCATGCGTCCTTATATAACGTACACTTTTTATCACATAGCATATTATTATATTATATGTACTATTTATGTAATATGAAATATTTGCTAATAGGAATTTTTTATTTAGATCAAAAAATTTATGAGGCAATAATTTATTTGATAAAAAATTTACATTTTAATTTTTTAATATAAGAAGTATAAAATTATGATAATTTATCTTAGTTTAATATAGGGGGATTCTATTGGACAACTACCTAATCAAGTTAATAAAATAAAAATAGATACAAAAATTCAAAATATGATTTTATTTATAAAATAATTCATATTTTTTTATAAATATGATCGTATTATCTATTTTTGTTTTATGAATTTATGAACATGTATTTGTTAAACATGAATAATTATAAAAATATCCAAAAAAATATTGCGCCCAGCCATCTACATATGTGACTTTCTGGATGAGGCTTCAGTAGTGTCATTATGGCTGTAAAGTCTTTGTTTAAACGGCCAGGTCTGTAAAAACGCACAAATCTTTAATATCTCTAGGTTAAGATTACATACATGTTTTCTGTTTTATATAATCGATTACAATTCGTAAATATATATTCAATTTGAATTGAAGTATACATTGTCTTTATTACGAGTAAACAAAAAAATATATTTTAGCGAAATATATATTGACATCTATCATATTTTCTTCTGTCTATCTTAATGGAGAAATCGTACTTACTATAGAAATAATCTCCCCACAATTCTATTATGTCATTGTTGTTCGTTTCGATATCTAACTTACAAAGATCGAATAATTTTAATGACGTCGAGATTTTATTTACGTGTGCTTTGTTTTGGGGAAAGATCTATTATTAAAATATGTATTCTATTGAGACAAGCAGTAAGCAATAGACGATAGTAGATTGCTTATATACTAGTAAATAAGTAATTTACTATATCATTATAGTATCACAGGCGCAAGTCATTTATACTCTAAATAAAGGTATTTGATTAATAAAATCATTTTTTTTAGATAAAATAGCAAAAGGCGATGTGATCAGAAATACTTGTAATATGCAGTGAACTTTTGTCAATCGCTAGTAAATTTTATAACAGATATATTGTTGAAACTCACAGAGAAAATCATCATGTATTTACGGAATAGCCATTTTAATACAAATTATAAGCAATGCGCCTGTGCAAGACAAATCACTAACGCACGTGTTACGCAAATTGCAGTATCATAGGTGCAATCCATTTATACTCTAAATAAAGGTATTTGATTAATAAAATCATTTTTTTTAGATAAAATAGCAAAAGGCGATGTGATCAGAAATACTTGTAATATGCAGTGAACTTTTGTCAATCGCTAGTAAATTTTATAACAGATATATTGTTGAAACTCACAGAAAATCATCATGTATTTACGGAATAGCCATTTTAATACAAATTATAAGCAATGCGCCTGTGCAAGACAAATCACTAACGCACGTGTTACGCAAATTGCAGTATCATAGGTGCAATCCATTTATACTCTAAATAAAGGTATTTGATTAATAAAATCATTTTTTTTAGATAAAATAGCAAAAGGCGATGTGATCAGAAATACTTGTAATATGCAGTGAACTTTTGTCAATCGCTAGTAAATTTTATAACAGATATATTGTTGAAACTCACAGAGAAAATCATCATGTATTTACGGAATAGCCATTTTAATACAAATTATAAGCAATGCGCCTGTGCAAGACAAATCACTAACGCACGTGTTACGCAAATTGCAGTATCATAGGTGCAATCCATTTATACTCTAAATAAAGGTATTTGATTAATAAAATCATTTTTTTTAGATAAAATAGCAAAAGGCGATGTGATCAGAAATACTTGTAATATGCAGTGAACTTTTGTCAATCGCTAGTAAATTTTATAACAGATATATTGTTGAAACTCACAGAAAATCATCATGTATTTACGGAATAGCCATTTTAATACAAATTATAAGCAATGCGCCTGTGCAAGACAAATCACTAACGCACGTGTTACGCAAATTGCAGTATCATAGGTGCAATCCATTTATACTCTAAATAAAGGTATTTGATTAATAAAATCATTTTTTTTAGATAAAATAGCAAAAGGCGATGTGATCAGAAATACTTGTAATATGCAGTGAACTTTTGTCAATCGCTAGTAAATTTTATAACAGATATATTGTTGAAACTCACAGAAAATCATCATGTATTTACGGAATAGCCATTTTAATACAAATTATAAGCAATGCGCCTGTGCAAGACAAATCACTAACGCACGTGTTACGCAAATTGCAGTATCATAGGTGCAATCCATTTATACTCTAAATAAAGGTATTTGATTAATAAAATCATTTTTTTTAGATAAAATAGCAAAAGGCGATGTGATCAGAAATACTTGTAATATGCAGTGAACTTTTGTCAATCGCTAGTAAATTTTATAACAGATATATTGTTGAAACTCACAGAGAAAATCATCATGTATTTACGGAATAGCCATTTTAATACAAATTATAAGCAATGCGCCTGTGCAAGACAAATCACTAACGCACGTGTTACGCAAATTGCAGTATCATAGGTGCAATCCATTTATACTCTAAATAAAGGTATTTGATTAATAAAATCATTTTTTTTAGATAAAATAGCAAAAGGCGATGTGATCAGAAATACTTGTAATATGCAGTGAACTTTTGTCAATCGCTAGTAAATTTTATAACAGATATATTGTTGAAACTCACAGAAAATCATCATGTATTTACGGAATAGCCATTTTAATACAAATTATAAGCAATGCGCCTGTGCAAGACAAATCACTAACGCACGTGTTACGCAAATTGCAGTATCATAGGTGCAATCCATTTATACTCTAAATAAAGGTATTTGATTAATAAAATCATTTTTTTTAGATAAAATAGCAAAAGGCGATGTGATCAGAAATACTTGTAATATGCAGTGAACTTTTGTCAATCGCTAGTAAATTTTATAACAGATATATTGTTGAAACTCACAGAAAATCATCATGTATTTACGGAATAGCCATTTTAATACAAATTATAAGCAATGCGCCTGTGCAAGACAAATCACTAACGCACGTGTTACGCAAATTGCAGTATCATAGGTGCAATCCATTTATACTCTAAATAAAGGTATTTGATTAATAAAATCATTTTTTTTAGATAAAATAGCAAAAGGCGATGTGATCAGAAATACTTGTAATATGCAGTGAACTTTTGTCAATCGCTAGTAAATTTTATAACAGATATATTGTTGAAACTCACAGAGAAAATCATTATGTATCTACGGAATAGCCATTTTAATACAAATTATAAGCAATGCGCCTGTGCAAGACAAATCACTAACGCACGTGTTACGTAAATTCCAGTATCATAGGTGCAATCCATTTATACTCTTAATAGGATATCGAGTATCAAGAGCTCTATAGACGACTTGGAAGCCAACATGGTTGAAAATTGTACTTCCAGATTGCGCTTTAACTATCTAAGCTAACCGCGACGCCTATATGTACGAAATCACATTTAAATACTAATGGCATAAAATTATATTTCCAATAAAGCCAATACCATGGCCATTACCACGATTTTTATGTATTTTATTTAATTTTAAAGTTTTATACATTTAAGAAAAACACCCTTTATTAATAAAAGTATAATTTTCTTAGTCTCCTCCCATACTTGCCGTATATTATATTCCGTCGCGCGGTGCAAGCTGAATATATTGTTAGACCCGTATAAATTTAAATCGGGTGTTTTTATGTAGCTTTTACTAATTGTTTTTATTTGGATAAGTTTAATGAATTACGTATTTAGTTCCGACTATTGGGTTCTGATTTTCTGATTTGGTGTGCTTCAAGTCTTAAGGTGCTTACTTTTTCCAACCAATTTTCAGGTTTTATCGGGAATCCAGTATCCTAGCTTTTCATTTCATTTTCTTGACCTTGTGATACCTTAATACTTGATAAAATTACAAATACTTCCCCTTTACGGTTCATATTCCCGTTAATGATCGATAAAACCCCTCCCTCCCTCCTTCAACGCTTGTATTTAAATTAGTTATCAATTATATCTGATGATGAAATGCACCTCTAAAAAAACTACAGTAGTGAGAAAATAACTAAACTTGTGTAGTACAGTGTTTAGTTTATTAAAAAAATGACATAGAAATATGTATTATCATATAAAATATTCGTATAATTAAAATAATGATAATACGGAGGTGGAGGTGAGGTTAATGCAAATATTTGATGATAACTCATGTCACTTCATCAACTAACTTTTCGTATTGGATACAGTGAGCATAATTGATGCATTGATACACAATAACATTTTATTTTAGTATCCCGTCGATAGGTGTACTAAATCCCGTCGACAGGTCTATTAAATCCCGTCGATAGGTGTACTAAATCCCGTCGATAGGTGTACTAAATCCCATCGATAGGTGTACTAAATCCCGTCGATAGGTGTACTAAATCCCGTCGATAGGTGTACTAAATCCCGTCGATAGGTGTACTAAATCCCGTCGATAGGTGTACTAAATCCCGTCGATAGGTGTACTAAATCCCGTCGATAGGTGTACTAAATCCCGTCGATAGGTGTACTAAATCCCGTCGATAGGTGTACTAAATCCCGTCGATAGGTGTACTAAATCCCGTCGATAGGTGTACTAAATCCCGTCGATAGGTGTACTAAATCCCGTCGATAGGTGTACTAAATCCCGTCGATAGGTGTACTAAATCCCGTCGATAGGTGTACTAAATCCCGTCGATAGGTGTACTAAATCCCGTCGATAGGTGTACTAAATCCCGTCGATAGGTGTACTAAATCCCGTCGATAGGTGTACTAAATCCCGTCGATAGGTGTACTAAATCCCGTCGATAGGTGTACTAAATCCCGTCGACAAGTGTACATCGCACTTGTATCACATGGTGCTGTCGGTACGGTTATACAAACAATTATATTTGTTGGCAATAATAAATAATTCATCGAATGCATTTTGGTAAACAAACGAATGTACCAGGTTAGGATTAAAATATTCAATATTAAATGACCCGTTCAATAGGTTACATTAAAGTTTATAAATCTTAAGAATACAAAACAGCAAAAATGTATGTTTTTTTAATTTATATTTGGCGCTTTCACGTTACAGACAGGAAAGTGATAGATCTGTCCGAGCCTATTCTCTTCAATTGAATATATGGTAAAACCCAACCACAAAATCTGTGATTTTAAATATTATATTTAGCTGCATGTATTTCTCATCTACTCATTTATGATAAATTTAGTTACATTTTTTCGTTTCACCATTTATGGATTTAAAATTTTTTAATTTATGGATTTCTTATTTAAATTTTTAATGCTAAATTAAGGAGATAAGACCTCCGGATCTAGCAGGTCCTCTTGTTCTACAATTGTCCATACAAAATACCCACAATCCCCTCAGAAGGTGCAGAATCGTCTTTCAACACATTCATATAACAAAAACTACTATTTCGACCCCTAGTTCAGAGTTCTTTGTGGCAAAACTGGCGAATTTGATATAGACTAAGATTTTAGGAAAAATAAAAAAAAATGTTAGAATGCAAATATTAAAAAAGTTATTACGGTTGTGTTTCAAATTTACGCCACATTTTTATACATATATGACATGATTTTGTCATTTCAAATACTTTATGTAAATGCCTTAGATAGCTGGTTCCCAGGCTTCTGAATAACAATAAGCACACATATGATACATGAACTGCACTAACCTTTTTAATTTTGCTGTCTTTCTGGACCGATGATGTTGTTCTTTTAGCTGGGTTGTCTTTAGATTTCGACCGACCGAAGCGCGCACTAGTAGTTTATTTGGATTGCTGGACTGGACGAAGCACGGGATGTGATTGAATGACGCCTGTCGGTTACCGTCTTCTTAGCTTTCCGAAAAAAGTGCGGCAATACTCACACACACACACACACATGTACATTATTATAAATCAGAAAACCCAGTGGTGCCAATCGAAGTAACAAGGCGCGTAAAAAGATTAGGTTAGGTTTGTTAATTGCATAGTTAGTGCAATTACTGTACAATGCCCAGAAAAAATAATGATATATTTTTTGTTTATTTCTTTGTCAAATAAATGGTTTTTCACAACAATTTAAAGCGCAATAACTTTTTAACTATTTGCAACCTAAGGGTAATTTTTTGCATTTTTGGAATTAGGGCGCATTTAATTTTATCGAAAATTACACTTTTTATAAAAATGTTAAAAGTAACAAGTTATCCACAGATAAAGTACGTCAAATTTCAATGTTTCTATATTAACAAAATACCAATACCACATCAAAGTCCTACACTCACCGTGCATGACTGCAAAACAAACAAGAACACGGCTTCCTCCTGCCAATGTGAACAATTGACACGAGTCAAAATTATTCGACATCTGGGAGTACTGATCGATGGTCATCTTAACTGGAAATAACACATATCGAACCTAGCTAAACGCATAAGAAAACTAATTTAATTTTTTTAAAGGAATACGATGTATAGTTGATTACAAACTCTTAAGATCGGTGTACTTTGCACTCTGCTACTCTTTAATTAATTATGCCATTTTAGTTTGGGGAGGAGCAGAAAAAACAATATTGGAGTCGGCTAAAAAGCACAAAAGACAAGGTAATAATTGGTCGTCCCTTTAGATATCCATCAGATCTTATATTTAAAGAGTACACTGTCCTAGATATAAAATAAATCTTTATGTTGAGACTCGTTCAATATTTCCATGCTAACAACAAACTCACCCCAAGCAATAAATCACGGACACAACACAAGACAAACAACGAACATCTACGCGCCAGTTCCGAGAGTAACGACATTTTATCAGAGATTCTACATGTTCTTAGTTTCGAAACTATACAACACACTCAGTACCAAGTGGAAATCGTTCAATTCCAATAACATTACACAAATATAGATCCAATACATGATCCAATCAGGTAGAGATGAATCAGAAGCATGGCTATCCAACATTCTAATATAATTTACATAATACCTACACTAATAATTCACTAGTCTTACAACACTCCCACTACATATTTTATATTTTTTTATACACATTTTTTTATTTCTATTTTTATTCCTGTCGATGATTTGAATAACACAAAAAAAAAACTGGCTACTTTAACACAGACTTCAGTCTAGCAAAGTAGCCAGGACAACGCTGTATATATCAGAGGTGGAGTCTACTCCATCCCAGACAATAAACTACGAGTATTAATTGTGTCTTATGTTTTAATATATTCACCTCTGTTAGAACAATAATATGTATGTCATCTAATAAATAAATAAAATTCCTTGTAACCTATAAGGGTGAGGTAAGTAGGAGGGGTATTGTTCGACGCGCGTGATTTACGAATTTGCCAGTCACAATGAGTCACTATCACAAGTCACTCTTAAAGGGTGGATTGCCTATTTGAAAGAAGAAGAAAGAATGAATGAGTCACTGGTCGGGAGCGTACAGCGCGTTCGCGGTTGAGCAATATTTAAACTGCGGTGATTCATTGGTTCATGCGCGTCGCGCTTTTTATACTTCAATATTCGACGAGTAAGTGATGGACTGAGCAGTGCACGTTATTTTGTAAAAGAAGCTACATATTAACTGCAAATCGTGCAGTTTCTCAACGAAAATGACTATTCTTTACGTAAAACCTTAGCGAGAACGATGCTGGGACGTTTTGGAACAGCATGAATGCTTGGAAACATATTGTTTACTGACAAAACACATTTTCACATCGATGGTTATGGTAATAAACAAAACATGAGATACTGGTGCCTCGACAACCCGAGGGAACGCCATCAGAAACGTTTGAATTGTCTAAAAACGACAGTGTGGTGTGCAATTTCTGCCCGAAGGATAATTGGCCCTTATTTTTTTAACCGGCGAGAAACAGTCACTTCTGACGTGTATCGCAGAATGATCGACAAGTTTTTGGTACCGCAACTGGAGCTATTTCCCGGGTTCAATAACATAACACAATTTCAGCAAGACGGGGCCACTCTACACACAGCTAGAGTTTCAATGGAAAAGCTGAGGGGAATTTTTCCCACTACATTAATCAGTAAGTACGGAGACATACACTGGGCACCTCGGTCACCGAACCTTACACCGTGCGACCTTTTTTTGTAGGGGATACTTTAAGTCGAGAGTTCACACCAACAATCCTCTAATAATTCAGGCCCTACAAGAAAATATCCGCAGTGAAGTTGCTGCCATTGCACCAATGCTTTGCTCTCGCGTGTTCGCAAATTGAAGAGTCCGATTGCAAGAGTGTCTTGAGAGAAATGGACAGCATTCAGACGATATTGTTTATAAAATATAAAATCGGCATCGTTAAACTCCATTTTGTATAAATTAAATATGAGAATAAAATGGTAGTTTTTATTTCATTTAATATTAAACTTGAAAATTTTCCTTTGGACACCTTTTTAAATTTAAGAGGAGCATTGATAATACTTGCCCATGTGATACCGAAAAGAAGCAAACCCCTGAACATGTATTATTTGAGTGTAATATCCGTTCGCGTGATAGGTGGAATTTTGAAAAACTCTGCAACCTACACAAGTCGACCCCTCTGTACCAAAGGAAGTGTTGAAAGTTGTAAGAACTGCGGATGACTACATCCGATATCTAAAAGCAATTGCTATTAAAGCAAACAATATAAACACCAATAATCCAGGGCAATCTACTTGCATCGCGCGATCTATACCCACACCCTAACATCGCCAAATTCTTATCTAAACCTAAGAGTGGTGAGATCATTACTACGAAATTAATTTTTGCTACTTTCGATATGTATTAAAATCTCTTATGCTTATTTTATTATGATTATGCTATTTACTATTATTAATGATTACTACTTGAGATCATTTCTTATGATTTCTTACTTATATTTGTTTACAAATCCTTTTAAGAAAAATAAAGGGGAAAATAAAAAGCCCAAAATAAAAGACTAACCTAACCTAACCTAACCTGCCGGTGACGGAGAGCGTAAAGAGCTTGGTACAAAAAAGCATCATTGTAGGCAAATGCAAAGAGTATATGGTGGGGAAGTTCGAGGACCAACGATCGAGGTGATCTCGTAGCATCGCTTTAATAGCTATCATACTTGCACAGATTTAAGCTGGTCGATGACGATACCTGCACAAGCAATCAGAATACAATACATCTACTGATGACATGTCCGTTCTCCAGCTATCAAAGACGTGAACGGATGCAGTATGTCGCAGCCGCAACATAAACTTGGACGAAGTGTCAAAAGTACTATACAATCACAAGTTTATTGTGTACATGGAACAAATATGTAGTTAAAAAAATAAAATAATTGAATCTAAAAACAAATAGACAGCAAAATTGAAAAACTTATTGGAGTAAACATGTTATGATTACTTTCTATTGTTTATTATTATTTCTTAAGTCTATGATATCTTTTTGTGACTATGATTATGTCGTATGATTACTTTCTATTGTTTATTATTATTTCTTAAGTCTATGATATCTTTTTGTGACTATGATTATGTCGTATGATTACTTATATTTGTTAACAAATCCTTAAAAATAAAACCGAACCTAACACTGCTTTGTTCGCACACGCGTCACACCTAGAAGTAATTAGATAATAAAGAAAATCGTTTGATTTATTTTTTAAAAATGAGATTGGAGTGAATGCAGAAAAAAATGTTTAAGACACACTTTGAAATTCTAAAAATAATTGAACACTATTTTATTCACGCATGTGCCACACCTAGAAGTAACTATATAATAAAGAAAATCTTAGGATATACATCAGATGAAGTAGCTAGAGGCGGCCATCTCGGAGTGAAGGCAGGAAATTTTGTTTTAGACATGCTTTGAAATTCTGAAAATAATCGAACACTTATGGTCATAATACTTTGAGTGCACATGTCTCACTTCTAACAGTATGTAGATAATACTTATCAAGGTAAATCAGGATGGTCCTGTTAGAAGCGTTAATAATTGGCGAGCAAGAATGAGAATGTGTGTGGCGCTCTAACCTCTGTGCCAAACCACAGTTGGCTAATTATTATGCGCCGTTATCAACTAATTCAATTATATTTTATCGCGATGATTCGCATCATTACCGCCATCTGTCAATAAATAGCTGATAAACTAACACCAATGTTGCGCGGCGTCTGGAAGCGTGAAAAGAGTTTTCGCAAAAAAATCGCCAGATGGCGGTATCAAAAGTCGTCGCTGTCTTGAGGAGTCGTTAGCGGAGTGAATCGTGTGTTTATTGTAAGTACAAATAGACGAGCTATGTTTAAATAAGATACATGAAATAACAATTTTTTTCATTTGAAATGTTAAATTATACATCCTCTGTATGCAGTATAATATCTTATGTACATACTTCCTGTCTAGTAAATAGCCGACGAAACGTGTATATGAATTGTAATTTTCAAAATGGTGTGATTTAAATTTTTTTCGTTGTCATTAGCTGAGTGTGTTGACATTCCTTCGGTTACATAGTATAATACATTTTTAATTATATTATTATGAATTTAAACTGAGTTATTTTATGTCGTAAGGTTTTCATGGCATTATGATCTTTTACCCGCCTGCATAGTGAAACGTGATTAATGTTAATAAATAAAAAGACTAGCTGTACACATATCTCATTTTTATCAAATCATGACATAATAAGTTTTACCCGCCTAGCTAACCACATAAATATCGCTTGCTTCAGCACCGTCGCTGCATCCTATGTAGCAAATAGCACAGAATGGTTCAAAACTTCATTAATATATAATTCCATTATTTCAAATATTAAGTTTAACTTGAAAAAACAAAAATATGTCAAATATTATCTGAAACAATAATACTTTAGTAGAAATCAATCCTCATGATCTAAAAATCGGATTTCGGATGAGAGGATTATCTCGAGAAGGATGGGTGCAAGGTTTGTGGAAGTTAGCCGATCATTTCTCACTTCACCTTGTGCCGGTGGTGTACTCGAGATCACTTTGTTCTGGGTGTGGTGTTGTATATGATTTTAAGTTCTTTATTTTGTACTTTGTATTTCGTTCTGCGTATGCTGCTGAAGACAGGAGCTGCGTAGGTGATAGTAGGCAGAACCGCACTGTGGTATTGATTTGTTGCGAGTGAACAGGGGGCGAAGTGCGCCAATTGTTCGGTTTGCTTTCAGGCGTGTGTTCGTCACATGACGTGTCCAAAGTGCCGCACGTACGAGTATTTGTAGAAAAAAACCGAACAAAAGTCCAAATCGCAAACTTGGTTCAACTCTTCTCCAAACAATTTTTTTATAGCTAATAACTAGTCCACCAAACGGCAGATATAAACATGCTCCCTGCGTTTGTCCCTTCCCGTATCGTCAGTCGGAACCCAGTCGTTGTTTGAACCGTACGTCTTTGTTTTTGGCGCTATCTTTTGTGATACACATTTCTTACGGTGTTGTGTTTTCGCGTGGTTGAGTTTAGAAAAAACGCCCCTTGAACATGAAAGAAGAAGGTATGTACTTTATTTTGAAATAGTATTTTATTATTTTGCAGTTTAAATAATATGTTTAATATGAGTGTTTACAAGTCCTGCAGAATTTCACTCTAAATATTGAGATAAAGGTATTTTTAAACATGAGTATGGTATTATCGAATGAATTGGTTTTTGCTTCCATAAAAGCTGAATTATTTCAGTTTCATGATTTTTGCTATTTTTTTCTAAATTCTTCAAAAATTGTCGAGGAATTTACAAGAAAAGCATTGTATAATCTTATTCAAGAATGTTTGGAGGTATTTTAAAAACGATTTTAAAACGAAATGGACGGCCGCTAGTTATAAGGTTATAAAATAGCTCACATCTGGTATAAAATTGTCTTACTGGTTTGCAGAGACCGCACAAAAACCGGGCCGACTAACTAAACATTTTCCGAATTTATGTGACCGTCGTAAGCGACAGAAAACAGAAGAGTTACGGGAGCAGGTACCGGTCGACAAGTTAACCTATGCAGCAAGCGTGAGTCAGCGTGCGGCTGGGAATATAATATAGAACTATCAAAAACAATAAAACTGATTTTATCCACGCCAAAGAGAGCTGAGTGATTACTTCTGCATAAAAGCGAATGAGTGTTAAAAAGTATACTCCCAAGATGCACTAGCAATTTTAGTAGAAGGTGACTACACAAAAAGACAATGGAATACACGGGGCTCATAAATGCGCTTATTCCTGCTATTCACTTGTAAAATAGCAAAAAGGGAATGCTTCCCATGCAAAAAGGGAATCGATGCGAGTGACTGAAACCTGGTCTGATATTCAACTTCAAGCATTACTTGACTGTACAGCATCCCGTTTATATAAATATTTAGCAGAGGTTGTAGAAACGTGTACACAAGAAGAAAAATAAAAATTATTATTAATAACAATATGGGGTTGTGATGGATCACAACGGTACCGATAGTGATACAAATATGTTTCAGAGCTCACTTGTTACTCTGAGATTAGTGGTAATGATTGATCGAGGATAAAATAAAATTATGTGGCAAAATCCAGTTCCTTCATCTGTTAAATTCAGCAGACCTATATGTATACGGATCATTAATGAATCAAAAGACAATACAAAAGATGTAATAAAATACATCGAAAACCAAGTTAAAAACCTCAAAGAAACAGAGGTTCAGACTTCTAATGGGATGGTAAAAATAAAGCACACCATGATGCTTACTAGGTGTGTGTTGCCGATGCTGCTACTGATCTAATGCCGCATCCACCGTGAGATGCTATATTTGTGGGCAAACCTCAAAAGAGTTCAACACAATAAATAAAGTAGATGAGGTGATCATCGAAGCATTGAAGCATTTTTTCAATTGAAAATAATGCTTGCATTTAGTCTGGGTGTTGTGGTATCGATGAGCTGCCCTACAAATTACACCTGCCTATGTATGTTCAAAAATTGGAGCAGACATGTATTAAAAATTAAAAATTAGATTCAAACTGTGTATACCTGCTGAACAATTGAATTATGATTTTATAATGAGCATTCTTCATTTAATTAACTTGTCGTATATAAGAACTTTAAGTGATTTATTATTTTTATTTAAAATATAATACTGGACGCTCCTAATTTTACTGAACTGATTGTATATCACGTTCCTGCGCGGAGTACCAGGTCGCCGGTGCTTTTACACGTAAATTCATAATTTACTAATATTTATAAAAATGCACCCACACAAAGACTTCGCAGGCTTGGGAACGATTTTGGTCTTGTAGATATATTCCGATATTCTATGTTTAAATATAAGAGTGATATTTTTGATGCTGTTCTGAGTCAAATATACAAATAATTTTGATACTTAGCCATTCTGTGTCAAACCTAAATTTTTATTATTTTTTCTATCTTGAACCTTTATTTTTTATAGTTTGTTTTGTTAATTTTTCAATTTATATTTTTCCTATTCTATTTTTTTATATATATTCCATGCTTGTGTAGCTGCTCATGTGTTTTTTATTATGTTTTATACTAAACTTATTTTGTAAAAGCACATAAGGGCGTTACTAAATTAATAAATAAATATTGTTTTATATTACTTCATATTATAAAAAAAATCATGAAATATTTTTAACCGGTTTTTTCATACAAATACTCCAATGTGCGCCGGTCGAGTGTCATAACACAGATTGCCCAGGCACTATTTCCTGAAACGAAGCAACGCGCTCGATCCTCCGGACTGAGATGCACACAGAAGCGGACAGCGTCGACTGAGCTCTCCAATATATGACTTGTAAAAACAATAAAACAATATATTTTTAAGTTTTGTAGTTATTTATTTTAGTTTAAATATAAGTATTATGCTAGAATAAGGCGGCACTGTACATAAAGTGTCGCGCCTAATTAATTTGCAATATTTAACTTCCAGTAAATTGTTTAGAGGGTTTTTTTATCAGAATTTTTTACCCTTCCAATTCATGTATTAATATAAAACACATATGATGTTTATTACAATAAGTTAGTTAGTAAAAGTGTCAAAGCGATTAGCGCTGATGCACTTGTAGCAGTAGATCAGGCGGTCTAGCCGCACGTAGAGTACTCAGAGTATCGTAGACTCGTATCGTAAGGAATTGGAAAATAAAAAAATTGGTCGAGTGTCAGACCGAGGATTTCACCTCCTCCGCCCGCCACTCCACCTCGCTTTCATTGGCTAAAACATTAATTCTCGGCGTCGCCTTTGCGATTCTGTAAGTGAATAGAAATGATTGTCTCGGTTTTGTCTTCGTCAGTTCCAGCGTCCACTGGCGGTAGTACACCACCATTAGGGTTAACGCCTTCTGGAGCTGTCTGGCGATCAAATCCGGACATCTGGATGTTGCGAAAAATGCAGTGTCATCTGAGAACATGGCTCGCGAGCAGTTCTGTAATGTAGGAGTATCAAAAGTGAAAATGTTAAACAAATGGGGACCGAGCAAACTGCCTCGAGGCTCAGCCATGGATATATATTTTTATTTATGTGCTCTTTAAAGCTCGGCTAATCCGCGTCCTCGTTGATTTGGTCGGACGACAGATCGTCGCCGCTCGTTAGTTCTCCCACAAGGGGGGCGTTTTTGACCAGAACGATATCTTGGGTAGGGTAGGTTGGGTTATCGAAAGTAGCACAATATCGGCCTCACCACAGATGACAGAAGCCATCAGCTCGTCGATTTTGTCGCGGACACTATGAGCATTCCACGCAATCACCTGAACTCCCCAATCCTTGTGCGCCGCCATTACTGATTTAAATAATTATTATTCGTGACTGTTGAGCGACCGAGCGATCCCAATAATTGGACGCGCAGCACGGCACGCTCGGAATCATCTGTGCATCGAGTGAAGCGATCCCACGAGACGCATAATAGCCGCGAAGTGGGCAAATTCAAAATCGGGCTGACCACTGGTTTGGGAGGCCAGTGGCGAATACCTGCGTTTCGATGCGTTGGTTTTGGGCAGCGGGAGGATCGCTCGCTGCTCCCTGTACGACCCTCCATCGGAGGCTGCTGTGAAGCCCCTCGGCCGAGCTGCTTCTCTTCTCTGCGCTGGGCGGGGATGCAGCTCCGCCACGTTCGCCATGCGTCGCGGGCACTCCCGGTAGTATGCGGAAGTGTTGCTGAGCACTCGCGGTAATGTCAATGGGTATGGCGACGAGAGATCCGTCTTCCATCAGCTAATATGTCTGCCTCGAAGCAGGAAGCGGGTGGAAGAGCTTCAACAATGTCGGGGACGCCAAAAGTTTTTAGTCGAACTGCTTTTTCAAGACGGTGAAGCTGGTCGTTCCGAATGACAACAGAGTCGCGGCGGGTGTGATGATGATGATGATGATACGCTTACCGAATGTTGTGTTTCAATCACTACCACTGATTTGAAAAAGTTAGTTTTTTAAAAAGTTGAGCCACAGAGGAATGCGGCGCACGATATCAGTCGGCTGCGCACGCTATCGTGACTGGCGCAATTATCTCGCCGGTTCATCATCTTCACTCACACCCTTCGCACAAACAGACGGTCCTTTTTAGGGCCGCAAACCCTACACTTTGGACATTGAACCACTTTCTGAGATCAGACAAGATAATCAATTTCTATCCTATTTTCCCTGCATAATGAGTTGTAAAATATTAGCGAGCGCGTTGACTTTGATATTTTTCTCATTTAAGGCCCGCCTACTGAATTCCGTCCGAACTGAGTTTCGGCCTAAAGAGTACAAAAGGGAGGAGGTCAATTGCATAGCTTAGTTCCGCTCCCCGCGGATCGCTGAGGGGACCAACTGAGACTAGACTTAGGGCTCGCGCCCGACGAGAGCTACTTAACCAAAAGTGTAAGCGGCGCTCTCATCGAAGGCTGATCTCTGACCAGAGAATGGCATTGACTAGCTACAGTAGCTACAGATACGAGTACAATAATAGCCGTAGTTGAAATTTATTATTATCATTTTCTTGATGTGTACGTGTGTATTTCTTCTTCTTTTTTTTCTATCTTCTATTCTTTTAACATAAATATTATTTTTCCACTTGCATGTATGTCTTATTTATTTGGCGAGTCGGATCTTGCACAAATTGCCCAACGGCGCCGGAATTACCTTATTATTATTCTTGTACATTAAATGATATACCTTTTATCTGTTTTAATTTTAATAAATTATATAATATTTATTAAAATATTATCATCATATACTTATTACTTACTTACCATCACGCCGTTTCCCCGCGGGGGTATGCAGAGAAGATAGAGTGCCACACTTCTCTGTCCTGACACACAGTTCTCGCCTCGTCCACATTCATACATCTTCTCATACAAGCTCGCCGATTGTTGAGGCTTCTAACAGGACCATCCCCCAGTATCTGGTTTACCTGGTCGTGCCGAGTCTTCCGCAGACGTCCTCTATTTCTGGTGCCATCAACACTTGCGTCATATATCTTTCTTACCATTCTCTCCTCACTCATCCGTTCCATATGACCAAACAACTTAAGTGAACCTTTCTTAATTTTACTCACTATTCTAAGATTAGCTTTACATTCTTTCCTTATGTCTTCATTCTTTACTCTGTCATAAATAGATATACGTCTAAGTGATCTCATTTCCACTGCATTGAGTCTACTTTCGTTCCTCTTCTGCCAGCTCCAGGCCTAATTTCCATATATCAGTGCCGGTACCGGGACTCTATTGTGCACCGATAGTCTTGCCTCGCTCGACAAATTCCTGTTAGATATAATAATCCGAGTTTGGACGGCGGTCCATAGAGTAATCATTAAAATGATGTTAAGAAGCTATGAAAGAAATTGTTGTCGTTTGAAGTTTTTATCTTCATTACGTTCTATTTGTTGACTGTTTTTTTCATATTTAAGCACATGTAAATTAAGTTGAATATTACGTCGCTGAAATAAATTTTGCGTAAATTTATGTATCCATACATAGCAACTAAAATATTATTTTGATAAATTGAATTTTTCTATATATCTTCGTCTTTATGTATATGTATTATGTATTGTAAATATCGCAGCACTATGTTCTGTAAACTGCAACATCTCAATGTATTAAAAGCATTCAAATTTTAATCATAAAAACTATAAATTAATATATATTTTTTTCAAATAGAGATGCGCACACGGAATACATGTCACATCAATATTCTTACTATTTTCAAACTAAGCTTGACGCCTGTGCTATGAAAATAGAAGTATATTTCAGAAACTTTTCATTGTCCCTCACACATTGGGCTTAGGTAATGATCAGTGTAATTTTAACCCTTAACTGGTACGGTGAATTTTGAATATTGTACATCGTAACTGGTATCAAAAACATTGGCTTCTAACAGGTTAGTTTCGACAGTACTCACTTGTAGGTATGCAGAGAAGATAGAGTGCCACACTTCTCTGTCCTGACACACAGTTCTCGCCTCATCCACATTCATACAAGATCGTCGATCGTTGAAGTTTCTAACAGGAGCATCCTACATTATTTGGTTTACACCATCAACACTTGCGTCATATATCTTTCTTACCATTCTCCCCTCATTCATCCGTTCCATGTGACCAAACCACCTAAGTGATCCTTTCTTAATCTTACTCACTATATTAAGATCAGCTTTACATTATTTTCTTATTTCTTCATTCTTTACTCTGTCATAAATAGATCTCATTTCCACTGCATTCGGTCTATTTTCGTTCCTCTTCTGCCAGCTTCATACATCAGTGTCGGTACCGGGATTCCATTGTGCACCGCTAGTCTTGCCTCTAGCGATGACGGAAAAGTTTTTGGCGAAAAACCAAAAAGTTTCTGCTTACTCCCGTGGAGAAACGGCGTGATGGTAAGTAAGTAATAAATTTCAACTACGGCTATTGTTGTACTCGTATCTGTAGCTAATAATATTTTACAACTCATTATGCAGGGAAAATAGGATAGAAATGGATTATCTCGTCTGGGTCAATATTAAAACGGATAAAACTTCGTAAATGGTAAATTATAAACTCGTTTTATGTAATCCATTAGTTTTTATTACAATTACTTTTTTTAGTTAGCTTCTACTTGAGATCACAAAAATGTTATTATATTTTGGTACATTTTTTTAGTACAGTACAAAAATCAAAAAAAAAACGTTTGAAAAGTTTTTTAACAATAGCATTACTTTTTTTTTAACCAAATACTAACTAATCTTGAGAAGAAAACTTGTATATGCCACATGCAAAATCAACGTCTTTAATTCTAGGACTGCATACTCGGCCTTTCTGTTCTCGCGCCGACTCCGAGCCATTTTACCTGTCGCTAATCCTCAACATGCAAGAGAACGAATTGAGCGAGCGACTGTCCGATGCAAAAATTGGCTGCCGCATTGGAGGGCCGAATGTGAACCGGATCAGTTGGGCCGATGATGTGGTTCTACTGGCGCCATCCACAAAAGCGATAAGAAAGCTTTTACAGATATGCCAAATATATGCCAGTGAACACTGTATTTTATACAATGCCAGCAAATCGATATGGAAATATGGAAAAGGATCAGATAATATCCCTCCCGTGTGGCTGGACGGGATGAAACTGAGCGACCAAAATACGACAGAGGAGACAGTTAAGCGTGCAGTGAGGAGGTGAAGAGGATCCTGTTTAAATTGTACTTCACCAGTATGTATACCTGCAAACTCTGGTCGAAATACAAACAAGTGACGTACAACCGTCTCCGAATTCAGTACAACAATTCATACAGAGTACTCTTAGGGTCGGCGCATTATTGTAGCGCATCTACAACGTTTGCCGAAGGCCGTGTACGTAGATTCGTTCGGCTTCTGAGACATTACTGGCGTAAAACTACGGCTGGAGCTCGGCACCGACTATCTAGTGCAATCGGCAATCTCATGGAAAACTGGCTCCTTGGCCAGGGCATGGCAACGACTACAGAATAGCTACAAATACAATAATGGATGTGACTGAAATGTAGTAATTATATTATGTTTATACTCTTTTATATGTGTGAACTTAAAAATCTTTTTTTGCTTTTATTTTCATAACATAAATATTATTTGGTTACTTGAATGTGTTCTATAAAATGTATTATCTTTATGACGAATCGGGTCTTCATAAAAAAAATCCATCACGCATTATTATTATTGTTACAAAGATTATATTCCCTACCCCATTTTCTATTCCACTCGCTCCCTTTCCCCTGGAAAATTTTCTTCTTTATAACTTTTATCTCTCTTCTGTTTTCTCCCACTTATTTTTTTGTATTTCTGCATTAAGTATTTTATAAATTGTCTTCACTGTTTATAGTGTAGTGTAAATTCAGAGAAAACATGTAACTGGTTAAATTATCGTTGCACTTACATTATGATTTTTGTTTTTATTAATTCTGTATGTTTTTTAAATAAAATTAAATAATGAAAGAGGTACTTCACGCTACCTTGCTCCCTCTAGGGTTACCCCCTCTATCGCCCGAAAACCTGCTGGTTCCGGGTGTACGGCCGTGCAGCCGCAGTGCCTTCCGTGCAGTCGCAGAGCCTTCCGTGCAGCCGCAGTGCTTTCCGTGCAGTCGCAGTGCCCTTCATGGAGTCAGACGAGATGAGATTCGAGTGCAATAGCGTCGCAGCGCTGCTACAGCTCCCCTCGGAGAAGCAACAGAAGGCCATCCTGGGCCAGCTGGTTGGGGAAGCTCGGGGGGCCCGGAACCTGGCCGAGCTGAGAGCCTGGCAGCTGGCCCAGCCCCACATGCCGCAGCCGCCTGGTCAGTACCGCCCCCGATTAGTTATCTTGATACTATTTTCATATCACTTTTAAATTTTGAATTAAATATTATACTGTTTCTAAATTCGAGATAATTATCAAACCGTGCCGCCAACCACGCTAAGCTCAGTCAGTTGACTTGGTCTCGCGGGCTCATTTAAAAGCACAAATTAAATAATTATTAAAATTTAAAGTAAAGTAAAAGGTAAAGTTTATGGAATAAATTGAATTGTTTGGTTTAAATATTGCAACTTGCAACACTGAATTTGTTTTAATTTGAATCTACAGAATGCGTTGAATATGGATGGCGTGATTGTTGAGTTTTTGATAAAATTGAAAAAGTTTAAATGTGCGACCAATGTATTTGTATTAATGTATTTGAATGAGTATTTGTATTTTTGGTCGATGTTATTTGATAAGTAGCAAAGTGATACATTTTATTCCCCAGTGTACGAGTTGCACACGAGTGCGAGGATTGTAATTGTTCAATTGTTGTCGGTCTTGCACTAGCTGAATCTGGCGAGGGATGCAGGCCCAGATATTTACGCAAAATACGCCATGTTGTACCATAATATGACAAGACTAAATGTTAACGGGAGTGTAGGTATAGATTTGTGTGATAGCCGGTGTCCTCCCGGTAGACCTGGAAATCCTGGAGACGGGCAGAACCTAAAAATGGATCAGGAAGTGACTTATTTAGGCGTCACTTTTAGACCAACGGACGGATCCTTGAATGATCTGGTCCTAAGAATGAGGTATATTATGATTGAAAGCTGGTAAGGATGGCGACGCATGAAATGTATGAAGAAACCTCCAGACCTGAATAATTTTGAATGGCTTATAATTACGGGATATGGGCAATTCCGTAGTAAACTGTTTGAGTTTAGACCCCGAGCTGCACGTGTGAGAGAGTGGAACAGACGCGTGAGTTTTAATAATTTAGAAACACGATTTTATGGTTTTTAAGTGCTTATATCAAATTGATTCGCAGAGTTGAGAAATGGCAGTCATTCGCGGCCTAACATTTCTATGGTAACAACGTATTTCCTAAATTCTGGTACTGAAAACGAATGCTCTTCTTCTTTGCTTTGAGAGTGAATTTTAAACATTTTTAGACGAAAATTTTAGAATCGGATGAAGAATGTTTTTGTTAAATCATTGATTTAATGATTTAACAAAACTTGTCGAAAAAAGTGGATATTACTTCGTGTAATTTAAAATAATGACCATTGGCACATAGCACAAAAACAGCCAATGCCATCGTCTCGGTGGAGATGTGTCATAATTCCGAACAAGCTCATTCTGTTACATTTCCTTTTCGTTTTTCACACGTTGTCTTCATTTGTAGTTTTATGTTTCCTTTTCCTACTGGCAAATTAAATACACTTTTAGTAACCAGTGACCATGAACATAAAAATGTACCATAAAAAATCATATTATTTATTTGAATGTATATTCATTTGAATATATTTGGCAGCAGCAGGTTCAGGGAAGGCAGGAGATTGCGCATATCCCGCAGATGCCAATACCAGATCATCCACCTCCACCCACCGATACTCCCATCGAGATAATTACAATCTAGCTGTCAGCGAAAACTCATAATGACATTCTCATAGCGGGAAATATTTTCTCTAGTATCAAAGTAAATTGAAATACAACTGCTGAAGTGCGGAATCGAACTCCCGTCCTAAGTTCCTAACCTGGGTTCTGAGTTACATTTGCACCTAGCTTCAAATGCCAATAGTGTATATGTATATTACGGGGAATAATAGACAACTTCCGCGCGGTCAGCGGGGCAATGTTTCTCCCCGCAGGAGCAGGTCGCAGCAGTTACGTACAAAATTATATATTTTTTTCCAAATTTTTAGCAATAAGTTCTTTCAAAGCCGACTCAACCTCAGCATCGCGTGCTCAGTGCAGAAAGTGTGTTATTGAGATTGTGAGCTTACTCCCCGGTGCGTTGCTACATGGATGATGTCTGCCGGCAGTGGTGTTCGAGCTGCGAATCGACATCTATATTTTTCGATTTGTTTTGTTTTGTCCCCCTAGACAGAATGCTTTCTTCTAAGTCTGTCCCTCTGCTCCCCGCTCCGAGAGCCAGGGAAGATTGTGAGTGCCTCGGTGCCACCGCTCGAGACCAGCAACAGCATTATATTTGTTCGATGATCTGTGTATATTATTGTTGTTTTGCCAGAGAACAGAGAGAGGTGTATTTTATCTGGTAGCCGTGTATCGCCGCACTGTTATCCCGTGTAACGTGACGGCGGGGCACAGTTGCCTTTTGGCATTAAAAAGTGTCAACCTGGCGGCTGATAGAAGGACCGATACGGAAGCTATCACTAGTAGAACGGTCCTGAGTAAGTGGAAGTTCACCCCTCACTGAGAGCTCACCATACGCACCCTCGTATGGTGCGTTATGTAGATAGGAAGTAGGAAATGGAGCCGCTCTTCCGATTCAACATCCAGGTGGATAGTCGGGTGAGCGGTCAAATAACTGTTTTTAATTTAAATCGCCCACTCGTCTAGCCTGACGCATGGCGACACGGAGGACACGACTTATATGAATGGTTTCAGATGACAGGATGCTGAACCTGTTCCTGAGGGGCTGCAAGCAGGACGTGTCTCGAGCGCGCCGGAAGTTGGAGGCCTTCTGCTGCAATCGGACCTGTCCCGAGCTCTTCTCTGGCTGGGATCCTGCCGACGGCCCGACCAGGGCGGCCGCTGCTATCATGTACGCTATACGCTATATGTCTGCGTCAAATGTTACGGTTAAATACTTAATTGATCGAATTTGTACTCCTCCACGTGAAACCAAACAAAGTGTAGGAGTTGAGGTGTGTGTGTTGAAGTTAGTCAAATTATGATTGACTCGAAATTGTGTCAGAAGATTATGATGCTGTGACACAGAAGCTCCTAACCTCTTCTTGCCTCGCGCGTATTGGTGGTATGTCGCAGTGCAGGGTGTCTGTTGTAAGTAAAGCGGGGTATATAAATGATGGAGCACTTACAAGGTTTCGTTTATTGAGGTGATGAAATAATACAATTTAAATTCGCGGTTGAACTCTGGAATGGCTCGTTAGAGATGCGTTTGAATGTCGATGTTGGTGATAAGACGGCCTGCGGAGAAGTGAAGTAAGTTGCTTGAGCAGTATCCTTCTCTGATGCCAATTGCTTATTGGTTGCACCACGGGTAGTCCGGATAAGAGAACGTATACGTAGCGGGACTTCTTAAACTCATATCACTAGCAAATGACCACAGTGCATGTGGAAGTGTTACAGGGTAAATAGGTTATATTGACATATATCATCAAGAAAAAACAGTTTATTTTTAGTTTTTAGTTGAAAAATTATTTATTTTTATACAATAAATAATAATAAATTTATTATCTTAATTTTATTAATTTGGTCAAAATTTGTAATATCTACGAGCACTCCACCTCCATCCTTAATTTACAATGCGCGTTGCCTATATTCAATCAGCAAGGTACAGCAGTGTGACGATTGATCGCACGCCACGTACAAATTATAAACTTTACATCTTTCATTAAAATAAGTTATGAATTCGTTTACCGACCAATTCACTTTGCGACCAGGGAACGGAACTTGATCGTTAAGTGAGAACTGATTTTTCTAATAATTTCATACCTCGTGGGAATATATTTCCGTAAGTGATAACAGCATCCGTAAGCCATAGCCATGCATCAGAGGTACAGAGGTACAGAGGTGTCACTGACCCACTGCGCTCGCTCGCCCGGCACAGTCGGCAGGTTGGCAGCCAACCCTGCCTGCTACATGGATACGAGCAAATTTAGTTTTAGGTTTTAAAAATAAATTTATCTGTGGGGTAGTTTTATCGTAATTTCCGATGAGATATCGAGGATCATCGTTGCAGGGAGATGGCGGTGCTGCCCCAGCTCACGGAGGATGGCTACCGGGTGACGGTCTTCCGCTTCCGGCCGCACCGCGACACCGCGACAGTTTGTGCTGAGAGACATGGCGAGACTCATGCTCATGATGGGTGATCATTTATTTTACAATCAACGATTCGTGAGAACCAGCGAGATCAGTGCTTATATCATCGCCACCACCTGGCGTAGCAAGGTCAGGTGGTGCCCGGCGCGGAAAGATTTCGCCGTAAGGTGCTTCTTGAAATGCCTAACTCTTGAGAACGATGGCAAATTGATGGATGTCCTCTGGTTTTCGGTACACTTTCTGTCACTGCGGCTATTTTAGAAAGAACGCCCATTATTATGATGCATGGGTGACTGGGTGACTGGGTGGCTTGTCCACAATCGACTTCCGATCAGTTTCCTCAATTTTTTAAATTAATCTTCTAATTGATGACTCATTTGGAACCAAATTTCGACCGAATATTCCATGAACTGACAAATTGACAAATGATAATTGTAACATGTAATTAGTTCAGTGCAATGTTATAAATATAAGTTTTGTTCCGGTCTCTGTTAAATGTAGGTACCTATATGATTAAACACCCCAAGTAAAAATCATTTCCATTTTACAAAAATAAATTATTAGATTGAGCGATAATTATATTACCCTTAAAACCTCTTAAACAGTACTTTTATTATAAATACATCAATAGCGACACACATCGTGTTGCCGACCTTGTTTAAGCGAGCTAAGTTGTCTGACTTTCCCTGGTAGGTTTGAATTTTTGGCTGCTTAGTTTTTAAAATTTCTATTTTCACTTTATACATTTAGTCAAAACATAAACCGCTCTATCCCCAAAATGTGCGAAGTATGTAGTCTGGTGTTTCAAGGTAGTGGCTGCAAAACAGCGACTTTTTTCTGCTAGCTAATATTTATTTTATTAGAACCCAAAAGTTACTCTTTCATTAATTCCCAACAAATTCGGCTGTTCGGGACAATATTAGAATTATTTTAGATTGTTAACATTGTTTTGTTAACTAATTAATTAAATACATCTACCGGTTTCTTCTTCAGGATGTCATCAACTAATCTAAAACATGTTTCTATAACAGAATCTATTTTTAAAAAACAATAATTATTTAAAAAAATAAATTTAGTACTAATCTTAAATTGTTACTGGATGATGCACAATTATTAGAACAATTTTCAGGAAAATGTTTTAGAACGGGGGACTTTTGGTTAAATTTACTCGGTTGTTTATACTATTTTGATTAGTTTTGCACGCTCTATTTACTTCCTATGATTCCAAATTATTTCATTTAAGACCAACACCGTTTACATGTAAAATAGGCGTAGGATTTTAAATACATTTTTGAATGAAATGTCTAAACACCCACCGCGAAACATTAAACCGGCATTTTATATATGACGATTATAATTTACTTTACAAATATTTAAGGATTGTGTAGTTTACGATCGATCCATACAATCTGAAATGACACACTGATTCATTTAAATTATCTCTCCCGACTGATAATCTGCTAGACCCGAGGTCAGAATAAAATCGCAATGCCGACTTTTCTCTTTCGGTCTTCAGCCGAAGTGAGGATGGCCACAGAGACAATGGTCAGCGGAGACATTTTCGTGATGGACATGCGGCACATCGTGCTGGCACACCTGGCGCGCCTGGCCAGCCCCCTGCTGGGCCGCGCGCTGCGAGTGGCCCGCGACAACTACCCCCAGCGCCTGCGACACCTACACATCGTGCACGCGCCGGCCACCGTGCACGCCGTCATCGCCCTCTTCCGGGGACTAATGAACGACAAGCTGAGAGATAGGGTAACTACATTTTTATTTTCCACGTATGGTCTGGAGTAACATCTTTGGGGGAATAAATTACAAAGAAATATTAAAATAATTTGAAACAAGTTCAGTGTGCACACTTTACAATTATTCTACTAATGTTTTAGTGAAGTCACAAATGTTCTCGTAACTCTCTATACACTCCATAGGTTATCAAGTCTAAGACATAGTTTGCATCGATGCCTTTTATATTTTCTCTACATATCTATACGACCCCTCACCCTTCTGACTATTGTATTCCTCGAGTGTTTTTCATTCAATATTCAGCAGCCCACATCACAGAAATTCACATTTCATGACGAAATTCCGCTGTTGCACGGAGTTGCATATTCTTGTTGCATACCCACGATGATACCGGTTCGCCCCAAAATGTAAGTATCGATGTTGTAAAAATAAATAAATCCATTCACCTAATGTATGAATCCTTGTCGATGTTTTCAAAAAATGCAGGTACAAAGTAAAATTTCTATATTAAAAGTTCTATATTTGCGTAATCCAAATATTTAATATATTTGGCTATATTTTAACTGGCGCCATCTCCACTCGTGACTTTCTTATAAATCAGTCACTCGAGCGGGACGAGATGGAACTTCTTGATTAGCATGAGAATAGATACATTACTTTCAATGTTAATATTTCTTTCGGTGTGAAGATTATTAGAGTATTAATGAAGAGATGAAACAGTTTTCTGTATTGTACACAGATTGTAAATGTAAGTCAGTAAGCTCCTTCGAGTACCGCGGTAGTAAAGTGACTACAGGAGCGATCAGTATGGGCACGTATTCTGGTTTTTGGTTATTGGCACGTGTTTTAATGCTATTTAGAACTCAGTTGACTTCTGAGAAGTCCCGCATTGAAGAGGTTTGGTTATCTCATTGTATTCCACACAATGTATTTAATGTAATGCCAATGTGAAAAATTGACACGAGTTAAAATTATTCGACATCTGGGAGTACTGATCGATGATCATCTTAACTGGAAAGAACACATATCGAACCTAGCTAAACGCATTAGAAAACTAATTTACTTTTTTAAAGGAATACATGTATAGTTGATTACAAACTCTTAAGATCGGTGTACTTTGCATTCTGCTACTCCTTAATTAATTATGCTATTTTAGTTTGGGGAGGAGCAGCAAAAACAATATTGGAGTCGGCTAAAAAAGCACAAAAGACAAGGTAATAATTGGTCGTCCCTTTAGATATCCACAAATATGGACCCAATATATGATCCAATCAGGTAGAGATGAATCAGAAGCATGGCTATCCAAAATTCTAATATAATTTATACAATACCTACACTCACTAGTCCTACAACACTCCCACTACATATATATATTTTTTTAATACATATATTTTTTATTTCTCTTTTTATTCCTGTCGATGATTTAAATAACGAAACAACAGCACGAAAAAAAAGCACAGACTTCAGTGTAGCAAAGTAGCCGGGACACGGGACAGCGCTGTATGTACCAGAGGTGCAGTCTACTCCATCCCACACAATAAACATAATATAATGTTATATTATAATATATTCACCTCTGTTACAACAAAAACATATATGTCATCTAATAAATAATTAAATAAATAAATAATTTTATTATAACACAAGAATTCTGTTCTATTTTAAAAGCCGGATGATAATCCTTTTTAATCTATTAGATGATCTAGTATTATTATCTAAATAATATTGTGTTGCATTATTACCTGAATAGAAAATGTTGTTTTTGAATTGTGATGTATGATCAGCTCGGTATTATAATATTAATATCGCGATTCCAGTTCATAGTGCATAGCTCGGTGGCCAGCCTGGCAGAGCGTCTGCCGCGGAGCGTGCTGCCAGCGGAGTACGGCGGCAGTGCCGAGAGCGCGGAGGTTCTGGCTCGGCGTTGGGCCGAGGAGCTGCTGGCTCGCAGGGACGAGCTGCGAGCCGCCTGCACTCCGCGCGCTCCCCTATCCGCGCAGCCGCAGCCTCTGCATGGACGAGACCTGCACGGCTGCCACGGGTCCTTCAGGGCGCTCTCCGTTGACTAAATCTCAGAGAGAGAAATAAGTTGTATGTACCGCGGAGTTCAGTTTTCAGATTCGACGTAGCTGCTGAATACATTAGGAAAATTAATTCCTTTCATAATATCTCCTGAACATTGGGTTTGTGGCATATGTTGTTTGGTCTGTCATCATTTTAGTGGAAAAATTATAGATTTTTAAAAACTACCATAGATTTTTATTTTGCATACCTACTCCATATTTTAATATTATATTATCCAAGAACATATTAATTTTTCTGGTTTATTTTGTTATTTTTAAAATAATTTATAATTTTTACATCATTCCGGGTAACATTCGATCACTTTGAGATGTCTTTTAGTGATATTTTTATTTTTGGAAACAGTCAGCTGCAACTATTTTGATTATTAGGTGTTTTTACAACATCATTTTATTAATTTGGGCAAAACACTATTTTTATGGGTGGTTAAATGTTATATTGGTAGTTGGATAACATTGGATTTCAATATTTTTGGCAACTAAATTCTTTGATTTTTATTTTTATTTATTATCTTTGTTTTATTAACCACTTAATTGAGTTTAAATACATTTCTTCTTCAGGATGTCATAACTAACTAAAACATATATTATTGTTTCTTTACCAGAATCTATTTTTTAAAAAAAAAAAACAATTATTTAAAAAAATAAATTTAGTACCTAACTCAAATTGTTACTTAATACAAATTTACTCGAATAATTTTTAGGAAAAAAATTTAGAATGGGACTCGTAGTTAAATTTAGTTGGTTGTTCATAATTTTTTGATTAGTTTTACAAGCTTTATTTATCTCCAACGATTCCAATTTATTTAATTTGTGACTAAC
Source organism: Eubasilissa splendida (assembly GCA_031772225.1). Classification (NCBI taxonomy): domain Eukaryota; kingdom Metazoa; phylum Arthropoda; class Insecta; order Trichoptera; family Phryganeidae; genus Eubasilissa; species Eubasilissa splendida. The sequence continues at coordinate 50,213,288 of CM062845.1, forward strand.
ACCGTTTATATGCAAAATTGAAAATCCCATTTTTTTATCAAAACCATGACCATTTTCTATCAAATGATTTTTAATTATATAAACTCTTTCTAAGTAACACTGAAATGCACTTTGTTGTAATAAAAGACTCCTCAGATAAAATTTAAATTAACAGTCATGACTTGGTATCCTTCTTCCATATTTAATCATCTGACCTGGTTCGAACAAATTAAAAACTCGTTTATTTTATGTTTCTCTAAATTATTTGATAAAATAACCGGTCATCGAAGGCTAAATTAAAATTATTTGCCACATTATTTTTCTAATCTTATTGTAAAATACACATGTAGGTAAACATATCACTCCCCTCACACCATACCCAAGAAATGATCTTCAATGAGGTTTGTCGTCCCATCCTCGCATACTCGGTGGACATCAATACCTTTTATAATATCTGATACTACTAACTGCTCATACCCATCCAGCATTCTTCCAGTTATTTAAAACAATGTTAGCGGAGGTTTTTCCTATGATATCTGTCCTGGGAGAAATTGCGCCTTCGTAATTTAGTGGTTATTTTTATATAATAATTTCTTGTTCCGAAATTCGAAATCTTGGAAACACCATTTTTAAGGAACATACGAGTTTATTTTGTTCTTGAATGATAAATAGCTGTAATTGTGAAATCCATAGATACCCAGAATAACCAAAAACTTTCAGTTTTTCCGAATGAGGTCTTATCATAACCTGGTCTCAATTTTTTTTTTTTTTTGCTTAAGCATAGCATCATTGGATGATTCTTTTTCTTGTGCGGTAAGTGTGGAGTTATATTATATAGTTAGTTTGAAGACAGTTGACCTTCTTGGGGTACTACAAATATACTAGATAATACGCTACCCTTGTCTTTACTGTGTTCATTTAAAAATAATTCGACGGATCAAAGGTGTTTTTATTTGTTAACTATAGAAAGCAGCTAAATCGGGTTTATTATTAACATCGATTTTCAGATTTCTTCCTATTACAAAACAACAGAAAAAAATGCACTTAATCAGGTTTTGTCTAATGTTATATTGAATTCCAATGTTACCCGAAATGACTACCAGTTATAGAATTGTATTTATTACGGGGCTAATATAAGTAATTTGCTAAACTGTGTAATAAAACAATTTAGGTTCCATGATTTTTCTGAAATTTTCATCTAAATTATGAGCATGTAACACATTCCCATATCTCGAAACAGATCTGCCACCTGCGATCTAGCTCTCTCTCTCTCTCTCTCTCACGCAGTCCTGCTTGCACTCGTGAAAGTGCAGATCGTATAGAACTTTCGATGTTTCCACCAATTCGCGATCTCACTTCAACTCCATTATTTGTCCTTTTTCATGCGAGTCGCCATCGGCGGAAGGAAGCTCACGAAGATACGCGAAATCTTCCGAGCTAGAGAGGTCTAACTCGGTGCAGATCCGAGCGCGTTTCTGGGTCTAGCTATGGGCGATATGGCTCAGATAACTGAGCCGGTTCAAATTGAACACGAATCATCGGTTCGATTGAACCGTTGGATCTCTTGAAAGCATGGCTACGACTCTGTCTGTAACTTCTCACACGCATGCGGAATATTATCTGATGAGTCATATTACTATTGCTCCCTGTCGGATATCAGTATTTGAATATCGTCAACTATTTTTAATATCGTTTTCATTTATTAAAGGTTGTTTTACTACGTCTAGTGCAATAAACTCGAAATTATTCGTAGAAATAAAAAATATTTTAGCAATATTTGAATATGTCCAAGAACGCACAATTACTGGATTTTTACCTACAAAGGCACTCTTATTAAATAAATATCAGATATCTCATAGGGACGAAGCTATTTTTATTATATTTAATGGAAAATATATAGAAGTATGGGGTAATTACAGAGCTTACGACCTGTCTTCGGCTGGCTTAAGTGATCGCTTTATATAAATATAACGTTCACCATTCTCACCCCATCAATTTCCACATTTATCAAATGTATATGAAAATTATATATATGTTAATATGTGGACTCGCTTCGAGTACCACTACACCATCGCCGTCTATGGACCACATTTGATAATTCATAGATGATAATCAACAATTGTCTTACCACGATGGAAGTCGTGGTAAACAAAATCATTTGGGGCTACTCACGCGCCAAGTCATCGCCGAGCAACCGAGTGAGTATTATTGTCGTCGTAGAAGTGTTTATTCTTCGAGGATTTGTTATCTTCTTATAAGTCTATAGTCTCGATCGTCACCCACACAAAGGTGATCGTATTTCTCCTATTAAATTTGTTTATTAAACATAACTTCTTTTAAATAGTACTACCTACCTTCATAATTAAAGAAATACATTTTTGGACAATGCAAATTTTGATGGCTTCCCTCCCCGGGTTGTGGGGCATTAATATCTCATGTTCTGTTTATTAAAGTAGCCATCGATATGAAAATGTGATTCGTCAGTAAACTATGTTTTCAAGCGTTCGTGCTGTTCCAAAACGTTCCAGCATCGTTCTCGCTGAGGTTTCACGCAACGAATAGTCATTTTCGTTGAGAAACTGCACGATTTGCAGTTTGTATGGATGAAACTGTGGTTTCTTTTTAAAATAACGTATATTCCAGTACAGGCTGCTATCTTCCTTATCGATTAACGCAGATTGCCCTTAATTTCACGTCGAACTTGAGCCATATGTTCTGGCGTCGCTGCTGACGTTAATGGTCCCGGAGGAGTTTGGTTAACCATTGCCCCTTCTTCTCTGAACTTTTAAACACAACACCAGATAAGTTGCGTGCTCGGCCCATCACTTACTCGTCGAATATTAAAGTGAGTACAAAAAGCGCGACGTGCACGAACTAATGAATCACCGAACTTTAAATAGTGCTCAACCGCGAACGCGCGATGCGCTCCCGACTAGTGACTCAATGTGACTGGAAAATTCGCAAATCACGCGCGTCGAACAATACCCACCCACTTACCTCACCTTGATAGTTTACGAGCAATTACAATTTAATATTGAATTTTTTCCGCTGTACATTCTATATAATGATGTAGGATGTTCATGCGGATGGATATTACTCGTGTTCACCTAAATATAATAACTAACTCCGGGGCGCTGTGCTGTGCTGTGCTGTGCTGTGCTGTGCCGAGGCACCACAATGCCCTCTCTAAACCTCACCAACGCTCACCATGAATACACACTAAAATCTGTATTAAGAAACAGATTCTTCTTTTACATAGGCAATCCACCCTTCAAGAGTAATTTGTGCCATTAATCAAGTTAAAACTTTCTTTTATAGAAAAGGTACAGTAATATTATAGAATAGGAAATATTATACTACAAGTTAATACCATTATCATTCAAAAATTGGATATTATATTGATTAAATGTGGCGAGTTAAGGGAAAGAAGATGACACAAGTAAACCGGCAGTTGAAAATTACCATTGATGACATCACTGAAAAAAACTGTGACCGCAATGGACAGACAAAAAATATATGCTCAAGGGTCTCCTTGCCACCACACTCACACATCGGGGAATCTAGCTTCTCGCCTCGTTCCAGGACACCAGCGAGTTAGTCCTGTCTTGATAGTACAAGCGTTTAGTTTAGTTTGAAATTAGTAAAAATATTAATGTGATATGTACTCCTGTGTATACATATCTATTCTTTTTTTATATTAAAAAAAAACAATCTGAATAAATGTGAGGCTACCTGGCAATGCCCAATTCTCATTCTAGAGATATTTGATATTGTTCTTTTGGAGACCCAGGGAGTGCGGGGAATAGATATATTGCAGCTAAAAAAAATAAGTTTTATTACATATATTTTTTAAAACAGATTTATAAAATGAATTGCTCAACTAGGCAAGTCTGTTTTAGGGCAAATTGACAAAGAAATCATATTTCACAAACCAAATAAAGCAATATAACTCATTAAATACGAGGCAAAACACAATTAAAAACTAAATGAAAGTACATACAAGGCAAGTAAACTTAAAATATATAAAGTTAGAGAATAAATTACTAATTTGCAATTCAATGTGTAAATAGAATGTAAGCACATACATGGTAATGGATAATATATGAAAAATGAAAAAAAAGAAAATATATAAGGTTAAAAGTTATAAATGCAGTCAGTGTAAGAGTACGCATAACGCAGTTCTAATAATTATTTCCTAATATACTCACTATCTGCTCTACCTAATTTTAGGAACCAATTTGATAACGTTATTTACAAATTGAATATATATTCTGGGAGCTTTAAAAGTGAATAATCTTAGACCAAATATAGTTTTCATTCTTGGAACGATTTTAAGATTATTTGCTTTTGTGCACACATATAAAGCGTTTATTTTCTTATGAAAGTTAGTTATTATATTTGAAACATCGTCTTATATCAAAAGCCTGAAATTTCCTGAAAAGTGGCTCTGAAGGATAGGAAAGTCACTGGGTGTATTACTCTGAGTATAGCCTTCTGAGCAATGCTCACTTGATACACCTGAAGAACTCCCCCAACTATCAATACCATAGTTCATGATTGATTGGCGCAAGGCACGGTACACAGATTTCATCGTGTTTTTATTCAGAATATTAATTATGAATATATTAGTATTCTAAATACATAAATTCATTTTCGCATTATGTTAGCTAATCCATATAAATCAGCCATACAACATTATACAGATGTAACAGTATCGGTTGAAACCCCTCCAATTCGAGACTAGGGCGCGGCCACTTGATAAATCAACTAATAACTGAAACAGAATGGTAATAATACTTATCGCTTATCAGCATACTATCCGATACCAGCTCAAACATTAACAGCGTATTTCCTTATATTAATTTTTTTTTCGTCATACCTTAAAATACAATAATGAAAAAAATAAAACTCAAAACTAACGTGAATCCAAGCGTTTATTTTTAAAATAGTGTGATTTTTGATACTGAGATAAATTATTTACTATTTTAGACAAATCGGGTTTATAATTGCTACACGTTACATGCTACCCTCAATACACTATCAAGGTGACAATCGGTAAGTCGATTCCTGAATACGTTTTTCGCATATTTCTTTTTGGAACAGGATGATTCACAAAGATAGTTGATACTAACGACGTGAGCAGCAGAAAGGCACATTTTTGAACAGTCTTGTATTTTTCAGGGACTAATTTTTCCTTTCCCTATTTTTTCATTAAAAATAGCTTTCAGATTAGTATCGTTCAATTCGATAAATTCATCAAATAGCTTTGCATAATCACATCCCGATGCAGCTAATTGTGTTATAGTTGCTGTTCGCAATAATTAATAATTTTATTTTCATCCTGTAAGCCACGATTGAGCTCATTAAGTTTTTCTGCGTTGTCGCACAGAAAAGCTAAAAGACACCACCGTCCATCATCGTCAAGTTCGCTGTAAAATTTTATTGTTTTACTGTAAAAACAAAATAATTTCTCGCCTTAAAGAAAAAAACCGTTCCAGAACTTTTCCTCGGCTATGGCTAACCATCTCACCGAAGTATGTAAAGAAACGTCGCTATAATGACTGTTCAATTCTTCCAAAATTCTTTTAAATTTTCTGTAGTTCAGTTCTCGTGCTCGGATATAATTCACTATACTTATTACACACGGCGTCTATTTCGGCAATGGAGATGCGCGCTGCTAAGTTCTCTCGGTGCGTGATACAGTGAAACAGTGAAAGGACGAGAGATTTGTTAAACTGTATTTCATTTTCAATAGGGTAACAAAGGGTATCCATCCGCGCATACACAAACCAATTTGTAAACAAATGTCAATATCATTGTTCTCCAAAAATGTACTAATAATATCGAGATAGTCCGTGCCACTGGTTTAATTTTCCATATTAAGAAATTTCAAAAAATCTTCATGAATAGAATTATGTCCGGTACAGTATTTAACAAAAACGGAACATTGTGATGTTGCCGAAATATCGATGCTAGAATCAAAGCCAAACTAAAATACAATTTTTCATATGTCCTATGATGCGATTAGAAACGTGTTTTGCAATATCTTCAATGCGTCTAGCGCAGGTAGAATCGGAGAGCTGCACGTACTTGATTTTTATTGGTAAATTGATGAAATAATACGTTCCTTCACAAGCTCTGCATCAGTAAATGGTTTAATATATTTGCCAAGTGAGGCGCTCGCGATATCGCCACTGATGTAATATTTAGTTGCTGTAATGACTTCTTGTGTTTCGCGGTATAATGACGAACAATGTTATACTTTTTTAATAGAACACTCTCACGACAGATCGTGCATGTGACCGAACGATGTTTATTTGCAACAACAAAATATTCTTCTTCCCAATAGCCTTGAAACACTCTTTTCGTCGGACATTTTTCGTTTGCATTTTGAAGACACTCCCTCCATTATGGGTAGTAAAATTATAAATCATGTATGATCTGGTCTGAATCCGTCTTATTGAAGGAAGATATTTCTTCCCTTTGTACACAGAATTACAAGGAATTAAAAGAGATGTTTCTCCTGTCAAACCTTTATTGCTTCTCCTTCTATACATATACATCGCGTTGCGTGAACAGAGCTTATAGTTGTCCAGTGTAGCAATTACACAGGCCTCTTAAAATATCATTTTTTGATGTGTTTACTTTCCCGAATTGAGCAATCGACCGTTTTTGAACGATAAATATCAATATAAAGTAAGTATTCTTGTATTTTAACTATATTTAAAAGTTTATGTTGTAAATTACGTAATAATAAATATTATTTTTAATATTTATTCATAGAATCCAAGACGAAGCAAGAAACAGCAGAATGGATGCGAGGTGTGATGCAGATATCAATGGATAGCGGGTTTCGGAATTTGATGATGATACAGATTTCAACTGTAAGTACTCTGCGAGGCCTTGTAATGCGAATCTTATCACTTTAATTTAGAAACCTTTTTTATCATTCGTTTTTAATTTAATACGGTAACTTATAAAAATAAATAAATACCCTGCACACCCCAGTTGTGAGCAGATCAATTATACAAATGTAATATGTTTGTATGTTCATAGGTGGAAGATGTTGAGCACAGGCCTGAATTCTGAATATCTTGGCGTTGCATTTAAATGACAACTGATGGCATCACCTTTAAAAAGTAAGTAGAATGATAATTCACTATATAATGAATTAATTTTCTGATGTATGCACACTCACATAATTTAAAAAATTATAAATATTAGATATCGATAATGCTTTTATTTAGTTTAATTATTTCATTTATAATATATACCCTTTCTTTGTTCGCAGGTAAATCAAAACGCAAAATGAATTCAACCACCCAAAATGAACAAATAGACAATCAACACGAACTGTATGTTGTAATTTTAGTTATACGTCAAGCTGAGAGATTTGGCTCAACTAAATTTAAAATAAGCCAAACAAAAAATAATATGTAATTAATTTAATAATTTACTTCTTTAATTTTATAAACATTAAGTTCTCTATTTTTAAATGTTTACTGCCTCGCTGTTTTTAGCTAAAGTGGTTTCATTCCCTTTCATTTTAACATTTCGTATTAACATAAACCGTTTTTCCATTTACTAAAATAATAACGTGTAGTTATGTCGTATGTACTTTCTAATTTTAATTTACTTTAATTTTACTTACTTGACTTTACTCTCTACAAATAAATGGTGGTAATTTCTGTAAGTGATTTAACCATCCAATATGTGTATTATTACAATACACATATTACAATATTAAGAATAAATAAATGAAATGCCTATGGCTGGTTTAATAATTGGGAAAAATAGCCAATTATTAGATCTCGCCTTATATTATTTCCATGCTGTGCAGGTTCAGAGCCAATTTCATATAATATTGTCACAAAGTCTGGTGGCTCGGTAACATTATGCAGCACTGCTGTGGCTATAATGACTGCTTCCACTCTTTCAATACTCCGCCTGAGTTTCATACCTATTGCGGGGAAACGCCTTTTCCATACCCCAAATGTTCTTTTTACAACATTCCTAGTCCTGATTTGGCTCTCGTTATATAGTTTTTCAGCCACAGATATTGGATTCGTAAATGGAGTAAGTAAGTAAGTATGGTATGAGTAAATAACCACGGTCACCAATGACATATTTACCATTAAAAATACCATCATCTAGTTGTCCTTTTAATCTAGAATGACTGAAAATAGTATTGTCGTGTGTTGAGCCTGGCCACCTTGCAACAACATTTGTGTATTTCATTGTGGCATCTATTACTGCCTGCATGTTAATGGAGAAGAAATCCTTATTTTGATAATATTCCGCATTATTTCTTCCTGGAAATAGGATTCCCACATGAGTGCAATCTGTTGCACCAATCGTGTTTGGAAATTTTGAAATGTTGTAGAATTGATTCAGACATTGCAGAATTTCTTCGGTAGATTTAGGTAAACATGAATTGTGATCTGAGAGCGGCTATTGCTCCGCTCACTTTGTTCACAATCCGTGAAACAGTGCTCATGTGTACACCAAATATATCACCCGTGCATATTTGCAAAGTTATCAAGACCTGGTTCACAGGACGAACTGCGTGATTTTTGATCTTTATCAAAAATATTATTATATACCTATGAATAAGATAACTTCAAATGACATTATATTGTCTGAAATAAGCAAGACCAGTTGCCTAACCATAATTTTCGACAGGCGGAATCTTGCAATAAAATCTATTTCTTTGAAAGATTTGCTCTTCTTGTTAAGGATGTATTGAACAATTATTTGATCGTCAAAAGAATCAGTATCAGTGCTATCTGACATAATAATCTCCATTTCAATAATACGACGTCGAAAAATTTAAAAGAATGCCTTTAATGACGGATGTCAAGGGAATGTGCACAATGCGAATGCGCCCTAGATGACAAATCCAGTGGATGCAATCCGTTATAGGAAAAAGATTTTTTAAAACCCATCTCTTCCCGTTAAAAATAATGTGTCGAGGTCCAAGTTTTACTTTTCCTGTTAAGAATATATTGTATAATTAGTTTATCATCAAAAAAGTCTGCGATATCACTGCTATCCGACATAATATTGTACATTTCGATACTATAGTGTCAGAAATTGAAAATACTCGAATTCGGTGACATCTGTCGCATGTGCATTAGTAAAGTTTACATTTAAGCGGAGATTTTCGACGGTTTATAGTTAAAGTTAAAAGTAAGCGACAAAAATGAGATGACTCAACGCGTTTTCGGATAAACTAAGTTTAAAAGTAAAGTTTATAGTTACCGACCATGACGCAACCGGCCCTAAGAAAATTTGTTTTTTGGGAATAAACAAGCGTATACATATAGTAGCAATACTCTTAAACCAGTTCTGATATTGAAACTATCTATGGTTGAAACCACCAAATAAGTATTCACCAAATAAAAACATTACGAGTTATACTACAATACCAGAGGGTAGGTAAGTGCCGCCGGCGTCAGTTCCAGTCAGTTCCAGTCAGTTCCAGTCAGTTCCAGTCAGTTCCAGTCAGTTCCAGTCAGTTCCAGTCAGTTCCAGTCAGTTCCAGTCAGTTCCAGTCAGTTCCAGTCAGTTCCAGTCAGTTCGCAGCGAGCGATGATTGTTCGCGCGTATCTCGAGATATTCTAAACTTACAATGCTACATTTTTTTTAAATTACGTTTTTTTTTAAATCACATAAAAGCTTGGCGGGCCGCAGTTTGAGTATGGCTGATCTAAATGAACATCCCATCCCATGTGCCTATCAATAACTATTCCCAAAAACTTTATTGACTTACAACTTGCCAAACCAGGACAATTACAACCATTTATATATTTACAAGTACTTAAGTGTTATTTAATTTAACTATGATATTAATTGAACTATTTTTAGATCTTTGAATGATTTTAAGCCGATTACACTTGTGATTATTTGGATCCATCCATCGTGCAGTCCACATAGAATTCGTACGTTTTTTCATCATGTTAAGTCTGTCACACATCGGGATATGAAATTGATGAGTAGCTTCGTAGTAGGATGGGTGGAATGGACCAATGGACACGCCGGATGCAGACAAGATGACGGAGCGGGCTGTCAGGGAGATGCATTTCTCTCCACGAGGTATTCTCAGTGAAGAGTGCAAGATGTGGACGACCGAGCAATATACTGCAATATGCTGATGATAGAGCGGGCTGCGATATCAAGCAGTCGAACCAGGTTCTATACCAAAATGCCTGGTCAACTACTACAACAAAGAACTACTGTTGCGGACATCACGCCTGGCCAAATATTTGTATTTATTATCTTTGTTTTATTAACCACTAAATTGAGTTTAAATAATGGTATTTTTCGAAACTGGTAGATGTATTTAAACTCAATTTAGTGGTTAATAAAACAAAGATAACAAATAAAAATATTTTAAATATGAATTAAATGTATTAATTATAAAGATATACATTTAATTCATATTTAAAATATCACAGAACTATGTTCTGAATAATTACAACTTCACAATAAGAATGTGTTCTCCTAAAAATAAAAATATGAATTTTAACGACAAAGATAATATTGCTAATTTTAAAAGTATGGCATAAATCTGGTAATCTAGCAATATTATTATTCAGATTGATCTACAATCGTCTTCATTCCACACCCCAACGTCTGATGGGTTCTGCGCATACCCAGGACACCCAGGATATAAAAATCATGAACACAAATTGTAGGTTATACTTTAGTCAAATCTAAATTTCACGCAGATCCTCCTATGAGCATCCATATTTTTGTGTAAAATTGTAACCCACAATGTTAATATTCTCACTAGTGGTTCACTTCCTTTTGGTTGAAACAACTCATTTGGTCATCATCAGAGACATCTAATCTCTCCCAAATAATGTACGGTTTATTTTTTAATTTATTGTAATTGTTTAAACTAGACCTTTTTTAAATATTAATTAAATATATTAGTTAGAAAGATATACATATAAACTAAATTTTATCCAAAAGAATTGTTGTTGCGCTATCGGGATTCGAACCTGGATCTCTTTCCTAACCGGGGAAAGTGCATTATCCAACTATGCTACAGCGACACTATTTTTGACGACAAATTTGCGAACCCATATGTTAACCTTTTCAAATTAATACATTTATCGTTCCATTATTTGAAAGAGCCATCTACTTTGTTTTTACGGAATCTCAAATACCTTTGAGTAATCCGATAGCAGACGCCAGAAATAACAATTTATTTTTATTCAATTTTTGACACAGTGATATAACTTATATATTATTAGGAGAACACATTCTTATTGTGAAGTTGTAATTAATGTACGGTTTATTCTTTAATTTATTGTAATTTTTTAAACGTATAAATGTATTAATAAGAAAGGTATACATATAAAATCAATTTTATCGAAAAATATTGTTGTAGCGTCACCGGGATTCGAACCTGGATCTCTTTTCAAACCGGGGAAGGTGCATTATCCAACTATGCTATAGCGACACTATTTTTGACGACAAATTTTCGAACCTCTGTATTACCCTTTTCAAATTAATACATTTATCGTTCCATTATTTGAAAGAGCCATCTACTTTGTTCTTACGGAATCTCTCAATACCTTTGAGTAATCCGATAGCAGACGCCAGAAATAACAATTCATTTTTATTAAATTTTTGACACATTATATATATTATTAGGATAACTCATTCTAATAGTGAAGTTGTAATTATTCAGAACATAGGTCTGTAATATTTTAAATAATTTATATATTTAATTAATATTTAAAATATCACAGACCTACGTTCTGAATAATTACAAGTTCACAATAAGAATATGTTCTCCTAATAATAAACCTTTTTTATGGCTGGAATTACCACTTTCTCGTTCTTATTACAATTGCTTGATTCTTTAGTTTGTTGTTTAGATTTTTTCTCCAGTAGATGATCATTTAACCCTTCCCAAACCATGCAGTAACACAGGTCTACCATCATAATTAAATCTGTAATATTTCGGTAAATATATGCAACATAAAATTTATATTTTAGATAATCCTGAGGAAAATATTAGCGCTTAGGAATGACTAGTGAAAAACCAATTATGAAAAGGGGATCGTACAAAAACAAATATTTTTTCTATTCAATCCGTTGTAAAATTAATACGTTTGTAAAAATACTATTTGTGATATGAAAGACAGAGATCACACATTATTTTCACGGTGTAGAGAACAACAAATATACAAATATAATTGTCTCTTTCTCGCTAATTAAATGAAGAGAGATAAAAAGGAAGGACACATTATATACGACTTAATGAATGCTCTAAATTATGTAATTAATCATTTTTTCAAAATTGAATGCTCAATATTTAGAGTAAATTCGTGCCATTAAAGCCATTTACCCTAATAAAAACATTTTTTCTAACAGTTATTTACGGTAACACGAGTTGACAGCATAGCTGCGTTCGGGTATTTTATATCGTGGTATGGTAAAAGTTAACAACAACAAAATGGTAAGTAGGTGACACTGATCCAAATACCCACATTGTTTCATATTTGTTGGCTGAAGTAGTCGGTGGAGGATAAAATACGGGGCTCTACTCCTTACAATATATTGGATTATTTTAAAAATTAAATTAATTATTAAAAGTTATATTTTATCTAGATGACTGTGACGGTCAGATGTGATTTGTTTGTCAGCTTGACTGTAGTTACGATATGTTTAGCAGCTTGACTGCGGTTGTGACTTTCGACAAACAAATTACAACCTGACTGCATTTTTTTGTGAGTACCTAGTGTTTTTTTTCGTTCTCTCAGAATCTCAATTCCACACATAAAATAATGAATTGACAATGAAGCAATTTGTTTTGAGAAATAAATTTTTACGCAACTCGTATAACATACAACTTTATGAGTTTCATCAAAAACATTTGACAGACACAGCAACCCGAAATATTTGCGCAGTTAATAGTATGTAACGCATTGCGTGTTTGCAAAAAATGCTTTAAAATGTTTTAATCGATATATTTTTGTATTGAAGATAAATGTCAAAGCGGAACACCTAAAGTTGTCAATAAAGATCGTACTGCTACTGAAATTGAGATCGATCCAGAGATGAATATTCAAGAAACAGCTAACGAGATATTTAATTTAACGGGAAGGTTCGATACCGCAGGAATTAAGCAATTATAAATAGTTTACATTGAATGGAATTGTTTGCGAGTTCTGTGCGCTGTTCTCAAAACATTCTTCTCCGAGAATATGGCGAAGTCGGTTATTCCCCCGTGATATATTATTAGGAAAAGATGATCCAGCCTTTGTGCGAGTAGCTGCAGTAGAATGGGGATGTGCCACATCATTTGAATGTTGTAGACACTAGACACATTTTTCGCAATAAGTATAAAACGGCGAAGCAAACTTTAGACTCTTCTTTCGAATGAGATGAGGTCATGGAACATATAATTTTAAGGTTTATGGTTTTAATATTATTGTGAATATTTAATAAAAGTATTTGAAAGCTTGTTTTTTAAAATTTTGTTACGCGACAAATAATTAAGCATCGCATCAGGAAAGCCACTGCGAGAGTTGCCAACATAGCCGCCAGAGGGAACACCGACTTCAGGCTATTATTTATCTTATCGTTCGTGCCGCTGTGTTGTGTATTCTGACGGTGCGTGGAAATAAAAAGTGAAACTCAAAGCGAGTTCATATTATTTATTCTATGTCTAATATTTTTTTTATTGTACTATTCTTTTAAAATAAGTTATGATGTTGGTAAAGTCTTGTTATTTATTTCCCCCACCTAGCGCCCGCGGGAATCACCCGTACTAAAGTACTAACATTAATCTATTTACATAATTTTAAAATGAACATATAATAGTATTAAGAAGAACACATTCTAATGGTGAAGTTGTAATTATTCAGAACACAGGGCTGTGATATTTTAAATACTAATTAAAATGTACATCAATCTAATTAATACATTTAATTAGTATTTAACATATAGAATATTTTCAGCGGGTTCTCCAATAAAATTTGTCACAAAAACTGACTCATATCATTTTTTATATACTCTTACATATTTTCTACTTCCACGGCACTACATCGTAGGGGTAGGGTGAGATTTGGTCTCCTCCGCAACTGCTCTCCGCTGACTCCTATCCCCGGCCATTCTTCTCCAGTTCCCGGACCTTCCCATCTCGCTCCAGTCGTCTTCCGCACACTCTTACCTTTTGTACTTTTACATTGTGTTTTATTTTCACTTTTACCGGGACAAATACCAGGCACCTCCGAAACCTTTTTGAATTGAAAAGGATTTTTGATGCGCCTGGTGTCGATCTCGATACCTCTTGCGTGCTATGAGATTCCGGATTCCATATTTGGGAAATAACATTAAATGATAATTATTTCAAATATTTTAATAATAATAGTGGACCATCCTGAATTTAAAAACGATCAGTGGCACTGTTTTTGCAATTATTTTATTGTTATCCATTCTGATATTACGCTAACGTATGCATTCATTGCATCCTATATTATTGTCATAGTCAGTAAGAAAAAATACTAAAGTAAAGGTATGTCGAACATGTTTTTAATATCTCTAGAATAAGATTACTTAAATGTTTTTTATTTTATGTATTCAATAACATTAACATTACAGTACGCAAATATATATTCATTTGAATTGAAGTGTACATTATTTTTATTACGAGAAAGGAAAAACGCAAAGTTGTGAATATGAAAGTATGAATTTTTCCGATTGTCCATCTGTAGTGGGTTTCCGGTAGGTGTCGATGTTCAAAGCAAAAGTACAAGACGAGTCAAATAAATAAATGACGTTGTGACGGATTAATATGTCGCTGGTGATGGTGCAATTTTATTTTGTTGTCCGTAGAGGGGTTGTTTAATTTGTTTATTTATATTCTAGGGATTTACATTAAAGTACGAAAATATCTGTCAAAAACTGCTGTGAATAATTCTTAATTATTAATTAATCATCATTTTAGCATTGCAGTTCAAAAAGGTTTTTCGCAAAATATTGTATTCCCTTGAGATTTTAAATTAATAGATTCTACATAATCCCGCTAATCGCACTATTGGCGACAACAGTTGCCCGCAGCTATTACACTGCTGCTCTGACCTAACTACTACCACTTTTGATCTCACTGTTTCAATTCAATACATCTATTTATATTTTTATATTACTTACACAATCTTAACATACATATCTTTTTCTTTTTAGATAGTTTCCTGTGGAGAACTCAGTAACAAGTAGCCAGGGCGATGTGGTTTAGCTGACTGATTCGAATCAACTAGATCCGGCTCTTTTTGAACGGGTTGAACCGCAAATCTATTGAGCGATTGAGTCGTGGATTTTGTTGAGCGGCTTACATTATTGTTCTTTCAAACGTAAGGCTTACGACTCAGTTGATTGACAGATGACTAGTTCGCCGGACGTACGCGGAATACTTACTCACTTATGACTCACATTATTATTTGAATGTCAGTACCGATTCGAATACAACCATTGGAATCTATTTTAGATTATTTACATTTATTTAATGTTGCTTTACTATGCCAAATGTAAAGAATTCGAAATTTATCATGGAAATTAAAAAAAATATATATTATAGCATTTGATTGATATTATTTAACAATTTATGTGATAACGTATTTATTATATTGTTTAAACAAATAATTTTAATTTATCATGAAAAACTTATTTTTCTGCTTGCATGTTAAACGATATATTCGGTAATACAACATTTCCTCAATAGTAATACTTTAAATATTTTTTGAATGGTAGAATAATATATATTTAAAAAAAAAAAAATTTATATATGAATTACGTACTTGATTATATTACAAACTAAAGTTATATATTTTTTGTATTTCGCTATACCTATCCTAAAAAGAGACTAGCTCTTGTGCTGCCTGAAGAGGGACTTAAAATCTTAGAAAGAAGTTTTATAATTGCAATCTACTCGTATAATATTATCTATTGTCTGATTGTGTATTTTTGAAAAGTTTGTTAATTTATTTTTTAAGTATTTTATATCCTTTATCTTAATTTCTGTAGGGAGGCTATTGCCATTTTTTATACTTCAATATATGAAATTTTGTTGGTTGTGTTTGGTGTAACATTTTGGCATTTTGAAGTTATTTAGAAATCTTAAGGATGCAATTGTTTCAAGTTTTATAATGTTATTTTCTTTGATTAATTGGATAATTTAGATTTTTTTGTAAATATTTTCTATTTTAGGAATTGGGAATTTTAAAAATAGTGTTTGTGTTGACCTTTTTCAACATTACTTTAACAATTGTTCTCTGTATTACTTTTACTGAGTTCTTTAGGTGATTGAATATTCCCCCCCACTCAATAATTCCATTCTGGAGTAGTGAGTGAACAGTAGCAAAATATATCATTTTAAAGTTATTCATTCTTAATATGTTTGTTAATCTTATAAATACATTTTCTTATTCGCTAACGTGGCTGCGCCATTTTAGATGTTGATCGATAATTATTATACCAAGATATTTGATAACTTTTTAAGGTTTTAAGATTGAACATGAGTCATTAGAGGTCATTTTATTGTAATTGTTATGGATAGTAATTTTTATATTGGGTGATGTTTTAAGACATACGATTGAAAAGGGATTACAATAAGTTTTTTCAGAGTTTAAAGAAAGTAAATTACTATCACACCTGGATTAAAATCCACTAATACACTACTACTGACAACACACTAAAGGGTGTTCATGACATTATTTGCGTGTCCGTTTGCTGTGTTCCAGTCATGTCCGTTTACAATGATAGCAGTGTCGTCGGCGTAAGATATACTATTGCCGGTCAATTTTAGTTTTAACATGTCGTTGACATAAATTATAAAGAGACGTGGTCCCAAACTGTCCCTTGTAGGATACCAGATTCACTGATTATGGATTGGCTTAGAGTTAAGTTTATTTTTACGTTTTGCGGTCTTTTATGAATATAGCTTTGCATACAACTTAGTGCTTTGCGTCTATTTAATTTTATACTTTTAAAATTAGCAATATTGACATCCTGAAAAAGAAATGGTATTTTTCGAAACCGGTAGATGTATTTAAACTCAATTTAGTGGTTAATAAAACAAAGATAATAAATAAAAATATTTAATTTTAGTTTATTGTGGAAGATACTGTCGAAGGCTTTTTTCAAGTCCACAAATTCCGATACGTTTAAGAGATTTGTCTAGAGATTCTTGGATGATAGTCTACCTATTGCGTCTTGTGTGTTTTTGTTTTCCATAGACCCAAACTGGTTTTCATCAATTACTTTGTGTATTTTAATAAATTGAGGCAATATTTTTTAACAATAATGATTTTTCCAAAGTTTGATATTAAAAAAAATGATAATTTCTTCAGGATTATCTGTTTTATATATGAGAGAAATGGTGGCTCATTTCTAGTATGATGGGAATATCCTTGTATTTATGCTTAGGTATATTATACGCATTAGGGGTTTCGATATTTGCTTTTTAATAAACTTTAAAGTACTGACAGTATGTCCATCATAATCTAGTGCTGATTCTCTTTTCATACTTTGTGAGTTTTTCAATTTCCTCAATTTTTGTAGATTGAAAAATTATATAACATATTTCCTATATATGTTGTGTTAGATATCGTTACGATAGTATTCCAGATATTTGTGATTTTACTAGCCAAGTTTTCACTTCAAATAATAAATTATTAAAAACGTTTGCCTTTCCCCGGGCTTTAATGTGCAACTTATTTTTGAATTCTTATGTGTGATGAAATTTCTTTTTTCTTTTTTTGATTACTTATTTTCAATTATTTCATTATCGATATTCCATACTCTCTTACTATCATTTTTTGCAAATTCTAAAATATTTTTGTAGTATTTTTTTTTATTATTATTTATTAGGTATGAGAGTTTTTTTGTTTATAATTTTATGTCTATTTAGTTGCTCATTATTTGGTAGTTTTTTTTTTTAATTAAAAATTATTTATCTTGTTGATGCGATTAGACCAAGAGTAATCCAGGGTTTTATCGGTTTGTATTTAGACGATTTGCATTTAGGTAAGGTATATTTAGCGGCATTTATATGCATAGATAATATGTCTTCAAATATTCGTTGACATTATTGTATTGGAATAAGTGAGTCCATTTTTCAGAATTAAATTTGTTTATGAGTGTATTATTTAATTTTATCGTATGTATATTTTAGATTTGTAGTTTGTAGTTTGTAGATTAATATTTTTATTATACTTGTAAGTAAGTAATGGTCAGTGACCTCTGTATAAACTATACCAGAAATAACATTATTGCTGTCTGAAATGTTACAATACATGAGGTCAATGCAAGAAGGTAGTTGATTTTTTATGTTTCCAGTGTATCCATTTATACATGACATAAAGTCAGCTATCAAATTTAAGTAATTATTTTTATTATTACATGAGAAAGTCATTAGCTATGTTAAAATTTATGTTTCCTAAAATAATAGTTTTAGTTTCAATAATATATTTTTTAACTCTTCTGGGCCATGGGCTGTTTCGTTCCTCAATAATTGATTTCAAGTTAAGAATGTTCCCATGAAACATACGAGAGATGTAGAAACAATATCAGTAATGTCCAAATAATGGCTGAATATGGTAGTTTTACAGAGAAAGTTTTTTATATTTCAGTGACGAGATCTGTTGGCCACATAACCAAATTAATCTTAACGTATAAAAGTTTTTCTTTTGTAGTAAGTTTCAAGAGGAAAACGGTGGTTTTTAAAAGAACCAATCAGGACGCTAATATTAAAGCTCTACTTTTTAGCATACAACAGAACAGGATAAACTGTAATGGTTGTAAACAATTAATGATGGGGGGACACCGCCTCACCTACACTGTATCAAATCATAATACACTCCTGATACGATGTACTTCTATTCATATCAATACAATAATATGTCTTCACTCTCACACTCTAACTTAAGTGGCTATGAACCATAATCTAGTCAGTCACTCTTGACAATTCTTCCAAATTCCATCAATCATGGAACCTAAGTACAACTTTGATGGAAGCAATCAGTTAGATAATCTACGTGAATTACCATTAAATATCTATTGAAATGGATAACGTAAATAAATATGTGAATATGAAAATGTGGAATTAAATAAGAAGAGTACGATTACAAATTATTTTTATTAGGTAAACAATATACACAATGTAGAAAATCACGACATTTCAGATTTAGGCGCATTTCTTTCAGTATATTTTTATTAGTGAATTTTGTTTTTCCCTTGAATCGCTCTCTTGATGTCAAATTTCTGTTTCACTTTTAGTTTGCTCAGTTTCTGCATTCGTTTGTGGCATTTTACTATAACTTTTTAGCAATTTTCTTCGCCGCTTTTTCATCTTTGCTCTCCATTTCCTTTTTATGTCCTCTGAAACAATGCAAAAAAAATATGTATCAATGAAAGCTGCTCTGTTAGTGGTAACGAAATTTCTTAAGGGCTTTCAAAACTTCACGCATTGTTTAGCCAAAAAATTAATTAGTGTTGAACATATTAACAACATTGGTTGCAAATAACGTAATTAGATATTTTTGAACAAAATAAACATTTACTGTACCGTCATTTTGTATGTTTGTCATTATTTAATATTCTGTGTATATTTTACACCGTTGTCTTTTAAAAGTAGCAAAATACTACGTAATTATGAAACAAACATATCACTAAACGGCAACGAGGTATATTTAAATCGATCTCAGTTAACAAAATAATAAGGTGATGAAGCTGTCACAATAATTTTGATCCACATCGTTAATGGTATATGTAGGTACGTTGATCTCAAAATATATTTATAGATGTAAAATAGGTACATCAATAATTTATTTAAATACTAATTAATTATAGATATATACATATAAAATCAATTTTGTCAAAAATATTGTTTTTACGCTACCGGGATTCGAACCTGGATCTCTATTTCCAATCCGGGGAAGTACACTACCAATTGTGTTATAGCGCCAGTATTTTTCATGACAAATTTTCGAACCTATATGTTACACTTTTTCAAATTAATACATCTGTCGTTCCATTATTTTTGAAAGCCATCTACATAATTTTTACAGAATCACAAATACCTTTGAGTAAACCGACTGTAGACGCCAGAATTATCAATTTCATTTTTATTAAATTTTCCTATATTCTGAATAATTACAACTTCACAATAAGAATGTGTTCTCCTTAATAATAATTTATTTAATTATAAAATGATTGATTCAAATGACAACACACATATTATTTCATTCCACAATATTAATATATAAATATGGAGTGCCTCAAGGTAGCACACTCGGTCCGATACTCTTACTACCGATACTATGGTGATACGTGGAATGAAACATCTAGAAAAACAGAATTAGCCACTGCAGAAATCAAAAGTAACTTATTAACTAAAAAAAACATATTTTATTGCCTTTTCAAATTGCAAATACTATTAAAATGCATACATGCATTTCGGATTCAAATCAAATATGTAACTGTGACATCATTGAAAAATCGAATGAATTAATGAAAATTTACGATGGGTTCCTTATATCGATCGAGTAAGCTTCAAAGTGAGAAATCAATTTATATTTTCAAAATTTTACGCAGCTTCATGAATATTACTTTATTAAAAATGATACACTATTCACTTTGTCATCATCTGTCTCGTCAGTCTCATCAGTTACGCCATATGTGCATGGGTTGGTGCAGCTCTCACTTCAATGGATTCTCTAATTAAGGCTCAGAAATGGGTCATCAGAGTAATAAACACAAGGCCTTTAGACATAACTCTGAAGAACTCTTTCAATCCTTCCAAGTTATGGATATAAGACAACTGATTACCAGAGCAATCTTAAAACTATTTTTTAAAAAAAAAATTAACTTTACTTCCGCGATCCGATCCAAAAGAAACTAGGAGCAAAATTTATCAGTGCCAAAATTTAATACCAAATTCGCTCAATGAACTTTCTTATTTTAAAACTGTACAGGTAATTGCTTTAGAACAGACCACGTCAAGTAAAGTAATTACATTTATTGTTTTCATATGTACTATTTATGCTACAAAAAATAAATAAATATCAACAATTTTATTATTATCGCTTTCTATCAAAACGTACCAGTCTGGCAAGGTTTATGTAACAAATAACGTCTTTTAGTATTTGAGTGATATTAGAAGTAGTTTTACTATAAGCCTCGGCTTGGAATAGTATCCAGTTCGCTTAGAATTTTTAAAATTTCAAACTGGAAAAATGAAAGTACCTTCTAAAAAATAATGTCTTGACCTTACCCCTTTCAAAAGTGAAGTAATGTTATTAAAATAAAACAAGTGAGAGTGCAATTATTTTATACTCTCATGGTTATGTGTAAACATTGCATATACAGTTCACTGGGAAAGAAGGAAGAAAGGAATGTATTTATATTACATTTATTTTTGACATTCGAAAAATTAATTTGTTAGAAAAAGATTGCCAAGCATTGTGCTTTGTGTCGGTAAGCATTTGCTGGTAACTATTATTTTAATATTTTTTTTAGTTAGATACTGAATTCACAAATAAATTATTTTCCTACCTACCCGGACGTGAAAGGACTTATTTTAATTTTCGAACACGTGAACTTCCAAAAAACGTTAAAATATATGTTTAACCTATACTCGTATGCACCCTGAATGCAATATGTCGAGTTGTCTACTCGTCAACGCTTAATTACGAATTGTTACCGGGTAATGTTGAATGTAGAGGCCTTTAGATTCATAAACGGTAATTTGCGCTCACCTTCGATATCTTCTCGGAACACGTGCGGGCTCCGGATCTCCGGGTAGGCCGTGGCGGGCCTGGATGCCTCGCTTTGCACTTCTGCTGCACGCGGTAGCGAGAAGGACTGCATTTTACCAGTGTCGTGCCTACGAAGGATCAGGAAAATATTTTAACCTGTATAACAACATTATATTTTCTGAACTATAACGATGAGTACCTTGTTGGTGTAGTGGTCAAGACGTTGGTCTAGTGATATAGTGGTCGGGGGTTCCCTCGTTCCAGGACACCAGCAAGTTAGTCCTATATTCATAGCATAAGCGTTTAGCTTAGTTTGAAAATAGTAAGAATATTTATGTGTATCTCTATTTCTGTTAAAAATATAACAAAAATAATCTTTAATAAGGAGTACAACTAATTAAATGCTTTATTTTTATGCCAAATTATTCTTATGGAGAAAATAAACAGCTACGCAGTATCGATACTACATTTGCTGGAAACCAGCGAGAGTACATATATGTTACAGTGATGTTATATTTTCACTAGTTATGAGTTTGTATCATGGATGCCATCTGACATCGGGACTTTTTTTTATTGTTTATTATATGTAACAGTAGTTACTTTTAGAACTTTTTTATTAAGCATATCTATACAATTGTATTATACACGAATTGTTTAAAAAATAAAAAGACAATTTTAATCGAAAATAAGCGCTGTTTCGATAACTAGATGACAAAATAACTCGCAACTGTCAAATTAACAGTTTAGAGCAGCGTACAAATTCATTAGCGCCTATTAGTTAAATTACATTTTCGCTATTAGAAATTAATACAAATTAAATGTATCAACTAGAAAGATATACGAAAAAAATCAATTTATCGAAAAAATATTTTAGGTACTACCGGGATATAAATATTTTTTCGATAAATTGTTTTTTTCTGTATGTCTTTCTAGTTGATACAAATTACTACATAACTATTCTGAAAAAATGAAAAAACTGCAAACAATTGCAAAACTGGTAATACACATTCATATATAGAGCGCATTAGCACTGTTTGATTGGGGCGATGGGGGAAAAATACCGCAAGAACATAAATAATTACACAAATAATTAAACAAATAAATGGGGGTGCAGTAATTAAAAATTTTCCACGAAGCTTCGATTATTCCGATTGCTTGTTGAATGAGTGCGTTGATAGTCCTTTGTTTAGTGAGTATTGAATAGTTTGTCCCTTAAGTCCTTTACTGCACAACATAAAACCAACTTTTAAGAACTTCACTTGCAATCTCAGATAATAATAAAGGGAGTTCTAGGCACATGTGCATATATTTAATAATTTTTCAATTAAAAATTTTTCACTGTACAAAATAACAATAATCTGCTATAATAAGCAGTATCAATAAAAGTTAAAATACCTCACCAGATTCAATGGTCGAATTGGGGCTGGCTCTCGGGATGCTGTTTATTAGAGATGGGTTTCCGATGCGAATGATGGATCAAAAGAGTCTCGAGCAATCGCCGGTGAATTTCAGTTCTGCCGTGGCGTATACTGCAACAAAGTAACAAATTGCTAGCTACACGTCGGATTGATTGTATCGAGTACATATTAAGAGAGCTAGACAGCAGGCTGAGAAGCTTCGATCCCACTCCCAGGGCGCGCAGTTTGTTACTTCTAATCTATCAATCTATCCATTTCTAGTTTCACTTTATTCACTAATTTAGTCGGCTTTTTATCATTTACATTCTTATTTTTAGAATCACATCCACACACTTTTGGTTTAGCTTACTATTTTAAATTTTGTTTCATATTTAAAATAATCAAATTTCTCAGATTATTTTTCTAATTTTAGGTATTTACGTTAACTTATTATTTCGTATATTAGATTCAGGTTTGTTTCCTCAAATTCTGTACCTGCAGTCTTTATTATAAATAATTATTATGTATAATTAAATATTAATTACAATAATTATTAGATTATTAAATGGAATTAGGATTTTCGTCAGTTTAATTTATTTATTAATAAGAACTATACAGAATAAGAACTTATTTTATATAATTGTAAAAAATAATTCTGGCATATAACAAGGTATATAGAATATGGCATATATAACAAGAATAACTTGCCATTGAATTGGTAAAGTAAAGCATTGACTTACTGATTATACAAAATAATCCGTTACATATTAGAATGCTTTTGGATTAATTATCACTAACATTTTAAATGAATTTTTAAAATAATGTGTAGCTTCATAATGATTCAATGAAATATGCATATTCAGGTGGAAGGAGTTCAATGGGTGATCGTCAGACGTTATATTCCTATCCGAATGGGTCAAATCATTTAACTGGTTGATTATTATCACCATACATAACTAGTGAGGAATAGTAAGCACTAATGACTTTACAAAGTTTTTAATAAAATAACCGCTTTCATGTAATCCTGTAACTGTAATTTAATTGTACCATAAAAAATCAATAAAATATAATATACTTCATTAATTAGAAGGTATCGAAGTTGCTAGTATACGTTTTTTTATTTTATAAAATTATATGTAAGCCAGTTGTATTATTATTACCGCGTAAAAATGAATGCTCTTAAATATAAATCCAAAATAAATTATTAATTCAATATCTACGTTCAGCATATTTAAGAAATTAGGAATCAATTTCAGTTAAAAAAAAAAAAAATTTGTAACATATATCGGGCATGTGACTTTGAGATAATATTATTATTCCAGTAAGAAAAATCGTATCTCACCAGAAGCAGTTTCGCTTTTCTTCGCTGTTTTTAAATCCACACAAATAGAATGCACATATTCAAACTTTATACCGGGCCTACGTATCGAAGTATAAGAACGCGTAAACAGTGACCGTGTTAGAGATTTTACAATATTTTTACATTCCTCACATTCCCTTAATGTTTTTCAAAGACTTTGCAACAGCATAAAACACTAATATCCCTATAACTCTGTCCGGTGGTGCAACATTTAAGGTGGATGTCACAAACTTTGGGAGAAATGATAGTGAACAACCAAAAGTTGTTGAGTAATATTTAAAGCGCGGTGATTCATTGGTTTGTGCGTGTCGCACTTTTTGTACTCACTTTAATATTCGACGAGTAAGGTCCGGTTGCGTCATCTT
This sequence comes from Eubasilissa splendida, assembly GCA_031772225.1. NCBI lineage: Eukaryota > Metazoa > Arthropoda > Insecta > Trichoptera > Phryganeidae > Eubasilissa > Eubasilissa splendida. The sequence continues at coordinate 50,238,162 of CM062845.1, forward strand.
CGGTTACCATAAACTTTACTTTTAAACTTAGTTTATCCGAAAACGCGTTGCGTCATCTCATTTTTGTCGCTTACTTTTAACTTTAACTATAAACCGCCGAAAATCTCCGCTTAAATGTAAACTTTACTAATGCACATGCGCACTGCGCGCGAGCCACTGACAGATGTCACCGAAATCGAGTATTTTTCAATTTTTGACACTGTAGTGTCGAAATGTACAATATTATGTCGGATAGCAGTGATATCACAGACTTTTTTGATGACACACTACTTAAACAGTATATTCTATATATCTTTTTCCGATAACGGATTGCATCCACTGGATTTGTCATCTAGGGCACATTTGCATTATGCGCATCCACTTGACATCCGTCATTAAAAGCATTCTTTTAAATTTTTCGACGTCGTATTATTGAAATGAACATTATTATGTCAGATAGCACTGATACCGATTCTTCTGACGATCAAATAATTGTTCAATACATCCTTAACAAGAAGAGCAAAATCTTTTAGGCCACAAAGTGATCATTTTATATGGGAAGATATAGATTTTATTGTAAGATTCCGCCTGTCCAAAATTATGGTTAGGTAACTGGTCTTGCTTATTTCAGACAATATAATGTCATCTAAAGTTATCTACTTCATAGGTATATAATAATATTTTTGATAAAGATCAGAAATCACGCAGTTCGTCCTGTAAACCAGGTCTCGATAACTTTGCATTTCTATGCCACAGGATCAATGCAAAGATGCACGGGTGATATATCTGGTGTACACAAGAGCACTATTTCACGGATTGCGAATAAAGTGAGCAGAGTAATAGCCGCTCTCAGATCACAATTTATGTATACCTGTATCTACCAAAGAAATTCAGCAATATCTGAATCAATTCTTCAACATTATAAAATTTCCAAACACGATCGGTGCAATAGATTGCACTCATGTGGAAATCCTATTTCCAGGAGGAACTAATGCGAAATACTATCAAAATATAATGGATTACTTCGCCATTAATGTGCAGGCAGTAATAGATGCCACAATGAAATACACAAATGTTGTTGCAAGGTAGCCAGGCTCAACACACGATAGTATTCTAGTCATTCTAGATTAAAAGGGCAACTAGATGATGGTATTTTTAATGAGAAACATCTCATTGGTGACTGGTTATCTACTCAAACCATACTTACTTACTTACTCCATTTACAAATCCAATATCTGTGGCAGAAAAACTATATAACGAGAGCCAAATCAGGACTGGGAATGTTGTAGAAAGAACATTTGGGATGTGGAAAAGGCGTTTCCCCGCAATAGGTATGAAACTAAGGCGGAGTATTGAAAGAGTGGAAGCAGTCATTATAGCCACAGCAGTGCTGCAAACTTTGGGACAACATTATATGAAATTGACTCTGAACCTGCACAGGATGGAAATAATGTAAGACGAGATCTAATAAATGGCTATTTTTCCCAATTATTAAACCAGCCATAGCATTTCATTTATTTATTCTTAATATTGTGCGTACAAATGTAAATATATATGTTCTAATATAAATAAGATCAAACTTATCTTACACATATTGGCTTAGTTTCATTTTAAATCTATGAAGTATCTTCATCTGGCATTTCATTAAAGATCTTCATCGCTCTGTACATCATTCATTTCTGAGATTTAGCCTAAATTGTTGTCACATTTATTTTACAATAATATTGGATCTATAATAAAACAATTCCTTCACTGTAAAAACTCTTTTATTATATTTATATATATACCTTTTAACATAAATCACATACAGAAATTACCATCATAAATTGAGTAAAGTCAAGTAAGTAAAATTAAAGTCAATAATTAGAAACTGTAAAGCCATACGACATAACTACACATTATTATTTTAATAATAGAAAAACGGTTTATGTTAATACCTTAAAATGAAAAGGGGTGAAACCACATTAGCTAAATACAGCAAGGCAATAAACATTTAAAAATAGAGAAATTGTTAATGTTTATAAAATTAAAGAAGTAAATTATTTAATTAATTACATATTATTTTTTTCTTTGACTAATTTAAAATTTAGTTGGGCCAAATATCTCTCAGCTTGACGTCTGACTAAAATTACAACATGCAGTTCTTGTGTATTGTCTATTTGTTAATTTGGGGTGATTGAATTCATTTTGCGTTTTGATTTATCTGCGAACAAAGAAAGGGTATATATTATAAATGAAATAATTAAACTAAATAAAAGCATTATCGATATCTAATATTTATATTTTTTTACATTATGTAAGTGTGCATACACCAGAAAATTAATTCATTATATTGTGAATTATCATTCTGTTCATTTTTTTGAGGTGAAGCATCAGTTGGCATTTGAATGCAATGCCAAGATATTCAGGCTTGAGGCCTGTGCTCAACATCTTCCACCTATGAACATACAAACATATTACATTTGTATAATTGATTTGCTTACAATTGGGGTAATCATTATTTATTTGTTTTTAAAAGGTACCATATTAAATGCAAAACTAGTAATAAAAAAGTTTTCTTAATTAAAGTGATAAGATTCGCACTGCAAGGCCTTGCAGAGTACTTACGGTTAGAATCTGTATCATCATCAAATACCGAAACTCGATATCCATTGACATCTGCATTACACCTCGTATCCATTCTGCTGTTTCTTGCTTCGTCTTGGATTCTCTGAATAAATATTAAAAATAATGTTTATTAATACGTAATTTACAACATAAACTTTTAAATATAGTTAAAATACAAGAATACTTACTTTATATTGACATTCATCGTTCAAAAACGGTCAATTGCTCATTTCGGGAAAGTAAACACACCAATTTAACGTAAACGTCAAATGAAGCGTCCTACACGTGTTGCCATAAGCAAAATTACTCGCGCGGCATTTGTTTTTGAAAATGATATTTTAAGAGGCCTATGTAATTGCTACACTGGATAACTATAAACTTTGTTGACGCAACTCGATTTCTGTCAAATTATTTGAATCTCGTTTAAAAGTAAACGAGTTTGAATGTAAACTCGTTTGAATCTCAGTTATGGTTACCGAAAATGACGCAACCGGACCTAAGTGATAGGCCGAGCACGTAACTTATCTGGTGTTGTGTTTAAAAGTTCAAAGAAGAAGGGGCAATGCAATGGTTAACCAAACTCCTCCGGGCCCATTAACGTCAGCAGCGATACCACAACATGTGGCTCAAGTTAGACGTGCAATAATCGATAAAGAACATTGCAGCCTGTACTGGACGAAAAAAATCAACCGTACACGTTATTTTGAAAAGAAACTACAGTTTCACCCATAAAAAAAGAATATTCTTTACGTGAAACCTCAGCGAGAACGATGATGGAACGTTTTGGAACAGCACAAATGCTTGGAAACATATTGTTTACTGACGAAGCACATTTTCATATCGATAGCTATATTAATAAAAATAACATGACATACTGGTGCCCCGACAACCCGAAAGAACGCTATCAAAAACGTTTGCATTGTCCAAAAACGACAGTGTGGTGTGCAATTTCTGCCCGAGGGATAATTGGCCCTTATTTTTTTAACCAGCGAGAGATAGTCACTGCTGACGTGTATTGCTGAATGATCGAAGAGTTTTTGGTACCGCAACTGCAGCTGTTTCCCGGGTTCAATAACCGAACACAATTTCAGCAAGACGGGGCCACTCCACACACAGCTAGAGTTTCAATGGAGAAGCTGACGGGAATTTATCCCAATAAATTAATCAGTAAGTACGGAGACAAACCCTGGGCACCTCGGTCACTGGACCTTATACCGTGCAACTTTTTTTTGTGGAGATACTTTAAGTCGAGAGTTTACAGCAACAACCCTCGAACAATTCAGGCCCTACAAGAAAATATCCGCCGTGAAGCTGCCGCCATTGAACCGACGCTTTGTTCTCGCGTGTTCGCAAATTTAAGAGTCTGATTGCAAAAGTATCTTGAGAGAAATGGACGGCATGTAGAAGATATTGTTTGTAAAACATAAAATCCGCATCGTTAAACTCTATTTTGTATAAATAAAATATGAGAATAACATTGTAGTTAGTAAAATTTAATATTAAACTTGAAAATATTCCGCTTGACACCTTTATGTATATAATATATATCTTCAGTGTGTGACTTCGAACAAACAAATTAACGAAAGGTGCTATAGAGAGAAGAATATCATTCTTCAAAATTTGTTCGAGAGTACTTCCAGCTCACAGAACAGTATCATTAGTGATGACGTCACTAGAGTGAAACTAACATTGTCGGATCTGGACAACTCAATCAGTAACGAAGATATGAAAATCTTCAGAATAGGGAAGAAAACAGAGAATAAACCTAGAAAGATCAAAATAGAATTCTGTGAATCTAAATGAGTAAAAAATTGAATAAATAAAAAGCACCTACTTAAAAATAACTATCGATTATACCATGAACTCTCCTTCATGCAACGGAAGCAATTACATAGTTCGAAGGCTGAACTTGAAACCCGGAAAAGAAATGGCAGGCTAGATATCAGTATTAAATACTTTAAATAAAAATCCCAGAATAGTAAGCCTTACACCAAAAAACTAACCCAAACTAGTGTTTACTATCAAAATATTAGAGGCATTAGAACAAAAATAAATTAATTCAAATACAATTTACCAATGATGGATTATGACATATACTGTATTTCTGAAACATGGCTTAATAATACAGAATTTGGCTTATCCAATCACGCAATATATAGAAGCGATAGAAATTTAATTACCAATACAAAATCTAGAGGAGTATTAATTTCAGTTAAATCCGAAAGATTTCATCAAAAAGAATTGAATGTCTAAAAAATAATTTGGAACAACTTTTTGTTATGGTTTCGTCAAAAATGAAGAAGATAATAGTATTTTTTATTTATTATCTTTGTTTTATTAACCACTAAATACCATTTTCTTCTTCAGGATGTCATAACTAACTAAAACATATATTATTGTTTCTTTATCAGAATGTATTTTAAAAAAAAAAAAAAGATTTTAGTATCTAACTAAAATCGTTAATTAATACAAATTTACTCGAATAATTTTTAGGAAAAAATTTTAGAATGGGACTCGTAGTTAAATTTAGTTGGTTGTTTATAATTATTTGATTAGTTTTACACGCTTTATTTATCTCCAACGATTCCAAATTATTTAATTTGTGACCAACACCGTTTATATGCAAAATTGACAATCCCAATTTTTTATCAAAACCATGACCATTTTCTATCAAATGATTAGAAAATTCTGAAAACCCGCTATTGTTCAAACATCTCAAATGCTCCCTTACTCTTATATTAAAATTTCTACCCGTTTATACTAACTGTTTTACCTTCGTATGACTTATACTGAGTTAATGATAATACGAGTAGATGCAGCGATAATATCAAAAAGTAGGGTCCCGCACGGTCGATTTATTGCAGAACACTGGTTTCACTAATATACAATGTACCCTTTTATTGGAAAATTTACAGTCCATGTATGTCCACGTATTGTTTACAGTTTGAATTGAATAAACAAATATCACATATCTCATTAATGATGAATATCCCAATAATTGTGTATTCTTGGACATATTAAAATATTGCTCAATTTAATAAGTCTATAGTGGATAACGCGTTTTAATTAATTATTTAAGCGCAGTCCGCATGGACTGCTGGATACGGCTAAAATATTACGTTATACATAGTAAATGCGAATTAGATGTATGGATGATGGTTTTGAAAACGGGAAGTCGCCCAATTGTCACATTACGCGTCTTACAACGGGACACCGCATTTCTTCCGGCTCTGGGCTCTGGGCTCTGCGCTGACTGAACACGGTAGATAGCTAATGGCTAGTGAGCCGTTATGTTTTGAGCGCAGAAGTGAGAAGTGACGGCCTGATATACAAAGTCGGTAGGTAAGATTGCCTACGATTGGAACAACCGACGCGCGACGTCCAGCTTATACGAGAGCGACCTTGCTACAATGTTGCTATCAACTTATCGGCAATAAAATATAATAACATTATCTACACTCGTGTGCATAAACTGTCATTTATTAACGCAGTGGTGTAGCTTTAATAAAAACATTATTTGCGTTGTCGGCGGTTAGAACTCGTATTGGAAACAAGTGTGTAACTAATAATTGGGCCCCAATATAAAATGGAAGGGCCTCTCCATATGTATTATATATTTAAAGAGTAAAAACAGAAATGGTCCCGTGCCCACTTGCTAGCCCCGAATCAGCCCCGATGATGACTAAAATGTAGCACGAAACGTCGGTGATGGACAAAACTAAAAATGATATTGGAAATCTCACCAATGACCGCATAATTTTTGGTGTAATCCTCTAGCCTAAAAGTATAGTTTGAAAAAAGTAAACATATCACTCCGATATCCATGCTTATATTTATATCATCGACATAGATATATTATAAATAAAACAAAAATATGATTTAATTATAATTTTTAAAGACACAATAATGGTAGATCGGCACCATTATTGTGTACAGATAGTACTGGGTGGAGTGTGAACATCAACATTAATAAACAAAATGTATCACAATAAAATTAATGTTAAAATTAACAATTTACTATAAATATGTGATTCTTATTGGGTGGTTTTGGGGTTGAATAGTTATTTTAATGTTTTAATTTTTGGCAACGTCGAATACTCAAAGATAGACAAAATGACAGATAACCCTTAATTGAATACTGCCTCCAATATTCAATAAGTCAGATGCTAGACTTGTAGATTTGAACTAGAGCTTGAGATACTTCGACGTTCGGACGCGCGTTCTACTATCCAGAAAACAATATTTTCTTATCCTTTCCATCTTTCGTGTTGAGTGGGGACATGGAAAATTAAGGCAAAATAAAAATAAAAATGGACACTTGAAGTGAGGTCCTGGAGACGTTTGTTAAGAATATGAGACGCACCGATGTCTTCATACATATAGTACAGTCGAAGATTTCTGACGGGTGTCTCGCTAGAAGCATATTTCAGACATCTCGCTAGAAGAAATGATGGCCTGGAGCGGCTCGCGGTGATTTGCGAGATGCCGAGGGTACCGTTAGAAGGGTTCTCCGCGGAGATAGCATCCTCAGATATGAGGAAACGAAAATAATGTTAATAAGATGCTTCCGGGAAGACGATGACGATGGCCGCAGCATGCAGAGCACTCGCGCAGCACGCGGCCAGGTAATGCTCATTGTTTGCAGAGGTTTGCCAATCGCGCTGCTCGCACTTCTGCCACTGCACCACTGAACTCACTAACATTAGTATTGAGAACTGTTCAGTCGGAAACTCGACGTCGGCGGCCGGCCAGCCAGTGAGACGAGCATTACCCGAGTCATATTTTTGACGCTATGGAACTAAGAAATGTAAATGAAAAATTACTTATTATTTAAAAAATAAAATAGTTTTCGTACCGCCACACTGATTGATCGCCAGAAAATATCCTAGAACCATTAGCCTGGGAGACAATTATCTACGAATGTCATGTCATATTCGACTTAATTTTCTAAATGTTAATTTGCGAAATGAATATTTTAGTTTACATTCAAATCAAAATATTTATATGAATTTTTTAATTTTTATCGGAAACGGGCGGAGAACTCTACGTGAAAGGAGAACAAATAACTCTAAATGCAAAGTGCACAAAAATGAGCAAAGATCGTGGATCGATTTGGTGAAGATCCAGTTAGCGTGCAGGGGTTTTGCTGATGCATTTCATTTGCTCAGTAGGTTAATTGGAGGAAAGATTTTGAATCGCTGTAATGTAAAGACATTACCCAAGGAAAACGTTGATAGAAAGGTAAATTGTCACGCAAAGATGGAAACAGACGCACACTAGACTAGTATTCTCTACCACGCTCACCGTCGTATGGTTTTGGCGCCCGTCTTCGGTTGTATTTTTGGTGCTAGGTGTATTGAAACAATAATATAGTGGAGTAAGGTAAATAGGGGATGGAAAATATGTAAGATTTTATGAATGTGTCACAATAAGATTTTGACACTTGCGTGCAGTGCCTATCTGGCTCATTTTCATTCAATACACTCGTATAGAAATGAGGAATAAAAGATAACGAGTAATTGGATTGCACCGGTGGATCAAACGCCAGCGAATCTCGTCACCCGCTAGACTCGGTGTCCATGTACCTGTCTCGGAAGGATGGGAATGGTCTCTAACAATAACAACCCTGATTTACACATTGATTACACTATATTTACACATTGATTACACTATATTTACACATAAAAGTTACACAAGTTGCGTGAAATTGTTTTTGGGACACATCCCGCTAAAAGCAGCTGATGACACCGTTATTTGTTTAAATCAATCTACTTTGGTCGGGTAGTGGCAACGGATTCGCCTCTCTCTCTTCTGCATCTCCATGAATCTGCGCCACACCCGCAGATTTACAGCCGCGTGTTACCGTTGTCCCACCTCGCCACGGGTCCAATCTCTCGCCTTGATTTCCTCGGGGCCGTCCCGACGCGAGTTCCTCTACGTGGTAAACTCGGGGACCAACCTCTCCCAAATTTACCACGGGTTTCCAGGCTTCGTAATCTGCGTCTGCCGCCATTGGTTTCTCCTGCGGCCCAGGCTCGCGCGCCTGACCTCCTCCGTCGCCTGTAAAAAGTTTCCCTTTCCACTCTCGCTTTCTCTCTTCGACGGCATCTACTCTGGTCGGTAATGCAGCGCTCGGTCTCTCGCGTATTTTGAAATGTAATATCACAATATATATATATATATATGTATTGCGACATGGTCGCCTATACGTGACTGTAATCGTCAGGATAGGACGCCATGCTTCACACCACCGTAAGTCTTTGGTTGCAGAATTTACATACTGTCTTGCCTGTCACTCCACCTTTCATGCTCAGGGAAAATAAAAGATTATTACAAATTTTTAACATTAATTTAATATAAAGAAACTAGGCAAATAAATATCCTCAACATTACTGCATAATTCGCAATTCAAACAAGAGATTGAGCTCAGCAAATAAGTCACATAAAATCCAAAGTTTACAATTAAAGTTTTACCAAAACCAAAGAGAAAAAAATTGTTACCTGACAGATTGTCAAGGCAAGCATAAAACATAATAACATGGTAAATAGAACGATAAATATTAGCTGGAAAACCATGAGTTCCATAATTTAATAGAGAACCAAATATTCTCTAAAACGACAACTAAGTTTGAAATTCCTGGTACACAAATAAATGAATTTTTACAACCATTATGTTAGCGTCAATCATTGTCCATTCGTCAAAATTCACTGGTTCCGTCCAATCGGTCAGTTGAAGGAATACACAGAAGACTTCTCTCTTCTGGCGCCGTACATCACACAAACAGGATTCTGATATCTGCTTTCCACGAGTCTCGCACATCGCTTGTGGTTGGAGAAATTCACTCCATGTAGTAGTCCACGTCAGAGTACCACGTTGCCCTCATTTTTTGCACGGGAGAAATCCTTACCGTGCATTCAAGGTGTTGTAGCCTGGCTCCTTAATTATCATGTCCACAACATGAGTCGTGACAAAAGGCAACAATACTACCACTTTGTAAGATTGTATATTGCAAGTCATAGGGCATCCTTTAGAGCAGTTTCCATTTGAGAGCGGTAAAAGGAAGATCAAGGTAGTTGTATGTAAGAATTTACGTAGAGAAATACATTAAAAATTTAAACCGCGCATTACACCAACAAAGGTACCATTCTCCTGGTAGAGGATATTGCCAGCTTCAGGCTAGAAACCCTTCTGAAGAGTGGAAAAATCAATTCCATACCTTCCTCCTAACTGAAGATCGCAAAGTCAAGACGGTTATCAGGGGCATCCCCACGGATGAAACCGACCTGATGGAAGAACTAACATCACTATTCTACCCAGCCAGCTCAGTTCACCGCATGCCCACAAGACCCCTCCCGATCCTCAATGCCCATGATTCTTGTACAATTAAATAAATCCAACAAAATATTTTTCAATTGGATTCTCTATTTTTTCTTAAGGTCACAGTCGAACCCTACTTTCACAATTCCTCAATGTCAAGATGCCGGAACTTCGGTAACTCAGTCATGTTATGCCGTTTAAACCCCAAATGAGTGAAGTGCGCTGGTAACCATTTCACACACTTATGCACAAAAGTGAGGGAAGATGGGCCAGCCACTTATACAAATTGCTCTGGGCCTCACCCCCACAAACTACAGAAGCTGCCTTCGTCTCTGACACGCAAGGTATCAACAATGGCCGTCCTTCATTCATTTCACATCACGTAAATAACTTAATATCATATGCAAATGTTGTATCCCCCCCATTCTAAATCACTCAATCTTCCTCCCCGATAAGTTCTTCTTCCTCTCCCCCCTGATCGACACCTTACTCCTCCACCATCATCAATTTTCAATTTATTAAAAAATATAAGCCTCTCCAGAGTCGGCGAACTTCTCGCCGGCATCATCCCTAGATTTGCCCTCGCCTCGTCCGTATCAGATTACTTGTCTATTATCCATCCCCTCCATCATATCCCTCTTCAACTGAACTAGGACTGCCATAATCTCATCCGACCCCCTCATTGACTTATTGATGTACCAAAACTGGATAATTCTTCCAGCAAAGAGCACAACAGGCATAATCTATACGGAGTGCAATCAATACCTGGAATCTGGTACATGAAGTACAGGTTCACTATTGTGACAACACTATCCAATACAGGTCGTTTCAATTTAAAACCAAAATCCATGAGAAAACGATCACTGATCCCCTAACATACATCTTTAAAAAAATACAGTTCTCATGCTAAAAGCAAGTAAACGATGCAACTGAAGAAGTTATTAAGGAACACATCCGTGGGTGAATAACTGTGGAGGAAGAACAAAGCCACTTCCTGTGAACTTCCTGTGTGTGTGTTGTGTATAGGAACACAGGAAATTATAGCCTGACTGTATTAAAGAGAAAATATCCATGATAGTTTTTGAATGGATAGATGTCAGATGTTATGATAAATATAAGTATAATAATAACGTATTTTTATTGAATGATTTCATCAAACTAGGAATCATTTCATATCAAGTATAGTTAAACCTAATACATTTACTTTGCGGTCAATAATTATCCAAAAACAATAATATTCCGAAACTAAGTAAGGGTCATTATTTAGAACATATTTAGAGGGTAGGCGTTTATAAAAAATATATTACCCCAATTGAGAGACATCTAATAAACCTATATATTAAATACCTCTTACAAATTTTTCAGACCATATTCCCAATTTAAGATTTTTTTTTTCGTATATAGCAATCACTTTGTGGTTTGACATATTAGATTAAATAAAACACAATCGCTTTGTATAAAACCATGAATTTACACACCAACCGGTTTCGCTTAGCTCAAGCTTTGTCAGGGCGTATTTAAACTAACAATAAATACGAATAGAGTGCATTCGTATTTACATAAAGAGGGAGGTAGAATATAATATTACATGTGAAATAGAGAGAAATAATACACATATATATATATATATATATATATATATATATATATATATACACACAGAACATCAAGGGATACAGAATATAAATTTACATGTGAAAGAGAGACAAGATACATATACAGTTAGACGGAATATCAAGGGAGGGGACAGTGCAATTTTGATGGATATTAAATTGAATTAAAAATAAAAATACCTAATATGGGGCTACTGGATAAATTAATTTGATTATTAAGAATTGCAGTACCACTACACTACACTACACTACACTATATTACACTATAATTACATAAATTTATACTACCACTGTTCCGTATTCATAGAACACATTTTTGGAGTATCTTGAGAATCGGCCGCGACCCATATTATCGACACATTTCCACGTTCAAATTCCTACCTATCCTTTTTTCTTACTGCTTGTCTTCAGTGTGAAAAGTGATCTTAACGTCTTATCCAACTTATCGTAACCCTTATCCATTAATCCAAATCCTTTCTTTCCTCTTCCTTTCTTCCTTTACCCCCCCTCCCCCCCTTCGGTGTTTCCGATTTACGACAGGAATCGTCGTAATCCAGTCCGCGGGACGCGCGACTCCAAGATCGCGCAATTCGTTAGATAGATCCTATCGGCGTAGGATCTATGTTTTATTTTCGACCACTATTGGTGTAAATACACTATAATTACATAAATTAATTTGATTATTAAAAATTGCACTATTAGAATATATATACACTATAATTCTTTATATATAATATTCATAACCTTTTTCTTCTGCGCTCTTGGCGCACCTGAAAATCGAGAAAATAGTGGTCATGTTAGAGTTCTTTTGTTATATTGCATATATTATATGTATATTGTTACGTAAGGCGCTGGCACCGGTGGATCGAACGCCAGCGCATCACGCCACCGTATGGATCAGTATGTGGGTGTCGGTGTATAAGGTGTCAGAGTGGCTGGTTCGGATGGATGGAAATAGTCTCCAATAATTAAAATACTTGATGATAATTAATTAAACAATTGACACTTTAATTACATTAAACGTGAGAAATCCAACATTGTAAGTATGTAGAGAGTTCCTAATCTTCTATAACTAATAGATCTTTCAAACAAAGTTCGCCACTTCAGAGTGACAGGGAAACGCTTTACCAGGTTTGTAATTTCACTGATACTTTACTCATCCGAAGGGTTGTGGTGGCGAACGTTTTCAAGCCGATACGCGCCCGGGCTAAAATTGACATCAATCTTTTGTGGGGCCAAGTTGGAAGGCCTCGACTTGTTCACACGGCTCTCCACCAGTATTTTCTACACAAGTCCCAGCAGGTGATCCTTCCTTGACGCGGGTAAATCGGGATCCTGATATCTCCTGAATTCACCGTGTCTAAATATGCCTTGTTGCAATAATCTTTTCTTCATTTTTACGGTAAAACGCCGTCCGGCGCTTGCTCCACACACATTTTTTGCCGTTTTTCCGTAAAAATGAAGAAAAGATTATTTATTATAGATGATATTATATATATATATATATATATATATATATATATATATATATATATATACATAGTTTATATCATAGCAGAGGAACCTTCAGTGTTTAAAATAGAACAACTATATAGATACTGTATTTGAAATCGTTGAAACATTAGGAATATTTTTAGGAGGTTTACGGGTGGACTGTAATATATAGTTATTTAGTAGCTTTGTAGACACTGACGAGAAAGAAATATGCAGGAAAACGCACGCAGGGGTGATCTGGTACATGATTTTATTTCAAACAAACTCATGGACCAGCTTCAGGCCTTTAACAGAGTACTCTAAATGCGGCGTAACTCTCTAGAAAGTTACAAAATATATTTTAGGTAAAAATAAACCCTACTCTTCTCATATCACGCATCTTAATTGGACAGGAAGAGTTTACCAAGGGTTGGGATAAACTGAGCTTCTAAATAACGTATTATAGTTCTTCAACGCTCTCGGGGGGCACGCACTGTCCGAATAGTTTGGCGTTGAGGGATGGCGCCGGTCAGCAGTCATCAGGTACTTTCTTTTACGTGAGTTCGGAAGTCGACAGACGCATATAACGTATAACTGCGTGAATCAAAAGTGTCGGATACAGATGTGGAAACACGGAGAAACATGGAATTATTCAACGTAGGTACATGTCAACCATGCTGCTCAGGATTATCTGTCCCCCTTCTCTTCACAACCCTTGCCAAGTGGCAAACAGACCTGCCTTAATGTCAACTCGAAATTTTTCATTCATCGCCCATAAATTCTTTATAATCAATTTAAAGTATATTTTTCCTTTAGATAATTAAATGTATTTTTATAAAAAAGTTTTTACTTATGAAAGACTCAATTACGTTTCAAAAGGCGATGCTTTTCAAATTTCACATTTCTCTATCCAGATGTTTCTTTCAGGGGCTGGCGAAGGCTTTGGCGCTCGGAACCGTAGTAACTTTGCTAATCCTAGTCTTCCTAGTGAAGCAATCGTGGAAACGCAGAACACCAGATGTTAGAAGAGCACCATCTTTTGATAACTTTAGAGTGAAAGAGATCGCAGCACAATTACAGAATCTTCCAATAGTCGATTGGGAGTGGTATAAGAATAAGCGAGAGCAAATGTTTTATAAAAATATGACGTGCGCACCTTATCCTTCCGTACTCAACGTAGAGTTTGACAGTCTGAACTGGCAGACACTGCGAACGGACGCCGGCACGTTCTTCCTTTACGGGGCCTACTGTGATACGCGACACACTGCGAGTGGGCCAAGCGTACGCGTTCTGGCCATGCTCGACCGGAGCGCCCCCACCTTCAGCGTTTACTGTCAACTCTGGTTCGAAGACCGGAATGAGCCCCTTTTGGTGGAGACTCGCGACTTCAGCTACATTTGGTACAGCGCGTGGGGCGGGAGCCGCAACGGAACGCTTCAGCCGTACGTGGTGACTTGCCGCCTGCCTCCCTCGGCCCCTGCCGCGCCGAGCACGATGTCGCTGGTGCGTCGGCCATGTGACCCTGCCTCCAACCATCTGCGGGTCGTATGCGACAAGCCCACCCGGCCGAAACCTTTCGCCGTTTGCGTAAAAGGACTCGACTTCCCGCACCGCGATTTCTCGGTCCGGCTGGTGGAGTGGCTGGAGCTGCTGCTCCTCCTCGGGGCGGACAAGGTGTTTTTCTACCAATTTAAAGTACATCCCAACGTGACCAAGGTGCTGCGCCACTACGCGGACCGCGGAAAGGCAGTCGTCACGCCCCTGACGCTCCCTGGAGGGAAGCCAAATTTGGCGCCATTGCAAAATCTATATTTATCTAAGAATATATTGCAAAAGCGTTTGAACGAAGTCATTCCTTACAACGACTGCCTGTATAGAAATTTGTATTCATACGATTATATAACGCTTTTAGATGTAGACGAAATCATCGTACCGGTCCGAGACTCTGACTGGGGCAGTCTTTTGCGGCGACTGGGGGCAGACACCCGCACCCGCGCCTCGATGGGGGAGGTCGCTTCCTACAACGTTCGCCACGTGTACTTCTTCGACGACATGTATCCGGAAGACTCTCGGCTTCGGAGCGTGCCTGCCTACACACACATGCTGCAGCACATTGTCCGCGCTCTCAACTGCACCCCTCCCTTCCATTACGTGAAATCCTTCTTTAAAGTCAGCAACGTCGTGTCCGTCCACAACCACCTCCCGATCGCAGTAGCCGCCTCGGTCAAGCAGAAGTCCTACTCCGTGGATACCGCATACGCCAAGGTGCACCACTTTCGTAAGGATTGCGTCCCTGAATTGCGAAGCGTTTGCCATGAATTTCGAAATCATACCGAAGTAGACACCGCGGTGTTGAAGTATAAGGGCGCACTAATTTCTCGGGTGACTCGGGCGCTCCGCACCCTAGGATTTATTCAAAAATAAAATATACGCTTATCGTCACATTGATTTATTCCATTCCTAGATGATATTACATAACCATAATCATCTCAAGTCTAATCGTACTCTTCCATATTCCTACAAGTAGAATATCTTACACACAAACTCATTTATTCACCGTTCATGAAAATACCACAATGAGAAGTTAACAGAAATTCACTTTTTTAACATTAGCCTTTTTACGCTTAATGAGATTTATTTTATGAACCTCTACATTTTTAATTTTAACCAGTGATTCTACCTACAAACACATCTTGCTCTCCCTTTACCACAACAATAGTTTCAACCTTTTCTACTGATATTATATTACCTTATATTATAAACTGCTATATTACCTTATATTATGTACTTCATTACTACTTTGCTTAAACTTATCTGTGGATTTTAAAAATCATTGTGATTATTTATTCTGTTAAAATCGGCTTAATTAATTAAATAAATAATTTTAAACAGTAGAAATACATATATTTTGGCAGATTTTGTAAATAATTACTTGAATATTGGTTCAATAAACTACATGCACACATGAGTGGTTTGTGTTTACATTTACCATGTTTAAGATACGGTACCTTTTCTATCTATCTCTTGTGGTAGCTTATTGTATATCCGTGGTCCTATAAAACATGCATGTTTTTGAGCAAATGAGGTTTTTATTAACGAGACAGCTAGTCCCTCATTGAGTTTTTGCCTGAGTACACTTAAAATGCGTGATAAAGCGTAGGGCTCTGTTTTCATGTATGTCTTTCAGCAGCGTCTGAATAATTGGCTGACATTATTTAGCTCTTTGAGTTTTTGGAATAGCTGCTCTGATTTATGCTGAAAATATTTATTGAGAATTATTAAAATTATGGATTTTTGCATTTTAATCAGTAGTGAAGTATTGTGATGGCGGTTCCACCCCAGCTTGCTATACCATATCCTATGATAATTTGACAGAGCGTTAAATACACATTACGCATTTGTTTCAGGTTCAGCATGTTCCTTAAAATCTTGAAGCAGTACATAAGTTTCTTACTTACCAGGAACACGTCGACACGAGCTTCTCATCAATAGTAACCCCTAGATAACGAATAGTTTTGGCGTGTCTTAAACACTCATCTTTTCCATCCCACATGTTACTCGTATCACATGTGTATATGGGTATGTTAGGGTAAAAATACGGTTAACCTGCTTTGTTTATGCTAAACGTAAAATGAGACAAAGTTATTTGTTTTTAATTATATTTATAATGTAATACCACAAAGTTATAGCGGAATACAACAGCATAAAATACTTTGTTTTACTTGAAATTAGAATAAGTGAATTATTGTTGTCATAGTTTAATTGTTCTCAGATTCTTTTCAGCTTTTCCGTTCACTTTTTCCCATGTCGTGTCTTTATAGAGAATAGCCGTAGTTTAGCTTCATTGTATTCATTGCTGGATAAGTTATTTATATAAATTAGAAAATGTATCAGACTTAAAGGGCACCCTGTCGTACACAAAATTAAATGTAATCCGAATCACTAACTTGTGGTGATTCACATATATAAAATCCAAAATTTCACGCGTATCTACAGTGGCGGTCAGCCGCTAACTACACGTGATCGATAAACAGCTGCGAAGGTAGCGGGGGCGTCTAACTTGGGGGTCTGAGAGAGGTCGGAGGAGATTTTGGACGCGGGGTGGAATCGCACGTGCTTATATGAGAAGATGTATAAATGTGGATAAGGCGAGAAGTGTGCGTCAGGACAGAGGAGTGTGGCGCTCTATCCTATCTGCCTACCCCCGCGGAGAAACGGCATGATAGTAAGTATGTATACTAAAATATGAATTAAATATATTAATTAGAAAGATATACATATAAAATCAATTTTATCGAATAATATTATTGTTGCGCCACCGGGATTCGAACCTGGATCTCTTTCCTAACCAAAGAAGGTGCATTATCCAACTATGCTACAGCGACAACATTTTTAGCGACAATTTTCGAAACTATATGTTTCCTTTTTAATATTAATACATTTAATCGTTCCATTATTTGAAAGAGCCATCTACCTTATTTTTCCCCGGTTAGGAAAGAGATCCAGGTTCGAATCCCGGTGGCGCAACAACAATATTTTTCGATAAAATGAATTTTATATGTATATCTTTCTAATTAATATATTTAATTAATATTTAAAATATCACAGACCGTCTGTTCTGAATAATTACAACTTCACAATAAGAATGTGTTCTAATAAGTATGTATACATTAGTGCAATAATTAGCGTAGTCCTAGATTATTAAAAAAATTCGACTTCACTTGGAAGAACTTAGAAATATGTTGAAACATGAATGTAAGTGATTGAAAGATTAATTATTTCCGCACTACTTCAATCGTGTGCTCACTTCTTTAATTATTCTAGCCTATCCTCTTTATTTAATTATTGTCTCCCATCTGTAAATTGTTCTATATATTTACGTATCTCGTTATTTGTATGTCCAGTTAACTTCAAAACCGACTAAATATTATTTCATTACTTTTTAGCCACGTAATTATGTATTTCGAAAAATGACTCATCAGTTGGTTTTGGTTTTGTATCCTTTAGAAATGACTTTTTAGACAATTTGAGCCATTTTTCGGTTTAAGCATTTTATTGAATATTTATTGTAACATGGTGGATTATTGTAAAATGGTCGATTGCATTCTTACGTCGAGGCCTGTTCAGGGGCTAGCGTCATCGTCGTGTCGCAGGTTGAAGATTTTCTCGCGCCTCCGATGCTCATACCACTGTGACAACTGTCGAGAGATTTACACGTCTTGCGTCATCTTCGGTTACCATAAACTTTACTTTTAAACTTAGTTTATCCGAAAACGCGTTGCGTCATCTCATTTTTTGTCGCTTTCTTTTATTATTATATTAACTATAAACCGCCGAAAATCTCCGCTAAAATGTAAACCTTACTAATGCACATGCGCACTGCGCGCGAGCCACTGACAGATGTCACCGAAATCGAGTATTTTTCTATTTTTGACACTATAGTATCGAAATGTACAATATTATGTCGGATAGCAGTGATATCGCAGACTTTTTTGATGAAAAACTAATTATACATTATATTCTTAACAGAAAAGTAAAACTTGGACCTCGGCACATAATTTTTTGCGGGAAGAAATGGGTTTTAATTTATTTTTTTCCGATAACGGATTGCATCCTCTGGATTTGTCATCTAGGGCACATTTGCATTATGCGCATCCACTTGACATTCATCATTAAAAGCATTCTTTTAAATTTTTCGACGTCGTATTATTAAAATGAACATTATTATGTCAGATAGCACTGATACCGATTCTTCTGACGATCAAATAATTGTTCAATACATCCTTAACAAGAAAAGCAAAATCTTTTAGGCTACAAAGTGATCATTTTATATGGGAAAAAATAGATTTTATTGCAAGATTCCGCCTGCCTAAAATTATGGTTAGGCAACTGGTCTTGCTTATTTCAGACAATATAATGTCATCTAAAGTTATCTACTTCATAGGTATATAATAATATTTTTGATAAAGATCAGAAATAACGCAGTTCGTCCTGTAAACCAGGTCTCGATAACTTTGCATTTCTATGCTACAAGATCAATGCAAAGATGCACGGGTGATATATCTGGTGTACACAAGAGCACTGTTTCACGGATTGTGAACAAAGTGAGCGGAGCAATAGCCGCTCTCAGATCACAATTCATGTTTACCTGTATCTACCAAAGAAATTCAGCAATATCTGGATCAATTCTACAACATTTAAAAATTTACAAACACGATTGGTGCAATAGATTACACTCATGTGGAAATCCTATCTCCAGGAGGAAATAATGCGAAATATTATCAAAATATGAAGGATTACTTCTCCATTAATGTGCAGGCAGTAATAGATGACACAATGAAATACACAAATGTTGTTGCAAGGTAGCCAGGCTCAACACACGGCAGTATTCTAGTCATTCTATATTAAAAGGGCAACTAGATCATAGTATTTTTAATGAGAAACATCTCATTGGTGACTGTGGTTATCTACTCAAACCATACTTACTTACTCCATTTACGAATCCAATATCTGTGGCAGAAAAACTATATAACGAGAGCCAAATCAGGACTGGGAATGTTGTAGAAAGAACATTTGGGGTGTGGAAAAGGCGTTTCCCCGCAATAGGTATGAAACTCAGGCGGAGTATTGAAAGAGTGGAAGCTGTTATTATAGCCACAGCAGTGCTGCATAATGTTGCCGAGCCACCAGACTTTGTGACAATATTATATGAAATTGACTCTGAACATGCACAGGATGGAAATAATGTAATACGAGATCAAATTAATGGCTATTTTTCCCAATTATTAAACCAGCCATAGCATTTCATTTATTTATTCTTAATATTGTGCGTACAAATGTAAATATATATGTTCTAATATAAATAAGATCAAACTTATCTTACACATATTGACTTAGTTTCATTTTGAATCTATGAAGTATCTTCATCTGGCATTTCATTAAAGATCTTCATCGCTCTGTACATCATTCATTTCTGAGATTTAGCCTAAATTGTTGTCACATTTATTTTACAATAATATTGGATCTACAATAAAACAATTCTTCCTCTGTAATTTTTATTTATTATATTTATATATATATATACCTTTTAACATAAATCACATACAGAAATTACCGTCATAAATTGAGTAAAGTCAAGTAAGTAAAATTAAAGTCAATAATTAAAAACTGTTAAGCCATACAACACAACTACACGTTATTATTTTAGTAAATAGGAAAACGGTTTATGTTAATACCTTAAAATGAAAGGGGGTGAAACCACATTAGCTAAATACATCAAGGCAGAAAACATTTAAAAATAGAGAAATTGTTAATGTTTATAAAATTAAAGAAGTAAATTATTAAATTAATTACATATTATTTTTTCTTTGACTAATTTAAAATTTAGTTGGGCCAAATATCTCTCAGCTTGACGTCTGACTAAAATTACAACATGCAGTTCTTGTGTATTGTCTATTTGTTCATTTGGGGTGATCGAATTCATTTTGCGTTTTGATTTATCTGCGAACAAAGAAAGGGTATATATTATTAAAGAAATAATTAAACTAAATATAAGCACTATCGATATCTAATATTTATATTTTTTTACATTATGTAAGTGTGCATACACCAGAAAATTAATTCATTATATTGTGAATTATCATTCTGCTCACTTTTTTGAGGTGATGCCATCAGTTGGCATTTGAATGCAATGCCAAGATATTCAGACTTGAGGCTTGTGCTCAACATCTTCCACCTATGAACATACAAAAATATTACATTTGTATAATTGATCTGCTTACAACTGAGGTGTGTATTATTTATTTGTTTTTAAAAGGTACCACATTAAATGCAAAACGAGTGATAAAAAAGTTTTCTAAATTAAAGTGATAAGATTTGCATTGCAAGGCCTTGCAGAGTACTTACAGTTAGAATCTGTATCATCATCAAATACCGAAACCCGCTATCCATTGACATCTGCATCACATCTCGGATCCATTCTGCTGTTTCTTGCTTCGTCTTGGATTCTCTGAATAAATATTAAAAATAATGTTAAAAAATACGTAATTTACAACATAAACTTTTAAATATAGTTAAAATACAAGAATACTTACTTTATATTGACATTCATCATTCAAAAACGGTCAATTGCTCATTTCGGGAAAGTAAACACACCAATTTAACCTAAATGTCAAATGTCAAATGAAGCGTCCTACACGTGTTGCCATAAGCAAAATTACTCGCGCGGCATTTGTTTTTGAAAATGAGATTTTAAAAAGCCTATGTAATTGCTACACTGGATAACTATAAACTCTGTTCACGCAGCTCGATTTCTGTCAAATTATTTGAATCTCGTTTAAAAGTAAACGATTTTCAATTCAAAATAGATTACATCTCAGTTATGGTTAAAGAAGATGACGCAACCGGCTCTAACCCACGATAAATATTAAACACTGGTGAGTACATGCAATCTTGGTGCATCTCTTTAGTCTCATGCAGTCTAGATGCAGTTTGTATATTTATGAAATATGTTTCCATTGATAAATAAAGAACACCGCGTCAAGTAAAGCAGGCAGATCTTTCCAGAAGTTCTTGATAAATATTTTCCGGAGTTAAACCTTTCCTAAGAGAGGAGAATTTTGATCCGATCTAGACATACCCACGGGTGTGCAAAAAGACAACAAGACAATCTCTGTCGGTCCCCATTAACTAAACTTTTTTACTTAAGATATTATGTCATAGTAGAGTATGACGATGATAACATTGAACGTCAAAGGAGACACCTGAGCGTTCATGCGAGTATGCTGTCACAGCGTTTCTACCGATGCAGAAAGACGAGAGACAGATCAAAAGAAGCAGAAAGTTAAAGTTAGGAGGAGACGAAACTGTGCTAACAGTGAATGCTTTTTTGACGGAGACGGATGTTAATGTGGGAAGGAAGGTGGACGACGAGAGGTGACCCTCCTCCTTTATCCGGGCTTGGGACCGGCACCGCCGTTCGATTAGAGCCGTTAACCTACCGGGCGGAGGCGGAGTTACCTAATAAAATGTATCACTTCTTGAAATTAACGAGCTGGTAAGTAAGTACCCGAAGAAAACGAAATAATTAATATATTATTATATTTTTAAAATTGGCAAAATTAACTTTATGGTTAAAATTCATTATTTTTTTATTTTTAACATTGTTTTATTAACCACTCATTGAGTAAAAATACATCCACCGGTTTTCCCTAAAAATTATTCTAGTAATTTTGTATAATCAAGTAACAATTTGAGATAGGTACTAAATTTATTTTTTAAATAATTATTGTTTTTTAAAAATAGATTCTGTTAAAGGAACAATAACATATGTTTTTGATTAGTTATTAAACCGGTACATGTATTTTTTTTTTACTCAATAATAAGTGGTTAATAAAACAAATAAAAAAATAAAAAATGAATATTATTAGCGTGTTCGTCTAGTGATTAAGAGATGTAGTGGTCGTTCCGGGAGACCAGCAAGTAAGTCGTATTTGCACACCCAAGCGTTTGCTTCGTTTGAAAATATATATATATTCCGTGAACGCATCTCTATTTGAAAAAGCAATAAAAAATATTACCAACGGAGAAACTTCGAGCCGGAGTATGGAAAATTAACTGACGGCTGTTGTTCGATTAAACATATATCCAAATCATTTTCACATTCATTCTACATGCAGTGTTTTAATGTTATGAAGGGGCGGGTAAACCTTTATTGTATAATACTGTAATTCATGCGTGCTTGTGAGATCCTTGTCTGTCAGATATTTGAAATAATTGAACATCGCCATGCTGCTGTGAGGGATTTCAGAGTCTCTATCATAATAGAGATCATTTTGAATGTCGCTTGCTTTTACCGCTGAGACTATCACTGCTGTGCTGTATCTGCCAAAATTATAAAAAAAATATTTATTTTTCTGGCCACTAGAGTAACGCGACCACTGCAATGCTAATTAAGGATGTCATATGAAATTTTTCTGATTTATTCTGATATTACGATAGTGCTGAAAAAAATATATAACCGTTTAAGCATTACGACAAGATAAATAAAAGTAAAATCTCATTACATTTTGTGTTTATTAAATGAATTTATGAGTTACATGTATACGAGTTTGTAGGGGATTGTTTTTTTTTAACTTCATTACACGTGACCGAGCATTTATGCACGAGACTCAAATCATTTGAGGTCAATTTGACAAATTTATTATATCATACGATATTTTTCTGATTTTTGTG
This sequence comes from Eubasilissa splendida, assembly GCA_031772225.1. Taxonomy (NCBI): domain Eukaryota; kingdom Metazoa; phylum Arthropoda; class Insecta; order Trichoptera; family Phryganeidae; genus Eubasilissa; species Eubasilissa splendida. Next base: position 50,261,385 of record CM062845.1, read on the forward strand.
GTAATAAAATATATTTGAAATTACTAGGTACGAGTTACGGTGTTCCATTAAATAAAGCGTTCTGAATTGTTAACGTGATTACGACTCATAGTAAAGATTTATTATTAATAACAAAAATATTTTTTTTTTCTAAAATTAATTTTGAAATGTGCACGATATTCCCGGTGCAAACGGTTAAATTCATAGAACGTGCATACGTGAGGTTTAAGTGTGAGAAATTTAAATCAATCAAATTATTATTATTACTCAAAATAATGCAATATTTAGATTTAACATTATAAAAGGGATAACCGTTGTTAATGTTATTAAAGCAAATTGGATTACACCAAATTTTTAACTAGTTAAATGGATTAATTTGTGAAAAATTTATGGACTTTAACGTTTCAATCACCAATTTATATTAATTTAAAGTAAAGTTAAATATTTTGCATATTTAAATCAGAAATGATAAAAATTGGTCAAATATGAGATTTCTGATAAGTCTATCAGAATCCTGTACAAAATTATTAATCCTAAAATTGATAAATTTTTACAGAAATAAATGAAAATACACCATCGGTCGCAGTGATTGATGATCGACTTACGGCAATCGTAACAGGTGCTTTAAAAATGAGATACAATTAATAATGCTCATTTTTAAAAACACCTATAACGAGTACAGCAGTCTAATAAACTGAAGCAGCTCGGTGAAGTGGTCCGCTAACAGGTCTCTCTTCATGAAAATAATGTCCGTAATTTCTTCCACATTTGCACGGCGTGCAGTAGATGGCGGCGTGGGAACAAAACGCAGTTTGTCCATTTATGAAGTCTGCGAGTATTTTTATTCTTTAATAAAGCAAAACACACCAAGCAAAGTAGACGGGTTCTTCCTGAAGATCTTCATAAATATTTTTTGACTCATTTTGCCTACCAAAGTCTGGTTATTGCCTCGCCGATATTATCTGCCTTCAGCCATAGTTGTTCCGGTACTCGTTTATTAAAATTAATTAAAATTATATCATAAAAGCATTAAATACACTACTTTCCCTATAATTCTATCAGAATCATGTACATAATTAAATACAAAATACTGTGAATCTATTGACATATTTAATCAAAACTTGCCGACTATTAGGTGACGCCTGCCGTCAATTTTAAAATGAAGTGATGTATTCTAGATACATCTTTAAACCCACTCTTCACGCGATGTTAACTTACACATACCAAACTATACATACTTTGCAACTAAGAATATCATAAACAAAAATAGTGGAATAGGGATATTCGTTTTACATACGTATACAGTACAAAATTTCAAAAAATAAATATAAAAAATTTAAACTTTTTAAAATTAAAAATCAAATACATAAGTCATTCATTTAACATATAAGCCATCTATAGAACTCACTTATCATCGATAATAACATTTATAGAGGAGTTAAAAAATATATTATAAAACTATAAAACGAGAAAACTATTGTTTTAGGAGACATAAATTTCAATATGGCTAACAACTACTCATGTAATAATACAGATAATTACTTAAATATGCTAGCTGAATTAAATTTCATGTCATGTATAAATGGATACACTAGAAACGTAAAAAATCAACTACCTTCTTGCATTGACCACATGCATTGTAACATTTCAGACATAAATAATGTTATTTCTGGTATCTTTCATAAAGAAGTCATTGACCACTACGCGTCTATATTTACTTACAAATACAACAAAAATATTAATCCTCATTTGACGGGAAAAAATTTGCAAACAAAAAATATACATGCGATAAAATTAAATGACACACTCATAAACAAATTAAATTCTGAAAAATGGACTAAATTATACCAATGCAACAATGTCAACGAATGTTGTAACATATTTGAAGACACCTATCTAACATATAAAAATTTGGCTAGTAAAATCACAAAGAACTGGAATATTGACGTAGCTACTTCTAATACAGTATATACAGGAAATAAAATATAAATTTTTCAACCCACAACAATGAACGAAATTGAACAAATCATAACACGTATGAAGGGGAGAACAGCACCAGGAACATACTGTTAATACATTAAAATTTATAAAAAAACAAATATCCAAAACCCTAATGCATGTAATAAACCTATGTTTAAAAACAGGTGTATTCCCAACATGCTACAAACGAGCCATCATTTCCTTCATATATAAATCAAATAACCCTGGGGAAATAACCAATCACAGACCAATTTCTCTTTTGTAAAAATTTGGAAAAATCCTATAAAAAATTGTTAAAATAAAGATTGTCTCAATTTATTAAAATAAACAAAATAATTAATGAAAACCAGTTTGGATTCATGGAAAACAAAAGTACACAAGACGCAATAGGTAGACTATCTAATATCATCCAATAATTTCTAGACAAATCTCTTAAATGTATTGGAATTTTCGTGGACTTGAGAAAAGCCTTCGACAGTATCTCCCACAACAAACTAATATTAAAATTAAAATCCGTCGGTATAGACGACAAAGCACTAAGCTGGATTCAAATCTATCTTCACGAAAGACCGCAAAACGTAAAAATTAACGAAACACTAAGCCAATCCCTAATAAGTGAATTTGGTATACCACAAGGTACAGTTTTGGGCCCACTTCATTTTATAATTTATGTCAATGACATTTTAAAACTAAAATTGACTTGAAAATGTATATCATACGCCGAGTTACATTAGCGAATTAGTGAAAAGAATAAGAAAATGTATTTATATATTCATAAGATTAAGAAACATTTTAAGTATAAATAATTTTAAAAAGGTATATTTTACTATTCTTCACTCACTACTCCGGTATGGAATAATCGGGTGGGGAGGAGCATACAATAATATAATGAACTCGGTAAAAATAATACAGAGAACAATCATCAAAGTGATATTTTAAAAAATATCAACTTTTTCAACACGAACACTTTTTGGAAAATTCCCAGTTCCCAAAATAGAAAATATTAAAAAAAAAAAATTTCAATTAATCAATTAATTAAAGAAAATAACACAGTAAAATTTGAAACAAGCACATCATTAAGGTTTAAAAATAACTTTAAAATCCCTAACACTATCAGCAAAATTTTATATACTTTGGGATCAAAAATTTCCATAGCCTCCCTACACAAATTAAAGAAATAAAAGATATAAAGAAAAAAAAAATGAGCACTTCAGAAACACATAACTAGAAAATAAACAATATTACAGAACACTTCAGAAGCACACAAATAGACAATAAATAAAATATATAAAATTATTATAGTGTAACTTCCTCTCCAAGCACGAGAGCTTGGAGAGGTAAGAGGAAAAAAAACACGTATTTTTAATAATGTAAAATACTTAATTCACGTTATAAAAAAATTGTAAAAAATAAATAATTTCAATTAAATAAAAAAAATCGATGTTTGCTTATTAATCAAATACTTTTATAGTTTAAAAATTGTCTTGACCGCCGAAACAGCTGTAACATTTCAATAATGCTTAATATTGGGTTTGGAAATCTCAGAACTGACGTGTGTTCAAAATGTCAAAATAAGTTTGAAGAATTCATGAAAATTGAAAAGAATCAGGCAAAGCGAGACAAAGCAATTATAGGTAAAAGAATTCACGAACTAAAATAAATAGCATTTTAGGAGAGAAAGTCGATATAGTTCTTACAATAAAACATGACACTGCCAAAACTTCCCGATCAAAGTGCTTACTTTAGTTTTAATTTTACAATAGTAATAGGATGTTTTAAGAGTAAACAAACTAAAGATAATGTGCATTCTTATTTATTGGACTGAGAATCAACGCCCAATGAAATCTCAAGTGCAATTTGCAATATTGATGATATGCCTGGACCGAAGACCGTACGACCGATTGCCAAAACAAAAATACAACCATGATTTGCATGCTGAGCGAGTGGCTGAATTCTGATGTCTCACATAATATTAAAATAATCTAACTATTATTTTAATTATCCCCCCAGACACTGGTCGTAGTGCGGACGGGCTGTTGGAATATTGAAATTTGTTTCTCGATCGAACCGATCGTTAACATGAAGTGCACCAGCTTTCATATAAAGATGACATACTTTTTCACAGGAGGTGTCAGCGTACGTACGTAATCCTTTGCACTTTTTATATGGACTCTCCACAAACACTCTACAATCGCAAATGTTTTTGGACCCTAGCACCCCTAAACATATAAAGTAATAACATTTTTTCAACGGGACCATTTTTATGTATGGGACCAGTATGTAATTTTCAAAACTCAGTGACTCATCAGACGTCAGACTGTGGTTTTTTCGACAATTTGAGCCATTTTTCGGTTTAAGCATTTTATTGAATATTTATTGTAACATGGTGGATTCTTGTAAAATGGTCGATTGTATTCTTACGTCGAGGCCTGTTCAGGGGCTAGCGTCATCGTCGTGTCGCAGGTTGAAGATGATTTTCTCGCGCCTCCGATGTGACAACTGTCGAGAGATTTACGCGTCTAACCCACGATAAATATTGAACAACACTGGTCAGTAAATGCAATCCTTGATGTATCTCTTCATTCTCAGAAATGTTTAATTTTTCAGTTGCTTGGAGTTGACGTTGTTTTAATATTGAATTTGAGAGTAGAAGATGATTTAACTTCCGACTAAACGCATAGAGTTTTCCCTTTGAAGATTCACAGTACGCTTTCCTAATAAAGGTACTCCACTGTTGAAGTAAAAGCATAACACGTCGAGTGACTTTATTATGAAAATGTCTGTTCATACACAATCGTGAAGGATTCAAGGAATAAAAGCTTTCTTCTTCTCCGCTTGCCGACTAATACCGACGCTGGTCGGTAGTCGCAAACACATTTGGTTTCACTTTGGATAATGCGGCGCTATACGAGTACACTGTACTTCCAGAGAACGTCACCCGAACCTGTCTCTTTAATTATTCAGTCAGCAATTATTCCGGAAGTCTTCTGTTGGTGTTTCAGGGTCTATGTGGTGTCTTGTATCCACTAATTATAAGTTTTTCTGCATTTCGTTTGTACTTTCACTAGATAATGTACGATTTAATTAGTGAGTGTATGAACTCGCCTACGCGAGCTGGTCGCATCGTGAACAAACAAGATCTATCAGACGAGCGTGTTTGACAACTGCAATTACCCCATCACACATTAACAATTTGAATGATAATTATACAACGAATTAATAAAATATAAATATAAACATTGTGAATACATTGACAGACACCAAACAGTGAACGCATACGACAACTAGTTAGAGTGTTCATAATTTTTTTTGTGTATACTGTAACTAAAACTCAAAGTCGGTGTATGCATTGACTAGTTAATGTATACATTTACGAAGTTTACACTTTGTCTATAACATATATATTAATTTTGGCAAGAATTTAATATTTTTTTGGGTTATTATTTGTAGTTTTAAAGTACGATAATTGTTCTTAAATATTTATTTTATTTTATTGTTTCAATCAATTAATTTTATGTGCCGTCAATGGAATGAAGACATTTCATTATTCAGTCAGGAATTATTCTGGAAGTCTTCTGCTGATGTTTCACCATTTTTGGAAGACTCTCGAGGTAGTGCGTAATAATTATTAATTGTTTCCGTTCCACTATTAAGTCGGCTAATTGTTGCCTTAGTGTTGTCCGCGAGGGTTGAAGCGAGCTGGTGTGAACTGAACTGATGGTTGTGTAGCGTTGTACCCAGTGGCGTAACTACAAAAATTGCAGAAATTACCAATGCAGAATGGAAAAAGGGCTCCCTAAATATAGTGTAAATATACGAATATTAGTAGTGCGTGGTTTTTATCCAATAAAACTAGAATCTTATCTCATACAATATTCACACATTCATGAAATAAACAAACGTGTTCTTAGACGTTTGTAAACACTTGCAATTTAAAAAATACTTTTATCACTTTACGGCGATAGTCTTCGTTTTACGTATTTTCGTAAACGATTTTGTATATAAAATATATTTATATTTCTTGCTGGTATCTAACGTGGGTCCAAATGCAGTGTATTGACATAGTTACGCCACTGGTTGCTGTTACACTCCTGGTAGGGTAGTTCCTTCTAGCCGCGATCTCCGCTGGCCTGATTTATACTTCTTAACGTTAGTTTGCGGAGTTGTACGTATATTGGCCAACCAAATGTTTATTTGGGACCCAGCTGTGTGTGATTTCATAAATGCAAGGGGTAACGAGGCAATCTCGAGTGTTTCAGGTCTCATGAATAATATATATTTATTCTCGATGATCTGGAGAAATCGAAAGTTTGATGTAGTCAAACTGAATGGACGCAACGAAAAGATGAAAAGCAGATTCGAGGGATCATGAGTTGTATTATCGACCTCAGCCTTATGCTTGAACCGGCAGGTGCTTGCTAAAGAAGTGAGAAGGAAGGTGGACGGCGAGAGGTGACCCTCCTCCTTTATCCGGGCTTGGGACCGGCACCGCCTTTCGATCAGAGCCGTTAATCTACCGGGCGGAGGCGGAGTTTCCTAATGAAACATAGCACTATTCATTGAAAATGGACGGGCAGGGAATGGTCGTCAAATAACGTGTATGTAACGTAAATGGTCAAAGAACGTATACAATCTTAGATAGGGGTAATGTGGCAATTTAGACTGGTGACTTTCATTTTGATTGGCCAGTTCGTGGAAAGACGTCTCGCTATCAGATCACTACATGAAAAGAAAGGGTTTTCTTTTTCTTCCGGCGAATACTATATTCAATTTTATATTACTTCAAAACTGTATGGAGAGTAACACACTGTTTCTGATCATAATACATTAACCTCTGTCCTAAAACTGACCATTAATGGGGAACATCCTTCTTCGACTAGAAGGTGGGATGAAGTCATTCCAGCTGCGTAGATGCGTTGAAGAATGGAGACGGCACCGATAATTGAGAAGATGAGATCAGGTATTCTGTAGCATTTTTAAACAGTCTCAACCTCTCCTTCTTTCAGCTAGACATCATGTTCGTGACGAGTGAAAATTGTATAGAAATTATTTCATTTTATTGAAGAAATGTGTCAATTTCATCAGAAAGCGTTTATTCATAAAAGTCATCCATTTGCTTTTGTTTACAAATACATTTTCTATGATTGCAATAATTTTTATGTAGGTAAAACTTGCAAAATTTTTGATATTAGATTTGAGGAGCACTTGAGATGCCTAAATAGCAACAACTGATCTGAATTCTCCAATCGCCTTTTGGAAACAAACCGTTATTTTGACATTAACAAGGGTTTAAAAATTATACATACAAATAGGTACTAGGCGTTTACAGTTAGATAAATTTGAAATTTTAGAAATAAGAAAGCATAGTTCTGTGATATTTTTAATTCAAATTTATATCTTCAATTAGAAAGATATACAAATAAAAACAAAAAAATATTTTATTGCCACCTGCATTCGAATCGAGAACTTTTCCTATCCGGGGAAATGCGCTGACCATTACACCATGTCAACATAGTAAGTTAACGACAAATTTTCGAACCTATATGCAGCACTTTCAAATTGATAGATCTCTTATTAAATTTTTAAAACAATCCACTTCATATAAAGGAGAATACCTATAAGTAATCTAATGTATCCAAATTTAATAAAATTGATTAATTAATTTCTATTCCATCACATAATATTATAGATTTTCTGGCCTCCGATGCTCGCATCACCTGTGCAAGAGCATCGAGAGTTTACTTAATCACAAATTTTAACCGACACTGGCGAGATAATGCAACCTTAATAACAAAGGGGTTAACAAGTATGTTTACAATGTTTACATGTTTGGTACAATTTGTATTATATATTAAAGAATAGAATAAGATATGACCTCCGACCAAACACGTAAACTCTTCCCCTTCGAAGTTTCACAATTCGTTTTCAATGTGTAGATACCCCACTGTTGGAGTAAAAGCACGACATGTGGCGCAACTGCACAATGAAAACGACTGCTCGAACAGAATCACAAATTCAATTAATGCAATGTTTACATGTTTGGGTACAATTTGTATATTATATTAAAGAATAGAATAAGATATGACCTCCGACCAAACACGTAAACTCTTCCCCTTCGAAGTTTCACAATTCGTTTTCAATGTGTAGATACCCCACTGTTGGAGTAAAA